>CM076572.1:199131802-199264060 GCA_034641835.2 Pinus albicaulis | reverse complement strand
GATTTTAAAGCATGTGAAAGGAGAGAAGAAATTTTTTTTTTGGAGTTTAAAAAAAAAAAAAAAACTTCAATTGTGATGTGATAAACTGAAAGCGAAAGTTTAAAAGGAAAATTTTTTTCAATCGAAATTTAAAAAGAGAATTGTGAGAGCTTTGTGAAAGTGAATATGTAGAAAGATATTTTTTGAGGAACGGAAATTTTTAGAAGAAATTTATTTGATGCATATATAGAGTCGCCTATTTGTGGAAGCCAAGCAACGAGGTCATGGGAAAAGCCAAGAGGCTAAAGAAAAAATAGAAGATATTCGAGATCCTTTTAGATCTCTAAATAAAGAGGCAAAAAGACACTTATGCATTAAAATGCATAAAATAATCTGTCGATGATAGCATTCTTCCCCTGATCTAAGATGCCAAGACAACTAAGGAGGCTTGGGATACCCTTGAGAGGTGTTTTGGTGCAAGGGGGAGCATTGAATTTGAAGATGAAGGTGTATCTGTAGCAGCAAATCTACATCGAGATGAAGATTTTTTCGAATCCCACTATGCTCAGTCACAACTGGATGATGTCTGCGAAGAAAGTGTAGAAGAAGCAGAGAGAGAGCACGAAGATGCTTGTGAACCCCACTGTACACAGCTACATGTGGACGAAGATATGATGAATACAACAATAAAGCTTGCTAGAGAAGATTTGATGATACCAGCAACATTGCTTGCTGAAGAAGATATGATGAATCCAGCAAGAGTGCTTGCTGATGAATATGTGATGATTCCAGCAACACAACTTGCTAATGAAGACTTGATGATTCCAGAAATAGAGTTTGTTGATGATGACTTGTTGATTCCAGCAACACAACTTGTTGATGAAAATTTGATGATTGATGTAAACTTTGATAATGAATTTTTGGCTAATGATGACTGGTTGCAGATGACGCAACAAAAACATGATATTTACATGATGTTATTTGGTGAGATAACCCCACTGCAGTTTGTGGAAGACAACCTATTTTCAGCAGCACAGGTTAGTAAAGAAAAGATAGAGATAGAAAGAGAGAAGAAGAAAGAAGCAGAGACAGAAGAAAAGAAAGAAGTCTACAAAGGGAAAGAAGAAACAGAGAAAGAGACAAAGACATCAAAGGAAGCACAACAGAAGAAATCTCTCATTGCAGAGCATAAGGAAGAAACATAGAAAGCAGCAGTGACAAAATAAAAGAAAGTTGTCTACAAAGAGAAAGCAGAAACAAAGACAGAGGAAGAAGCAGATAAGGAAACACAACTAGAGAAAGCTACCATTGTAGAGCAAAAAGACCAGAACCAATGTCGTTCTGAAAATATTTTTAATTCTAACATTGATTTACAGTGTGCAGGTACACAGATTGATTATGAAGAAGAGCTAAATTTTATTGAAACATGGCTTGCAACACTATGTCTACATGATATCTACACAGAAGATGTAGATATGAATGATGAAGATGACATGCATGACGAACATGTCAATGAAATTTTCATGCATTAGAGTTTTGAAGAAATAAGATATTATTATAATCTTATGTTGCAGCAGATTGAAGATGAAAAACACACTATAGAAGACAACATGTGGTAGTAGCCCCCATACAAGTCAATTTTTGAAGAAGTCTAGGACATGCTTAGACAACCTGGAACAATAAAAGACCTGCACCACCAAATCAGAAATCTTACATTTGAAAGATACACCAAAATGAAAACTCTGAAACAATTTAGAGGCTATAGAATAGCTATGCGGTAGCGCAGTTTGGAAATAGTACTTAGAAAGTGCTCTTAAGTACCATTGAAAATGTTGTGCATAGTCCTCAAACATTTTATACAATTAAAGTTGACAGCTTGTATTCAGATTCAAGAAAAAGGTACAGCTTTGCCTAGTGTTGGAGATATGTGACCCCAACAAAATTCTGCTCCTACTTATCCGTAGGTCGGTCAAAGATATCTGGTCTCAGTCGATTGAATAATATCAATCACATGACAAGTGTAATTGGAGCTAATGGAGCACGCTAATGAATTCACCACTTCGGTATCCATTATGAGAGTTAAAAAAGTTTCAATACTTTCATCATGTCAATGTTGTTGCTCCCGACGCTAGGCAAGGGTTTGCCGGGATCTGGTATGTTATGATCATAAGGGGAATTCTGGTTTTTTTTTTCATTTCGTAAAATACAATATTTTCCAATTTACATAAATATTTCATTCTGGTGCATTATAATGTACTTCTTTCACCATAGTTTACAACAATTAAGGACATACTAGTTTTATATAGATTAATTCAATTGGAAAAATAAATATACCTAATTTAAGAATGCTTCATGTCAAAATTTGTAGGAGGGAAAAGATCTAAGGTTATTCTGGTAGCCCTAAGCGTAGTGTGCCCTACGACAGGATTAATTTCTATTTGGTGGAAAACCATGCAAACTACACTGGTATGAAATGGAATCTTGTGCTACCTATGTGAATATTCATGGGAATACAATTCTCTTTTTCATGTTAAGATACCGAAATTTCAATTTTTGTGAGGTCCCCAATATGGTTAGGTATGTATAGACAACATAGAGCATTCCATTTCATAGATTTGTGCGTTGAGGGTTTTTCACTATTTTTTTAATCGCTAGTACCTCATTAGTCTGAAGCGATCGGTTGTTTTTTATTCATCTCAAAAATAATATAATGTTATAACCAGTGCGATATTGATAAACTTTCATTATTATTGTGATCTCTCCAACATCAATCTTTCAGGAACTCTCCAACTTGGATTATTATTCTGATCTCTCAAGAAAATCTAGTTTCTCAACGTCTCCTCTAATGACCTCAATGGAACCCTTCCCTCTAGCATATCAAATTTCAAGAACCTAGACATTCTCGATATCTCTCACAACGAATTGTCAGTGGCATTGCCTTTTTATTTGAGCTCTGTTGGGAAAATCTGGTCGTCAGAAGAAACATCACTCATTTACACTTCTCACCTCCGAGATCCTGCACATGGTGTGCTGGAAACTATGCTTGCTGGTCGAAACTTCACTCATTCACAATTCTCATCTCCCAACTCCCACAGATGGTGTGCTAGTCCTTGATACCATTCTTTGTTGGAGAAAAATGGTTGTCAACCAATACCATCCTCTCTAATATACTCAACAGAGTATTCAAGTCACTGCATAAGGAAAATCCCTACATATCCCTTGCTACATAAACAAAACAAAAAGTTTCGATTCATTAATTTGGTGTAATTTGATATCTAGCTTAAAAGGATCACATCATTCAGGTCATCATCCCGTCATCAATTAATTAATTTTATTTTTATGTTTGTAAATTCTTCGTACAAATATATTTTAATCAGAGGTTTGTAGCATTAACCAACTCTAACATATGATTCTCTTATTGCAATAATTAAGAGATGCTACCATACTTCTCTAAGTTCTCGAACTTGAAAGTGCACAATATCTCAAGGATCTCACATGAGTCTATGAAAAACTTCAGGAACCATTAAATGCCTCGAACCTGAAATTGTACAAAAATAAATATTACAAGTGAAGATGTGACGAGGCTCATGAATACTTATATGGAAATGGAACCTACCTTGACAACTTATTAACTGATATTAAATAATTGACTAACCTAGATGTTTTGCAATCAAGCATCCTTTTACTCACAATTTTTCCCCATATCTCGGGAAAACTTGGATCTACAAAATTACAGTGTTAAATTGTTTAACTCATTTTATTGGGTTGAGAAAATATTATTTTGACCTATTTGCCATCCACCTCGACCCCCACTCCCGTGTGACTAGAGAGTGAGATAATAACAACCCAAGTTATTGAAAATTTATAACTCACCAGAACCATTTATTATTGCTTCAAGCTTGTAAGGATAACAAGATCTATTACGTAGTTTTATGAAAACCCTTACACTTTTGAATATGCAAGCCCAAGTTTGCATATTCCTCTTTTCAAAAGTGGCATGTTTGGCTAGTTTTGTGGATGATATGTATGAAACATATGGAACTCTTCATGAATTAAAGCTATTCTGTGAGATTGTGAAAAGGTAGGTCATTTTTGCAATCACCATCACGATTTTGCACATCGTAATAGATATTATCACGTGGGTAATTATATATTATATTCGTTGTTCAAATGGGACCTATCCTTGACAGAAAATTTTCTAGACTATATGAATATATGCTACAAAATATTTTATAATATTGTTCATGAAGTGGTTTGCGAGGTAGAGAAGAACATGGGTGCAAATTGCTTAGATTTTTCGAAAGGGAGTAGGTAGTACTCATGAATTTGTAAATTTTGTTATTTGTGCAAGAAGTAAGGCACACAAAAGCCTTGTAAGAGGTACTACTCCGTTTACACACTTATTATTTTGGAAGGATGTGCCTTTGTGAGCCAACATTTAAGTATTGGTTGGACTATATTGCTTAACCATGATCATATTTACCTAGATATCAGTCTGTTGAGTCAAAGTCTACTGAGACAAGGGCTTTGCTCTCGTTCATTCAGTCGGGAATTAAATATAGTCATATCAAAGGTATGATTCGAATTCAATAAGTTTGAGACTCATACTAGGATAAAATTTATTTTATAAGGGGTTTTAGAGTAGTCTATTTCTAATTTCAAAGGGTCACCCTGAAGTCAAACCCTAATGACAATATGGCTTCTTAATTCATATTGAATCTTAATTCAAAAACAATGAGGATATTTGTACAATTACACCATCAGTAAAATTAACAGCAGGTATAGGGGTCAAATTCATATATAAATGAGGATTCATCAAGTTTGGAACCATAGAGATCCGGTAGATCTATACATGAAAGTCCAAAATGGAGGCATACATATTCCAGAAGACTGAAAAAATCGAAACCTTTCCAATAAGTATACCACTTGAAAAGACTTTAAACCTTGCAAAATTAAATGTCTCTTGATGTTTTAAAATAATTTTAATATACTATTATCTAATATAATGGGTTTCCAAACTTTTTCTGATTTTTATGAAAGTAAAAGTTTCCCCTCATGATCTTAGGAATAATGGAGCACATATCCAAGATCTTGTTTTGAATGTATTGGTTGAATGTATAAACTTCATGTGTATTTCAAACCATATTCTTGAAAAGAGCATCCAAGTTTTTCACTATTTCTGTTATCATAAGGCCATAACCTTCTTCCATATGTATTGAGAAGAAACACTAAATAAATACAATTAATTGCTCTATAGTTGGATTAGACAAAGTGCTATATTTCCTTAAAAACTGTAGGATTGTCCATTCCCTATAATAAAAAGAAATTATGTTCAACTTGATGTCAATGACTTTCTCCAGCTTATGTGAAATCTCGAATGAGAACATAGATGAATTTGAAGCATACCAAAGACGACATCCATTGAGATTTTCGATTTTTCAACAGAGTTCTTTGAAGCATCTATAAAAAATCAAGGAGGAATTATTGTCTTGGGAAGCCTCACATACATTATTAAGAACATTTCAAATACAAATGAATAATGAAAAAAAGTGATCAAACATAGACTACATAATGCTACATAGGCTAAAGTAATTAGCTCAAATTCCCCCATGGTAAGGCGATACTAACACATTTCAAAAAATTACAAAGGGAGAAGCTAGAGTTTTCCATTTATTATTTTTTAAGGAATTTTTAAACAGCAAATCCTTGACTCTTGAGATTCGAGAGAAGGACATAAAACATTAGGTGGATAGAATTTCCCTACTCCAACTTTAGAGGGTAATGTTAATGCTATATATTGGAACAAAACGAAATAGGCATTGTTGTCTTGAGTGAAAAGTTAATGCAACTTTTCACACACATAGATGAATTGGGAAACTACAATGGTAAATAGAATTAGTTCGATGAAAAATTAGAATTAGTACGATGAAAAGTTATTTTTCATTTTCTTAATGTGGGATTCCAAAGAGCAGTAACCATATTCTCTTCTCCAATTATGTATTGTATCTTCAAATATTAGACATAATTCCTTTGAGGCATCATCCTTGCTGCAAAGTAGTCAAGGTGAATTTGGACATAGACATGTATGGGTCGACCTCTTCACTTGAAACATCAAAATGATAGCAAAAATTCACAATCAAGGTCGAGAACACTTCAAGTGCTTGTTCCTAGCCACAACAATTCCACTTCTGGATTGGAATATTCATTCAATTTACATCATTATCTTGGTCACCGTATGTATTTAGTGAATAATTATAGGTTAATACATAAAAAATGACGATTAGGAATGGTACCAAAATATCAGAAATAAAATCAGATTTTCCCTTGGTTCTAATCCCCCGAGCTTTGAATTCCTATCACTTGTGACCCCATAATCAAGCGGCATTCCTTTCTCAGAAAGGAAACAATCACAAGGACTTGTTTCTCGATCTCCTATCACACAATTTGTACTTCCTTCTATCCAAAATTTTCTACCTCTACCTCAATTTGAATCACTGCTTAAACATCAACAATTTCAAGTACTGAACCATTAACATTAGACTAATTTCATGAATCCTATTCAATCACAAGTTCAACTTCCTCTCTCCATTCATTTCCAAGGTTACAACAAGTGTCACAATTTGAAAATTCTCCATAATTGTTAAATTAGATACCACGAAACCTTTCACAAGGTACCCAAATTCCACAACAATTACCAATACCTTAGGAAGTAAAACCAATTCTACATACTCCATTTCAACATATTATTGTGTCTCAGTCATTGACACAATCCCAAATTCCACAAAAATCATAGTTAAGTTATTTGCATTCGAAACAATGGGGATCTATTGTCAGTAGTAGCATGATGAATCCTAATTCAGGATTAACATCAAGGCATGATTTACTTCCTGTAGCATCAAAAACATCGACATCATAGTCAGAAACTTAAAACACCACATTACCATATTCGATAGGAAATGTGTCATCTCTTTTAAGGTTGCTAATGGCACAAAGTGTAATATCCAGGGTTAGGTGGTTACTAAAAAATACATCTGAAGGGTATTTGATGATATTTTATGTGATATTTCTAAATGAGATGTTGGGGATTATGTGATATTATTGAGCATGTTACAAGATCTAGATGAATGAAAATAAAATGAATGTGCAGTGGGTTTTGTCTACCTTTTGTCCAACTTGTGACATTGTTCCTATCACAAATAGTTACTTCATTTGCATGCAGGAAAAAGCTACATAATGTTTTGAATTCATTTTCAAATTTATGATGCATCCATAAAGTTAATAGACTTGGAATTGGGGAAAAATTTGTGATGCAGAAGAGTCAAGTTTGACTTAGTTTGGTAAGAAATCAATAAAAGTAGGAAAGTGTGAAAATAAAGATATATAAATATTTTAACAAAGAGAAAATGTCTTGAGAGTGTTTTGATATTGGTCCTTTTTTTTGTTCTGTTGATTTGCATAGTATAAAATTTCCCAATAGAGTAAAAAATAACCAAACATTGACCAAATTTTGGGTAATGAAGGGTTTATGTAGGTTGTCAAACAAGTTTAACTTGGTTAAGTAGAGTTTGACTCAGTCAACCAAGTCATACTCTTACTTTCTAGTCAAGATCCTATTGACTAATCTAAACTATCAATGGTCATGCTTGTATCACATGAGTAAAAAAATTTTGACTTAGAAATTTGTTTCAAACTCATATTGTCATGATTTTGAGTCACAATTTTGGTAGTACTAGTTTCACCAAAAGGTGCTTTACCACCTAGTACATGGGAGACATTGTTACATAATGTATGACTATGTACATGAAAACTAAAAAAGGCAAGACATGATCACTAAAATAAATTACATGTCGGCTACATTACACTTGAAAAAAATAAATGCACATACACACCAAGCTATATCAACACCATGTATATATGTTGGTATATATTAATCAACATATAGGAATTTCTACACTTATCCCATTCCTTTGATTTTTTCATTCAACATGGAGATTTTTTTCCTTTATATATTTGATGATGTTAAATGAACTATACCAATGCTTACCCCAACTTGAAGGGTGGTATATTATCTCAAGATGTTTGAAGAGAGAGGGAATGACTAGGTTTTTTTAAAGCCCAAATTAGATTGTGTAATTGGAGGGTTAAGATATAATTCATTTTCATCAAGTTGGATTTCAATTATAGGTGCATCAATTTTCATGGTGGTCAAATTTCATTCTAAATGCATGTTCACCAAGTTTTGAGGAAAATGTTATTACTATTGGTTTTTATGTTATCTAGGAGCCATAGTTGCAAGCCATGCTTGTGAAAATCGAACATGTATCATTTTTCTTTGTGAGCTCATGTTGCAAATGAGATTTTTCTTGGACATGCCAACATTTTCATGACATTGCTATTTTTATTATTTTAGCAGTGTTGATTTTAGGGCTTGCACGCTGATATGGAGCATATATTTGGGTTTGGTGTAGTGAGGCCCATGAGGCTATTTTTATTGACATCCAATACTCTTCTATTTCTGGGTATTCTCTATTTGGAATCAGTCTCCAAGCACGGTAGGAGTTACCTTCATTTTCCATCTTCCCTATCTTTCAAGATTCATGCTACTATTTTTGACATGGTTATATTTATCATTCATTTTTGTGGTAGGTATGGGTTCTAGTCTCATTGTTCCAATGTGCGATAATTACACAAGTGGAGGCATTCTTTGTGTGACATATGTTAACAATTGAGAGGGTTTTCACTTTAGGGGTGCTAAGCATCTCAACCTCCAAACCATAATTTGGTCTCCTTTGGTATATTTTTTAGTGCGGTATGTTTGTCCAACTTAATCTCTATCCTCTTCTCATGGTTTGAGTTCTAAATTTACTAGTAGATGATCCTTTAATGATTTTGGAAAGGCTAATTTACATTGGTATTTGTGCTATTTTTTCCAACTAAAACTATAAATTGACTTTCTATCTTTGGAAAACTAAAACCCAACGTGTACATGTACTATCTTTAGAAAACTTAGGTCGACCTTACTTATATGTAGCACTTTAGTGAAAAGTTTACGTGAAGCACAATAATTTGAGATTTAACTAGCATATAAAATATGCATGCAAATTTTCTAACCTCAAAAAGTCAACTTGGTTTTTTGGCATCCATTGGATATGATTTCCATGGAGTCCAATCAACAACTAAGTGTAGGGTTTGTTGGCCCTCAATTTTGGTCAATATTTCTTATAAAAAACCCACCTAATTTCCATCAAATTCCACCTTATATAATCCATATATGCCTTATTCTAACCTTATTATGCATATTGAAGTAATTAAATTATGTTTTTGAATTTTTATAGATTTTTGTAAAAATTGGGTTTTAAGTATTCTTGGGCACAACTGAAAATTCCTGTAATAGCTTCATGGAAGTCAAATGTGCAGGACACTTGGGCGCAAGATTATCATATATTTGGAAATATTGGGAACCACAGATGGAAAAACATATATTGGTTTGGTTAAACTGAGCTAAAATAGGCCCAATCAATATTGGTCAAACTTGACCCGTTTTTCAGAAATCCCTAGGAAAAGGGGCAGAACTAGTATTTTTGGCGATTTTCCATATTTTCTGAAACTGAATGGATGAATTTGACCTATATGGATGGGATTAGGATGGATAGTACTGTTAGAGACATTATAGGTTATTTTTTTTTATCATTTGTCTATTTAAACCAAGCTTATGAACCATTCAAGCATGGAGAATTTGTATAATTTTATATTGAAACTTTTGAATATTTCGAGATAATTTAAGGAGCCATCTCTACCTTCTATTTTATGTTCATTTTTTGGATTATTGATTGAATTTTCTATAGCTGATAAGTTCTTCAAGTGTGCAAGGCAAGGGTGGAGGGCCCAGACACCAAGCTAAGCACACTTTTTAGGTAAATTAACATTATTTTCATGAACTAGTTTTGGTTCATATTTATTTAGTAATTTAGATGTGTGAAGAATTATTATGTTTATTGGATGATTCTTGGTTTAATTCTAATATTTATATAAATGGGCAAATAACATTTTAAGTTAAATTCTCCTTCTATCTAATCAAGAACAACTACTAAAACTCACCTTCTTTTCCTTGCTTGAGTTATTTCCTGAATTTCTAGTTTTAATGCAATGGTATTAATGATGGAATAGTATTGTAAAGAAGGAAACCTGGTCCTCCTAAGTTAGGAGCCTCTTCTCCTACTTTTTATACAACATAAACTATTGTTAATCGGTTATTTGGTTTCTCTTCATGAAGGTATTACTGTGGGGAAGGACAATCAAGATATCCTAACTTAGGAGACTCTTCCCTCACTTATTACATATTGAATAAAAAATTAATTATTTATATTTTATGTTTGTAATATGCATTTCTATAAATATTAGAATTTAGAATATATTTTTAATATGAATTTCTTTCAAATTCTACATTTTGTCTTCTAAAATTTACTACATCTGAAATCCATATATTTTGGACATGCTTCCAAGTTTAAAAACCTAGATTGATGAGTAAATACTTGTGTTAATTACCAGTAAATTGACCCAACATTTTTCGCACCATTTCCGGGGAAACATACATCAATATAGTCAATTAAGAAGAAACAAAAAAAACAAAACACAACAAAAACAAAAAAATTTAGTTTCTCTTCTAGTTATGTTTCTCTATGCCTTGAGAAAGTGATAAAAAAGTTATATTTACTAAACAAAACCCCCCCAACAATTCAATCACCCATAGGAGCAAGACCATCAAGACGAATTACACCAGTTGTTGGGAGACCAACTTTAGAGGAATTGGAATAACAAAAAATATCAGGACAAAGATTGAATCCTATTGAAATAAAAAATTTGTTAGCCTATGGAGTGAAAATAAAACAAACACCAAAAGAAACATCCTTCATATAAAAACAAAATGAGGCAAGGAGACCAATTGGTAAACAATTAGAGAAACTAGCTCTTGAACAAATATAGATAGTTAAGGAAACACCAATTCAACCTCTTATTGAAACATTACAAAGAAATGAAACGAAAATGACAGAGGAAGGAGAAGGATCTAATATACCAATTATGACTCAAGAACAAAGAATCCAATATGAGAGGCTATAAAAATTATGCTAGATAAAAAGGGAGGAATACGGGAGAATAGAATAAGACAGAAAAAGATAGAAGATGAAAAATGATAATATTATAACAAAATATAGAATGATATAGAACCAAACAATGATCAGGAAGCTGCCTTTGGCTTCCCAATACTAGACACCAGAGCGATCCTAGGAGAAGAAGTGAAAATGAAGAATATTCCACCTTCTATTTTGCCCAAATTTTATGGAATGTCTACTGAAGACCTTGATTCATTTATGTTTGAGTTTGATTTCTTATGTTGTACTTATGGCTACACAAATGACACACATAACCTTATTCTCTTTCTTGATACTCTGAAAGTAGTAGCACTAAAATGGTTTATGGGATTATGAGAACACACCATTGCCTCTTCAGATGACATGAAGATATTTTTTTCTCAAAAAGTATCAAGCCTACTACAGGCTTAGAGACTCAAAAGAAGATATTTTAATAATTTCACAACAAGAAGATGAAATTTTGGAAGAGTACTTGGAAATATTCCTTTACAATCTACAAAAAACCAAATAACACTCTGAATCTTGATACCATCTACACAATTTTTCTTAAAGGTGTAAGAGATGAATGCCTCGATATTATAAATGTGATGGGGAAAGGAGACATCTCAAAACTTCCATTTTATGAAATTATTGAACTATGTCAAAAATATTCTAGGGGAAGAGAAAAGAGTGGAAAAAGAGATGTTACATCAAGAGCTTCTAAATCTATAACTGGAGGAGTAACAAGAGCAGGAATAGGAAGTTTGTTAAAAAAAAAAAAAAACTGGTCTTTTGAGAGCTTTAGGAACACAAGTTGGTGTTTTAAAAGCCAAGAAAAATAAATATGAACAAGATCAAATTTTATCAATCTTTTCTCCTAAGTGTATAAAGAAACATCCAGTAAGATAATGTCCTTTAGATAATATTCAGGTCTGTGGACTTTGCACAGAAAATAATTCACCTGGAAATTGTCCAAAGCTTAAAGAATTGCAAGTGAATTAAATTGAAGAAATACAATGGATTGATTCTCTTTACTATATTGCACCAAGGAGACTTTGGCAACCAAGGATTCCTAAGCAATTCCCTAAAAAAATCCCCTGGGATTATCAATATCCTCCTTATTTCATGGAATACTCTGATTCCATGGAAGACTTGGCCTCCACAACAATACCAAAACCAACCCACACAAGGTTGGAGAGGATATAGTTATGGAACCGAGCCACCTCAACAAATGTATCCTTAACAATACAAATAGCCATATCAATAGCCATATTAAAAACCATTTCAATATCAAAAATTCTAGCAACATCCTCAACCAATTCCATTTCCACAACAAAATCCTGCACCCTTACTAACTCAACCACAACAGCTTCAGTTGCATTCTAACCAACCCGCACCTAGACCAACTCAATTACTAGCTCAGCCAGTAGAAAACAAGAGTAACAAGGTGGAAATACCATCATATAATGTGGAAGAAGCAACCTATTTCCTTACATATTCCATTCTTACTATATAAGATGTCCACTTAAGGTCTGGGAAATTATTACAAGAATATTCTCCACCAATCATAGAAAAAAAAACTGAACAAGGAGAACAATCTAAAAAGTATCATACAGGAAATCAAATTCAGAAAGGAAAATCTATTATGACTCAAAAAACACATTATCCAGAGAGGTTGGCAGAGAAGAAAATTCCAATTTCTCTTCTTGAATTCAATATTTTGTATGAATTAAAGAATTACTATGTCAAAATTCCTTTTTTCCAATCTATCAAAGATATTCCAATTTATGCAAAAAATAAAGGAATTATGTATTAAGAAAACTGACAGAAAGAAAAGAGATCCACCCACAATCTAAGTCATTGGAAAATAGGTAGTCTCATGTCTACAAAAACAACAATTGAAAAATATATTGATCCTGGGATACCTATGGGTACCATTTCAATCATTTATTTCTCAATACCAAACACTTTAATATATTTGGGAGCAGCTATAAATGTCATGACAACAAAAACTAGGAAATATTTGAAATTGCTCAATATTCAACCTACTACTACAATTTTGGAGCTAAGAGATAGACCTAAACTCAATGTACTAGAGGGAATATTAGGAGACATCATTGTTTCTTTGGATTCATGGGAATATCCTGTAGACTTTCTAATATTTCAACCAAAAACAAATCTATGAGGCCATCATTTAATTCTAGGTAGACCATGGTTAGCCATAATAGATGCCTTCATTGGATGTAGATCAGGAAGTATGATCATAGCACATGGGGATGAAATTAAACATGTTACACTCTATCCTCCAACACAATCTCCTTCTTTATTATCATGGATTTATGAGCAACAACAAAAAGAAATTCAATATGTTCTAAGTATTAATGAAGTCTTTAATTTTAGAGAAGAGGAAGAAAATGAGGATCTAGTAGACCTCTTCATTGTAAAACCTGATATTTTAGAGAAGCTAAGAATAACCTATTATGAAGTTGCAAATCATCTTTTAAATCAATGTTTTCATAAAAATTGTACTATTCAATTATTTCAACATTCATTTGAAACTATTTTTCCTATTAACTCAATTACCAATTCACAAAGAAAAACTAGTGAAATCAATCCTAGAACAAGTTTAAATATTGGTAATAATTTACAATTATCATAAGAACAACAGGTAATTGCATTATTAAAGAAACATTCAATATCTTTTACCTAGGATTATACAAACATGCAATGAATTCATCCAAATACATGTATTTACCATATCTATATTGATGATCATATCAAACCAGTTAGACAATGATAAAGAAGAATGAATCCTATGATGAAATAAATAGTGAAAGAGAAACTGCAAAAATTGTTCAAGTAGGATTCATCTATCATATTTAAGATAGTAAATGGGTTTCTCCCTTAGTTGTGGTGCCGAAGAAGAATGGAAAATAGAGAATATGTGAAGACTATAGGGAAGTCAATAAAGCCACATTGAAAGATCATTTACCATTACCATTTATTGATCAAGTACTATATTCATTAGCTGGAATTTTTTATTTTTTTCATTTCTTGATGGATTTAGTGGATAAAAAAAGATTAAGATAGCATTGGAAGACTAGGATAAAACCACATTTACTCGTCCATGGGGAACATATGCATATCATTTTTTTCTCGTTTGGTTATGTAATGCACCTGCAACTTTTCAAACAGTAGTCCTTGCAATCTTTGTCGATATAATTCATGAATGTGTAAAGGTCTACATGGATGATTTTAATATATATGGAGGAACATTTGATGATTGTTTGAATAATCTTGAATTTGTTTTAAGAATATGTTTAGATACAAACCTATCTATCAGCAATGAAAAATTCTTTATGATGTTAACTGAAGGGATAGTGTTAGGACACCACATTTTTTTCTTCAGGAATCAAGGGGGACCTAGAAAAGATACAAGTAATTGTAAACTTAATGCCACCAACAAAACATAAATAAATAAGAAGTTTCTTGGGATATGCAGGATATTACAGAAGGTTCATCGTAAATTTTAGTAAAATCGCTCTACCTCTATTCAAGTTACTTACAAAAGTATTTGAGTTTCAATGGACAACAAATTGTCAAAATGAATTTGAAATATTCAAATAAAACTCGTCAGTATAACCGATTCTTTGAGGACCAAATTGGCCATTTCCATTTCACATATCTACTAATGCATCTGATACAACTATAGGAGCATCACTTGGACAAAAATAAAATCATTTTAATTATGCCATATACTTGATAAATGTAATATCCCTTTTCTACTTATTTTATTAGAGAGGTGAACAGTCCTAAAAGTCAATTGGACCCACATGAAAACAATTATTTTGGACATATTTTATTATTTTATATTGAATAAAATGGAAATTGAATTATTGTGCTAAGACTAGAGTATAACTAGATATTAGGTGTTCAAGTCCATCATGATGGATAAGATTCCAAAGAGTTTCCCAGATTCTCCAAAAATCCTTGGAGAAAATAAATTAAATTCAAAAAATTAGATTTGAGATAAAAATATAAAAATATACCTCAGTAAAGATTAAATTTACCTGGAAGAGGCGGAATTAAAATAAAAAGAGGAAAAAACTAGTTTTAAAGCACTTTAATGGAAAAATCAATAGGAAATCCTACGCAAAAAGGAAAACAACATCCTAATTAACTAGACACAGTTATGGAAACAACTTGATAGGAAAGCAGGATTAAATAAGCCATTCCTGGGAGACAAAAGGTTGTCTACACCTTGGAGGAAGTGATCTTTTATCGGGGGAGCTATGGAGATAAAGCTCAAGGTTGGGTGGAAAATAGTTTTACCTGAAGTGGTATGCACAGTTAATTAGATTTGGATTATTATTCTATTTTTATGATTAGAATGGTAAATTTGAGGATTGTTGTTTATGCAAAATGATAAGTGAAATGTTATATGTTCTCAGTGGTTATATTAACTTACACGTTATAGTCTAATTTATTTAACATAACTTAACCATTATGAAAATAGTTTAGTTCTGTATAGTTACATAGAAAGATTAAGTTAGTAACCAATAGACAGAAATTCTAAACCCAATCATAAGAGTTTAAATTTGTTGTTAGGTTGTAAGATAATTTATGTTCAATTCATAAAATACATCATGTGAATTAGAACAGATGATAAAAAAACTTACTTAATGTAATTATTCTACAAATCAAGAGGAAATAGAAACCTAGATACACCAAGAGATATCAGACAATCTAGAAGAAACATGATTTTATATATCTATCTTACTTTCATCCTTCAAATAATAATATATATTCATTTATATGGACAAACAAGAAATTAAATCTTATATATATATATATATATATATCTGTGTGTGTGTGTGAGTGTGTGTACTAGAATATTTTACAAGTATTCATACAAAAATTATATTAATAGAAATTTTCATGGAACTCCTGTAGAAAATACTGATAATATTTATTTATTTATTTTGGTAGTTTAGACTAATCCTAATCTTTCCATTTTTTCTCCTCCCATCCCACTCACGGGTTTTGAACCGGTGACCTTGCAGACGAAGTGCCTTAACAGTGCACCCCATCATCGACTGCTCTACACCACGTGGGCCTGATAACTTTTATTATGATATAATTTCTATAGTATATTATCAACAAAAAAATAATATGTATATTAAGTACAAATCTTACACAAGAATAATTTTCCTGGAATTTAGTGGATTGAATTCTAGCAGGTTATCGACAAACTTGTACATATAAGGAATAAAACCTACTCTCAATGCTTGTGGGAGGAATACACATATTGACGAGAAATAGATTGTGCAAGGAATAGTACCTGTACAATAAACAAGAATATAGTTGGCTAGAATTTCTGTATTGAAATATGGAATCAAATCAAAATCTAAGGAAAAAAACATACAAGTAAATACACTGTAATTAAATAACTATGTGGAAAAACATTGAAGTGAAATTAATTGTATAAGGACAAATTATAACCATGAAAATCCATGGATAGTGTAAAAATATATAAAGGAGAGCCTGCAAAATAAATGATTTTATTAGTGAGGTAACTAATTAAAATTCACAGTACTTCCTAAAGGAAGAATTTGAAAATATTTATAAATCTAATTCCATGAATCGTATTGAAGCTAAAGGAATATTATAGAAATTGGAATTAACAAAATAGGTAGGAATTATGCCTACTATTAAACACACATTATTTAAATGTTACTTCTCTATCCTACACTCTATAAGTAAATCTTCATAACTTCGACATAGAAGTATATGGGAAAATGTGAAGTAACATTTATGCACATTGGCGAAGGAATTATTAACCAATTAAGTAACTCTAACTTCAAATCAGAATTGATAAAAATTAAATGGAAGTAAGGATAATTCTCTGATTAAAGTTAGAATCTATGTGAAAGATTATCAAATTTAAGAGAAGTCATAATACAATGGGGTATTATGAAATTAAATTAACATGAGAAATGATTCTCATAAGCACGACATAAATTTCACAATGACCTTATACTCAAACCCTGAAAATCCAAACCAAACGTTTTATAACATCTCTGCCCGAATAAGATGAGAAAATTTAATATAGAAATCCCAATAACCGAATAAAGGAACCGAAGTGGAAAGTAGAAAACAATAGATTTGCAACTATGGTAAATTCCAATATTCTAAGATGACTAAATGATGGAAAAATTCATACATATGAAAAGCATAGACCAGTTTAACTAAAGATGTCGAGCATTATTGTATAATCATGATTTTCTCAACAAATAAGACAATGCGAATAAAAATGAAAAGAGGAGAAGATGCCAGAATGTAGATTGGACTCTAGTGAAGATTATAACAAACCTAATACAACAACATACCTCAGAAAATTTCGATACAGAGGTAAATGATGACCTGCAAAGTGATACATAAACCCAACCAACTACGAGAAGGAGGTTTGAAAAAAATGAGTTGGAATTCATAAATTATCTTACTTGGGGAGCATGGTCAATAAATGACAGAAGAACCAAATTTGACATTCATTAACCTGCAACTAAATTTCAAATTCATTAATGTCGTAAGAGTTGGAATATGAAAAAACAAACTCGCAAATTATATTTGGGGTTGTAGTGTTTCAATAAACCCAATCCCTTACATGTAGAATGTACGAAAGTGATGGAACAAAATCCATGTAGACTCCCATTTAACCTACAATAAATAACAACAAGAATGAAATTTTCATCATAGCAATTTTAAATAGAAAAACGTAAAGGATTTATAGTCAAAATCAACTTAGAATGGTTTTTGGAAACATGAACACAGAGAATATTTGACCTGATTGGAGACAAATTATGTTGGCATAGTGATCATGGCTTTGGCATCATGATAATCGAGTCTTAATCTCCTGTATGTAAAATTCTCCAATGAAAATGTAAAACCAAGCGGCATGGGGCAAGCCAAGTGTAGAGCTGAACCAAAAAATTTAACAATGAAAACCTGAAGAGCCCAGTTAGGGTTGCATAAGCATAAATCCCTCCAAGGAATACAGATTTTTTCACACCTTCCACATGGAGGGCATCAGATGGAGGAAGGTCGAGAAGCCGTGTGATCGCATTAACATAAATGTACCAGTAAATTGGTAAAATCTCGAGGTTGGATTTTAGGTACCAGTACAAATCCAAAAATTTAATTTCGAACCAAAATCCCTATATAATATCCTTCTATCCTTACCGTATGACATATATAGCAATAAATTGTGAATTGAGATGTGATGTTCCATCAGTTCCAAACGTAATGCTATTATAGAATTAAAATCTAACTAAATTAATTCACGGTGAATAGCATTAAGGTAGCCCAATGACATTCGTATTTGAATAATTAAATTTTTTTATAACATGTGTAAAAAAAGAGTTAAAAATCAAATTCATTATATGGGATAAAAATCACATAGTAAAGATTGAATATAGTATATGGTTATATGTTAGTATATAACTTTAATACTGAATGGTGAGTTCGAACTATGGGGGTAGGAATTCAAATGAGTTCTTATCCAATGGTTTGATATTTTACAATTTGTAAAGTTATAAATGTCTAAGGGGGTAATCTATTAGAATAGGAAATGACTTCCTTAGAATAGATTAACAATAACTATAGAAGTTATGAAACCAAAGTATGTATAAATAAAAACCATGAGGGCAAATAGAATAAATGTAATAGGGAGACAATTATATTACAAAATTTATTCATGAATAAGGTTATAAATAGAATTTTAAATGATAAAGTACCAAATGTATAATGAGAGAAATCATATAAACGTGATGAGAGTATCAAAAGAAGTTCATCAAAAAGTGTCGAAACATTGACGAAGAAATAAGAATAACGTTCATCAACTAATGATGAAGATAGAAACTAGTATATATAAGCATATGGTCATTCCATAATTATAAAAAAATTATTTGTGGTAAGTGGAGTTGTTACAAACGGTATTAGAGCCCATTTTGAAACATTGGACCTATATGTGTCATCACACTAGAAATTTTTTTTTCCAAGAATTATGCTGCAGTAAATTTTTTTTTGTATTGAAAAAAATTATAGTAATGTTATTTCTATGTAGAGTGAATTAGTGGATAAAAGTACAGCAGAAACTATGAATGAAGGGGATGAGCTGTATGTAGATCTGGGTGGTGCAGAAAATCCACTAGATCCAAATGCTCTGTTGTTGGCCATGTTCCATCAGATGCAAATAGAAATGATGTAGTTGAGAACCAACAATGAGATATTGTCTCTAGCTAGCGAAGAGAAACAAATTTTGGTCAAGGAATTAGCTTGCAGGACTAGTCACGAAGGTGAAGGTTGTAGAAGACAGAGAAAGAAAGATGAAACCAAGTCAGAAGGATCTGAGGAAGGCGAAGCCTTTGGAAGGAAGTCCATAAGGAAAAGGAATTGCAGGGAGAATTACGAAAAATTAAACCTCCCACTTATGATGGTGAGAAGGAGGAAGATGTGGAAGCTTGTCTTCTAAAGATGGTGAAATAATTCCAAGCTTATGAATATGGAAGTAACCTGAAAGCCAGATTGGCTATTTTCCAACTACAAGGTAGGGATACCTTGTGGTGGGAAGAAACCAAAATGGTACATGTACTAGATGAGAAAACGGTCACTTGGGAAGATTTCCAAACTAGATTTAAATCTATGTATCTAAATGAAATATACTATGATGAAAAGGCCAAACAGTTTCATGACTTGAGATTCAGACAATTTACCATAGATGAGGTTGTTACGAAATTCATAAATATGCTTCACTATGTACCTTATATTAGAGAAGTGAAGGCTAAGGTACATCAATTTTTAAACTGTCTACCTACCATCTACAAGGAGAGGATATAATTTGATAATCCCAAGACAATGGATGAAGTTGTGCATAAAGAAAGACTATGTTATCAATAGTTCAAAGGTAGAAAAAATCAGCTAAAAAATTGGTAGAAAAATGAGAATGGAAAAGGTGACTTTAGAGGAAAGAGAGTAAAACTAGTCTACCTCAAAAACTTTAGGAAAAATCATGAAGGGGGGAGTTAAACAAAACTGGAGAAAATCAACTAGCCCAATCATAAACTGGAACTAAAATATGGATGTAAACAACAATATGAGAGATGGAACTGTAAAAATGAGGGAACCATTAAATTTCTATGGTTGTGGAGAACCTCATATGTTACGTGACTGTCTTCATCGAACAATTCATAATATTCAAGTGTTGAGAGAGGCAAATACTGTAAATGATGTGGCAGGAAACATTTCAAGAATTAGTGTTTCCCTGGAAGATCACCAAGTTGAACATCAATCAACCATAGTCGAAATCGAAGGTGTGAGTTTTGAACAACCTGTCTTTGTTTTGATAGATCCATGAGAAAATTTAAGTTACATAAGTCCTCAGATGGTGGAAAAGTGAAAATTAAGATCAGAAAAATTTCAGCAAGCATGGTTAGTTTAGCTATCTATAGGAACAAAAAGAACAGTAACCCATAAATTACCAAATATTGATGTAAATTTAAATGGCTATGAAACTGAATTGAATTTAAATATTCTACCTCTAGCTTTCTATGATGTGTTAGTAGGAATGGACTGGTTAGAAAAACAAAAAGAAATAGTTAATTGCTTAGATAAAACAATACACTGTATAGATGGTGAGGGAAAACCAATGATAGTAAAAGGAAAGCCCAGACCAATATTAGTGAGAAATATTTCAACACTACAGTTAAAGAGGACAACAAGGAAAGGATGTCAAGTGTATGTTGTACAAGTGGAAGAATTGGGATAGTAAACTAAAAAATAAAGTGTAGAAAATTTACCAGTAATCAAGGAATTCAAATATGTATTTCCTGAGGAGATTCACAACTAACACCAAAAAGAGAAAAATATTTCTCAATTGAATTAATACCAACAGCTACACCTGTCTCTAGAGCACCATACAGAATGAGTACCCCAGAATTGTTAGAATTAAAATTGCACCTACAAGAGCAGATGGACCGAGGCTATATTTGGCCAAGTGTGTCCCCATGGGGAGCACCTTTATTGTTTGTTAAAAATAAATATGGTACATTCAAAATATCCATAGACTACAAACAACTGAATAAATCAGTTATAAAGAACATATGTCCTCTACCAAAAATATATGATTTATTTGATCAAGTGAGAGGATCCAATATATTTTCAAAAATTGATTTAACGATAGGATATTATCAAATGAGAATTAATGATGAAGACATAAATAATATTTCTTTCATTACTAGATAAATACACTATGAATTTGTAGTTCTACCTTTTGGGTTCACTAATGCACCTGCTACCTTTATGTGTCTAATGAACAGCGTCTTAAGTAACTATCTAGACAAATTTGTTCTGGTGTTTATCAATGACATTTTAGTATATTCTAAGAATGAAGAAGAACATAAAGAACATCTTATAATTGTCTTATAAACCCTTAGAGAACATAAAATTTTATGCCAAACTTAGAAAATGTGAATTTTATAGAGATAAAATTCAGAATTTGGGTGAAGTAATTTCAAAAAAAGGATTGGTAGTGAGCTAGAAAAGATAGAAGCTATCAAGGATTGGTCTGTGCCCACTAATGTTTCATCCATAAGATCATTTATGGGAATTGCAGGATACTATAGGAGTTTTGTAGAAATATTTTCAGCTTTAGAATATCCTATCACCTCTCTATAGAAGAAAGGAGTGAAATTTGAATGGACAACAAAATGTCAACATAGTTTTGAATAGTTAAAACTTAAACTAACAACTGCTCCTATTTTGAATATTTCTAATCCAGAAAAAAGAATTTGTAGTGTGTACAAATTCTTGTGCAGAAGGATTAGGAGGACTATTATTACAAGAAAACTCAGTGATAGCATATGAGTCAATAAAATTAAATAAACACGAACATAGTTACACTTTGTATGACTTACAGTTAGATGTTGTAATACATGCTTTGATTATGTGGACACATTATCTTTTAGGGAAGAAGTTCGTATTAATGACAGATCACATAAGTTTGAAATAGTTTTTCACACAACCTAATTTAAATGCTAGAAAATCTAGGTGGTTGTCTTTCCTTAGTGAGTTTGGCATGCAGATCAAACATGTAAAAGGAAAGGAAAATAAGATTTCATATGATTTAAGTAGGAATTCTCATCAAAATTTGAATGTGTTGGGAGTAGTGAAAATTTTGACATTGAAGGATTGATCCAAGAAGTAATGAGTCAATATTAAAACTGTGAAAAACTTCAAGAAAAATTGTAGAATATTGAGATAGTGGGAAATACTCAAAATAAAAAGGATTGATTTGTTATAAAAACATACATTCCCAATGTGAGATCATTAAAAATTGAAATTTTAGATGAGTATCATAAATTACCCTATGCTAGACATCTGGGATATCAGAAATTGATTTTAGCCTTGAGAAAGAATATGTTTTGGCTAGGTATGAAAAAATATGTGGTTAACTATTTAGCTAGATGTTTGGAATTCCAACATGTAAAAGTAGAGCTTCAGCATCCGACAGGATTGTTGAATCCCTTACCTATCCCCGAATGGAAGTACAAAACAATTTCCATAGATTTTTATAACTAGGTTTCCCAAAACTAAATACCAACATGATTCTATAATGGTAGTGGTAGAAACATTGACTAAAACTGCTCACTTCTTACCGGTACAATCTACTTTGGGTACAACTTAAGTAGCTAATGTGTTTATGAAAGAGATTTTAAACTTACATGGTATTCCTAAAATGATTATATTAGACAAATATGCAAAATTTACTTTAGATTTTTGGAAGACTCCCCTTGGCGGAATGGGTAACAAGATGAACTTTAGTACTGCTTACCATCCCCAAATAGATGGAAAAACTGAAAGAAGAAAACAGATTTTAGAAGACATGTTGAGAATGTATGTTATGGAGAAACCGACAAGGTGGGAATACTTTTTGCATCTGGCATAATTTTCATACAATAATAGTTATCAATCCTCAGTACAGATGATTCCTTTTGAAGCATTATATGGAAAAAAGTACCACACGCCCATTAGTTGGAGCCAACTAGAGGATGAGTTAATACTTGGACTAGATGCATTTCAAGAAATGTAAAGAACTGTGTAGAAAATTTGGTAAAATATTAAGACAACACAGGACACGAGAAAGAGCTATGTAGGAAAAAAGATAACTCATAGAGAATTCAAAGTGGGAGATCATGTTTACTTGAGGATTAAGCCCAAAAAGGGTACTTTATACACGGGTAGTTGTGGTAAATTAGCACCATGCTACTGTGGACCATTTGAGGTACTAGAAAGAGTGGGACTAGTAGCATATAAGTTGGCTTTACATAGTCACATTAAGGTACACAATGTTTTTCACGTTTCATTATTAAAAAAGTATGTACATAATCCTAATCATGTAATTGATTGGAATGTGATACAGGTGGAACCAGAAGGGGAGTTTCTTCCAGAGCCACTTCACATCCCGACATAGGAAGAAATTGAGCACCAAAATAGGACAGTAGCCAGGGTGAAAGTGTAGTGGAAGCACTTTGCACTTGAAGAAACTACTTGAGAGTGAGAAGAATATATGAAGGAAAAATATCCATCACTGTTTGAAAAGTGAATTCATATTTTCCAACACTGAGGAAGATGTTTTTTTAGAGGGGGAATATGTAACATCCCTATTTTTATTGCTTTTATTATATAGTTGAACAGTTCTGAAGGTCAAGTGGACCCACAGGAAAAAAATTGTTTTGGACATATTTTAATTGAATTATTGTGCAAATACTAGAGTATAATTAGAGAATAGGAATTCAAGTCCATGAGGATGGATAAGATTCCAAAGACTTTCCTAGTTTCTCCAAAAATCCTTACAGAAAATAAATTAAATTCAAAAAATTAGATTTGAGATAAAAATAAAAAAATATACCTTCGTAAAGAGGAAAGTTACTTGGAAGAGGTGGAATAAAACTAGAAAGAGGAAAAAGCTACTTTTAAAGTAATTTTGTGTAAAAAATACAAGGAAAGCCCAGGAAAAAAGGAAAACAACATCCATATTAACTAGATGCAGTTATGGAAACAAGTTGATGGGAAAGAAGGCTTAAATAAGCCCTTCCTAGGGAGACAAGAGGTTGTCTACACCTTGGAGGAAGTGATCTCTACTCGGGGGGAGCTATGGAGATAAAGGTCAAGGTTGGGTGGAAAATAGTGTTACCATAAGTGGTATGCACAGTTAATTAGTTCTGGATTATTATTTTGTTTTTATGATTTGAATGATAAATTTGAGGGATGATGTTTATGCAAAAGGATAAGTGCAAGGTTATATGTTTTGAGTAGTTATATTAACCTACATGTTATATTCTAATGTATTTAACATAACTTAACCATTATGAAAATAACTTAGTTTTGTATAATTACGTAGAAAGATTAAGTTAGTAACCAACAGACTGAAATTATAAACCCAATCATTAGAGTTTAAATCTATTGTTAGGTTGTGATATAATTTATGTTCAATTAAGAAAATATATCATGTGAATTATAACAAATGATAACAAAATTAATTAACATAATTATTCTGCAACTGAAAATGAAATAGAAACCATCATACCCCAAGAGATATCAGAATATCTAGAAGAAAAATGATTTTATTTTTCTATCTTACTTTCATATCACACATAGTAGTATCTATCCATTTATATGGAAAAACAATAAATTAAATATCATATATATATGTCAGTACTAGAATATTTTACAAATATGCATACAAAACTTATATAAAGATAAATTCTCATGGAATTCTTGTAGAAATTACTGATAAATTTTATTATGATATATTTTCCATAGTATATTAACTGCAGAAAAATTATATGTATATTAAGTACAAATTTTACACAGGAATAATTGTCCTCGAATTCAGTGGATTGAATTCTAGTAGGTTATCGACCAACCTATACATAGAAGGAATAAAACCTACTGTCAGTGCTTGTAGGAGGAATACATAGATAGAAGAGAAATAAATTGCGCAAGGAGTAGTAATTGCGCAAGGAGTAGTACTTATACAATAAAACTGAATATAATTGGTTATAATTTAATTATGAGGATACTTAATTAATTTATGTGAAATATGAGAAAGTAATCACAAGAAATTAAATATTAATTTACCTTACTAGTGAAGGAGAAATGGCAGGATAATTCCTGTATTCAAATAAGGAATCAAATTAAAATCTAACGACAAAAACATACAAGTAAATACACTGTAATTAAATAACTATGTCGAAAAGCATGGAAGTGCAATTACTTGTATAAGGACAAAGTAGAAGCATGAAAGTCCATGGCTAGTGTCAAAAGATAGAAAGGAGAGCCCACAAAATAAATCATTTTATTATTGAGGTAACTAACTAAAATGGTCAGTACTGCCTAAAGGAAGAATTTGAGAAATTCTTTAAATCTAATTCCATGAATCGCATTCAGGCTAAAGGAATATTATAGAAATTGGAATTAACAAAATAGCTAGGAATTATGCCTACTATTAAACCCAAAGTATTCAAATGTTACCTCTATGTCCTACAATCTGTAAGTAAATATTCATAACTTCGAGATAGAAGTATATGGGAAAATGTGAAGTAACATTTGCAAACACTGGTGAAGGAATTATCAACCAATTACTAACTCTAATTTCCAATCGAAATTGATAAAAAAAAAAATGGAAGTAAGGATAATTATCTGAGTGAAGTTAGACTCTGCATGAAAGATTATCAAATTTAAGAAAAATTGTAATACAATGGGGTATTATGAAATTAATTTAACCTAAGAAATTATTTTCATAAGCATGATATAAATTTCACAGTGACCTTATACTCTAACCTTGAAAAGCCAAACCAAACGTTCTATAAAATCTCCACCTGAATAAGATGAGAAAATCTAATACATAAATCCCAATGACCAAAGACAGGAACCGAAGTAGAAAGTAGAAAGTAATAGATTTGAAACTACGGTAAATTACAGTCTTTGAAGAGGAATAAATAAGGGAAAAATTCATACGTATGAAAAACACAGAGGAATTTAATGGAATACGTTGGGAATTATTGTATAATCATGATTTTCTCAACAAACAAGAAAATGTGAAGAAAAATGAAAAGAGGAGAAGCTACTAAAATGTAGATTCGACTCCAGTGTATATTATAACAAACCTCATCCAACACCATACCTCAAAAAATTCTGATACAGAGGTAAATGATGACCTGGAAAGTGATACGTAAGCCCGAACAGCTACGAGAATGGGGTTTAACAAAAAAGAGTTGGAATTCATAAATTACCTTACCTGGGGAGCATGTTTAGTAAATGGCGGAGGAATCCACTTTGTAATTTGTTAACCTGAAATGAAATTGAAAATATTTAATGTTGTAAGAGTGGGAATATGAAAAACCAAACCCGTAAATTAGATTGGGGTTTTAGTGTTTCAATAAACCCAATCTCTTACTTGTAGAATGTGGGAAAGCGATGTACATAGACTCACATAGACTCCCATTTAACCTATGATAAATAAAAACAATAAACACATTTGCATCATAGCAATGTTAAATAGAAACAAAATCGAAGAACGTAAAGGAGTTATAGTCAAAATCAATTTCAAAAGGTTGTTGGAAACATAAACAAAGAGAAGAGTTGACCTGATTGGAGACAGTCTTTTGGCATAATGATCATGTCTTTGGAATTGTGATAATGGAGTCTTAATCTCCTCTGTGTAAACTTCTGCAATGAAAATTTAAACTCAGGTGGTTTGGGGGAAGCCCAGTCCAGAGCCGAACCAAAAATTTTAACAATTAAAACCTAAAGAGCCAAGTTAGGGTTGCATAAGCGTAAATCCTTCCAAAGAATGTGAACCATTTCACACCATCCACTTGGAGGGAATTGGATAGAGGAAGGCCAAGAAGCCATGTGATTACATTAACATAAACGTATGAGTAAAGTGGTAAAATACCTACGATGTATTTTAGGTACCGGTACAAATCCAAAAATTTAATGTCTAATCAAAATCCCCAGATACGATCCTTCCAGCCTTAATGTATGACACATATATCAATAAATTTTGAATTGAGATGTGACATGCCATCCATTCCAAATGTGATTTTGTTATAGAATTAAAATTTAACCGAATTAATTCACGGTGAATAACATTAAGGTCGCCCAATGGCATTCATTTTTGAATAATTAAATATTTTTAGAACATACATAAACAAAGAGTTAACACTCAAATTCATTATATGGGATACATAGCACATAGTAAAGATTGAATATAATATATGGTTATATGGTAGTATAGAACTTTAATATTGAATGGTGAGTTCCACCTATAGGGGTAGGAATTCAATTGACTTCTTATCGAATGTTTTAACATTTTACAATTCGTAAAGTGATAAATGTCTAAGGGGGTAATCTATTAGAATAAGAAAATAACTTCCTTAGAATATATTAATAATAAATCTAGAAGTTATGAAACCAAAGTATGTATAAATAAAAACCATGGGGGTAAATAGCATAAAGGTAATAGGAATACAATTCTATTACAACGGTTATTCATAAATAGTGTTATAAAGAGACTTTGAAATGATAAAGTACTACATATTTTTTCCTCCTAATGAGTCATAACTCCATATTTTTCCCTTTCCAAAAAGGGAGAAAAATTCAGTTCATTAAATTCCACATGCATATAATATGTAACTTTCTATATACTCAATAAATTGTTCGATATTTTATTTGGAAAAAAAGAAATGATAAATTACCAAATGTATAACCACAGAAATCGTCTAAACATGATGAGAGTATCAAAAAAAGTTCATTGAAAAGTGTCGAAATATTGACGAAGAAATAAGAATAGCATTCGTCAACTAATGATGAAGATAGAAATTAGTATATAAAATAATATGTTCATTCTATAATTAGAAAAAAAAAATTGTGGTAAGTGGAGTTGTTACAATAAGAAAAAATTTAACTCTAGCATAATTGAACTATACAGTCACAGAAAAAGAAATTCTAGACGTTGTGCATGTAGTTAATAAGTTTAGGAATTATACAGGAATTATATGCAGTTAAAAAGCAATACAAATGGCATCATTACTAGATGGATGTTTATAATGGAAGAATTTAATTTCACTATTCCTGATCGACCGGGTAAACATAATCATGTAGATGCTTTTATTTCAAAAATTCATTAGCCTTGTAATCCAATTCCTATTTCATGCAATTTTACAGATGAACATTTATTTGCTATAATAGCTAAAACCACATGGTTTGTAGATGTAGCCAACTATTTATCATCAAGAATATTACCATCCCATTTCAGCAATAAGCAGAACAGAAAAATAATCAAAGAAAGTGCTAGATATAGCTCGAGAAATGGTGACCTATTTTATACTAGTTCTCATGTATTAATAATAAAATGTGTTAGTGAAGATGAAATTATTGATATTTTGAACGCATGTCATGATGAGCAATGTGGCGGTCAATTTATAGATAAGCAGACAACATACAAGGTGTTCAAACTTGGCTACTATTGGCTAAAAATCCTCAAGGACTCAAAATCATATGTTAAAATATGTGGCATGTGCCAAAAAAATGGAATACTTGTAATATCATATGAAATTTAATTGAAATCACAAGTACATATAGAGCAATTTGAACAATGGGTTGTTGACTTTGTGGGACCAATTAGCCCTCCTTCAAATGTAAAGAAGTACATTCTAGTATGTATAGATTATGTTACAAAGTGGGTAGAAGAAAAATTTGTGTCAAGAGAACCAGAAGAAAGAGTGGTTTCATTACTCTTTGAGGAAATATTTTTCAAATTTGGACTTCCGAGGAAAATTGTTACAGACCAAGGAGCACAGTTCACCTCCACACATGTCCTAGATCTTACAAAAAAGTATAAAATCAAACACATAAAATCTACTCCGTACCATCCCTAAGAAAAAGAACAAGTAGAGTCCACTAATAAAGTCCAGGAAAATATCACGACATAAATAGTGCAAATGAACAGAAAGGATTGGTCAGAAAAGTTAAGAGAAGAACTAGTTGCATCCAAAATTACATGGAACAATACAACTAGATTCAACCCATGTCAGTTGGTATATGGTAAGGAAGTTTTGTTAACCATTTAAATTCAAAGTAAAACATAAAAACTTGCAGCAAAATTGGGATTGGACCTATCATAAGCACAAAAACAGAGAGTCATGCAATTAAATGAACTAGATGAAATCATATAACAAGCAGTGGAGCATACATCACTAGTGCAACAAAAGAGAATCAAATGGCATGACAGATTTATTAAAAATAAAATGTTTCATAAAGGAGACTTGACATTACTTCTTGACTAAAATTTCAAAGATTTCAAAGAAAATTTTACAACTCATTGGCTTGGGCCATATGAGATAGAAGAAATTTTTCGCAGTGGAGTAGTTAAAATAATAGCAATTGATGAAGAAAAAAATTTATTTCTAGTTAATGGAAATAGGCTTAAAGTTTATAATAAGCCTATCAATATAGATGAATTTGTGAAAATAGTCTCCACAAAAATAGTATGGAAATAATGGAACAACATAGTGATATTCCTTCCATACTTCCGAAATAAAAAATAAAATAAAAAATAAAAAATAACAAAGGAGTTTGGTTGTGAAAATACAGGAAGCTGGAACAATAGAAACTCAAATTCATATCGGAAAACCAACTTGTTTGGCCAATATGAATTCCATATTTTTGAAAACTTTTCCTTGCAAAAATAATCCTCCAGAAATCCAAGACTTGAGGACTAGTCTTAAAATAAGAAAGGGGGAATATTCAGAATAAAAATATGAAAATAGTTTAAGCAGTTGTATTTCTGAAGGGACCTGAAACAAAATTCAAAATATCATTGCAGAAGTCACCTGAAAAATCATTCAAATATCATTGCAGAAGGGACCTAAAATAACATTCAAAATATGATTGCAGAATGGACATGAAACATCATTCAAATATCATTGCAGAAGGGACTTAAACAACATCAATATTCATTAGAAGGGACATGAATCAATATCAGATTAAAAAAGAACAAGAAACAACATAATATACATCAAGAGGATCAAATAGCAGATACAAGAATCTACATTCCATTGGAACTCATCTATGAAGAACAATCATCATTAAAACGATTCAAGTATGGACTAACTAACAAAGGTTATCATAACTGAGCATTGACATTGAGCTATTATGAAAAAGGAGAAGTACTTAAGTGTAAAAAAAAATTTCTTAAAAGCTTTTATTTTGAAAAAAATTCCTAGAATTGTTAAAACTAATTTAACTTGGATAATTCATCCTGTTACATTTATCATCCTACATCCTACATTTATCCTACCTACATCTCACATTAAAAGTGTTAAATAAGCCTCATCATACGCTCATAATAATCATAATACATTCATTACCCTACCATACATCCTACATCAAAAATTTCATGATAGTCCTACATTAACCCCATATACTCCTACATTATTCTCCAACATAAGCATAAGCATTTTTTTTCAAAAATTGAGGGTCAATTTTTTTTTCGATAAGGAACTTTTGCTTGCCTAAATAACCAAAAAGAGTTAGTGTCATTTAAAGAAAAAAATGATTTTGAAATGACCTATGCATATGGTCATTTCAAAAAAAAAAATAATGATGACCATATAAAATGACAAACATAAGAATAAAAAGGAAAAATTTATGAAATGCAACATACAATATGAAATCATGCGAAAGTGAATGAAAAGAAAAATGTAGTATTGAAAATACAAACAATTGTGGGCATACAAAGAAATAAACGTAGCCATGTTTAATAATGAATAGAACAGAGTGTGGATAATGAAAATATTATGGTGATAAGAAAGACATAAAAACTCGTGGAAGGAAGAATGTACATGAAGTAGAGAACGTAGTCAAAACCGTAACACATATGCAAGCACAGGTATGTAAGTCAGAGTATGAGTTGGGAGAAGTCAAAACACTTTCAAACAAACACACCAAACTCTTTGTAATTCTCTCTTCCAATATCATAGCAAGAACTAATATCTGAAGGTGAGAGTAACGTTGTGAACTTATAGAACACCCTCGTGGAAGGAGGAAACAAGCAGGAAAACCACAAAAAATGAAGAGAGGTTTGGGTAAGTCAGAGAAGCCCAAAATAGATAAGAAATTTCCTAAGAAATAGGCAAGGATATTAAGAAGTCTATGGAGAAATAAGGAAGAGATACATTGGTTTTAATGAGGATATTAAAGGCTGATATCTCCTCTCTGCAAAATTGACCATGCTTCCCAACAAAATCAAAAAATTCCGCAAAGAGAAGAGGTAAGGATCAATCCTGGATTTCTATCAATAGTTGAATGAATTCCAAGGGTAGTTAAGCTCGAGATGTTTTTTGAGATGTGTCATTTTATGAGGAGTTAGAATTTAGTTATGGATTTGAAAACCATGCCACCATTAAATAGAACTTGCCAATTTTGTAATGAATGAATCTTTAGAGTGTTTGAGGAGGAGTTCTAATTCAAATGATATTGTTTAACATAGGAAAATGAGTTATTATTCAAATACATTTAAAAAATTTCTTCCAAATCAGGTTTTCTAGGCCGAATCTCAAATTCCTTCATGCTTAATTATGAAAATTGTTACATGAGAAAATGCAGAGTCCTATTTCCATACACACAATGAGATTTTTTTTTAAACAAATAAGGGATTTTATTGAAAACTTGGAAAAACAGAGATTGAAAGCACAAGTTTATGGAGTAGTAAAACATTGTTAAGATGTTTTACGGTATCTTACAGAATCAAGAAATTTTTCTATCAGTTTTTAAGAGTAGAGGACTCCTTTTTTTTAGCAGAAGAGATTTTTACGTAGAAGAGAAGAGATTGAAGAAGGTTCAAGCAAGGGAATAATTTCATTTTTTTCAAAGATCTTCAAAAATCAAGTAAGCCTATTTACCATGATAATTATCCATGAATGAAAATTGCATGAATAAAAAGAGAGAGGTATATATATACATATATTTTTGTTTATGATGAGGATGTTAACTATCCAAGGATACAGTAATTGGTATATAGAGAACATGGAAAACAAAATTGAGCCAAAGGAATTCAAAATAGAGAACTTGGGGAAAGAAACAGTAGATAAATTGTATGAAGTAGGATTGGTAGGTTTTCTTCATAAATTTAATGGGCATAAAGAGAATATTACATAAGAATTCATAAATCATTATGAATAAGGACAAACAATAGTGGGTAACCTCTCCATACCATTAAACCCATAATTTCTTTCCCAAGCTCTAGATCTTCCCTTAGCAGGAGAAGAATACCACAAACGTTTACATCTCAAAGAAAAAGGGTGGAAATTCTTCCTAGAAAAACAAATAAAAGGATACTTTGACATAGAAAAAGGAATACCAAGGGATTTTTTAAGTGAAACATGGTCAGAATTAGTATTGTTCATCGAAATATATTTACATGTGACAACTGGTTCAACATAGTCTATCTTTACCACTTTAGGCTACTGCAACACATGAAGGGAGAATCCAAGATTAATATACCCTATTTCTTCTTAAAGAGCTTGATAAAAATGATAAAGGGTGTTAAAAATAAAACTGAAGAAAAATAAGAACACATTTATCATCAAGGGATTATTAAAATACTTGTAGAACAATAGGTGAGAAGCAAGGGATTGAATTGGAAAGAATTTTTGGTTCAACATCATGTTGAGGGGAAAAAAAGAGAGGAAAAATTTGAGCAAATGCATGTGACTAGGAGAATTATGAATTATCCTATGTATCATAGGACTAGATCTAAGAAGAAATAATATAGTGTATTATTGAGAAATAAATATCCTTTCTATCTCTTCCTAGGAAGCCTGGGAAGAAAACACAAGAAGAGATAAGTGAAAAAGAAAAAGACCCAAAGATAGAAATTGTTTAACCTCCAACAACATCAAAACAAATTAATGAGGTATTTCAACGAATGGAGAGAGATTTCCAAGAAGAACCTTTAGAGAGGGATTCCTAGTTTGAGCATGGATGGGTAGGATCCACTTCATCACATTCATTTCCTAAGGAGACTGTAGGATAAGAAAGAGAGCTTCATCAAGAACACCTTAAGAATATAGAAGAATTGACAAGAGAGTTGGACGTCAAAAAGATTTTGGAAAATCACTTGAATAGATAAAATAAGATGTACAAAGAAAACAATAAAAATATAGTTAAATAAAATGAGAAATTGACCAAAATTATTGGTCAGCTTGAAACAAAGAACACTCTCATCTCTAGACAAGCTTATAGATGGCTCAAAGAGAAGAAAACATGGCAATACAAATATGAGAGACAAAAGGTAAAGGTTGCCATATACAAGGAAGGAAGGTATGAGGTTATTGATTGTATTCTCCAGGCTTCACAAAAAAATACTACGGGGTCAGGGACATTGGGCACATAAAAACTCAGAAGATCAAAGAGGAGAAAGGAAATATGAGGACATGCTTGAAGATGAGCAAGCGGGAGATGTTGGCCCTCAATTTTGGTCAAATTTTCTTATTAAAAATCCACCTAATTTCCATAATGTTCCACCTTATATCATCCATATTTGCCTTATTTTGACCTTATTATTCATATTCAAGTAAATAAATCATGTTTTTCAAGTTTTAGATATTTTTGTAAAAAATTGGTTTTAAGAGTATTTTTGGACAGAACTGAAATTTCCCGTAAAAAAATTATGGAATTCATATGTGTAGGACACCTGGGTATGAAATGAGAATAGATTTGGAAAGCTTGGGAACCAATGATGGAAAATCATGTATTGGTTAGGTCAAAATGAACTAAAATAGGCCCAGTTAATACTAGTCAAACATGACCTATTTTTCATAAATCCCTAGGAAAAAGGGCAGAATTAGTATTTTTGGGATTTTCCAAATTCTGTGAAAATGAATGGATGATTTCAACATATATGGATGCTATTATGATGGATAATACTGTTTGAGACATTATAGCTTAGTTTTTTTTATCATTTTTCTATTTAAACGAAGATTATGAACCATTCAAGCACGGAGAATTTGTATAATTTTATATTGAGACTTCGGAATATTTTTCTATAATTTGAGGAACCAGTTCTACCTTATATTTGATGTTAATGTTTTGGATTATTGATTTAATTTTATGTAGCTGAGAATTTCTTCAAGTGTGAAAGGAAAGGGTGGAGGACCCGACGTCAAGATGAGAACAATTTTTGGTTAAATTAGCATATTTTTGATGAACTAGTTTTGCTTCAGATTTATTCAGTCATTTAGATGTGTGAATATTTGTTATGTTTGATGGATTACTATTTATTTAATTATCATCTTCATATGAAGTGAAAAAAAAAAATTTAAGTTAAATTCTCATTCTATCTAATCAAGAACAACAACTAAAATTCATCTTCTTTTCCTTGGTTGAGTTATTTCCTGAATTTCTAGTTTTAATGCAATGGTAACAATGATGGAATAGAATTGTATAGAAGGAAAACCTGGTCCTCCTAACATAGGAGCCTCTTCTCCTACTTTTTATACATAATAAACTATTGTTAATCAGTTATTTGGTTTATCTTCATGAAGGTAGTACTTTGGGGCAGGACAGTCATGATCTCCTAACTTATGGTCCTCTTGCCTCACTAATTACATATTGAATCAGAAATTAATTAGTTATATTTTATATTTCTAATATGCATTTCCATAAATATTAGAATTTAGAATATATTTTTAATACACATTTCTTTCAACTTCTACATGTTTTGTCTTCTAAAATTGACTACATCTGAAATCCATATATTTTGGACATGCTACCAAGTTTACAAACCCGGATTTATAAGTAAATAATTATGTTAGTTTACCCAGTAAATTTATCCAACAGGGTTGTTAGAGCGTGTTATTGAATATAATTTGGTGTGTTCTTGAACTGGTGAGAGGAGAAGTTTTGTAATGGCTTTTAGTTACCAGCTTATGTACATAATTAACAATAAGAATTTGTTATGATTGGGAATATTAGTGTTTGTTGTGCTAAGATCCAATTTCCAATATAAATAAAGTGCTTGAGTATTATGAGGTAAATTGCAAGTTTTTCATGATTTTTTAATGTTTTTTTATGTGAATTAATTGAGAAAATTAACATTAATAAAACATTGAATAACATCATCTAATAGAAATGACCATCACCATAAAGAGTAACACAACAACACATGATGAAGAATTTCACCCCACCTGTGGGACATTTCCTTGGTCTAGCTTCCAATGGCTTGGCCCTCTTCTATTATGCTCAAAAGTGCGATTACATATATTTACAATGCTCAAACAACTCTAAAACTTGTTTCATCGACTCCAATATGCCCAAAAATTCATGTGTAGCCTCTTTTGGCCCTGAATCTTGTAAAAAAAAACTAAGCAAGTTATGAATTCCCTGATTTTTGGCACTAAATGCTCCAAAATTTCCTCAAAATATGGCACCATCCCACAAATCCACCCGTAATTTTGCTAACTGGGCACCAAATTTCTCAAAAATCAGGAAAAATCGTCGGTGCTATAATTTTCCCAATAAGGCTTGAAAGCTAAATTAATTTTTTTAAATAAAAATCTCATTGGATGGTATGATAAGTTTCGGCAGTTAAATCTGGAGTGGTCATAAGTGACAAAGACAGAGGTAGTTACACTTGGCGGTTAACTCTGCAGTCTCCACAATGGTCTTTGGCATAATCACATGTCGTGGGTTTGGTGTTAAATTTCCGGTTATGAACCATTGGGGGTAGGGTCCTGCCCATGGTCCTGCCTACAGCGGTGACCAAGGCTGGTGCTAGACCCTAGACCCTCCCTCCATTGCTCAAACCTTATCCCGTGAAAACTAAGTGGAGACCATTGTATATTAAGTAACAAAGTCATGGTGCAATGGTAAAGGCTCGACACTTGGACTTTGGAGGTCACAGGTTCGACCCCTTCCCGCTCCAGTCGGAATTCAATATAACTTTTGGTGTCCCTTGGGCTACCACGTCGTTACCCCTGGCTAGGCTATGTGGGAACCTATGATTGGCCTGTTGGGAAAAATAATGAGAGGGGGGGGGGGTGAATCAGTATTTAGAGAAACTGAAAACTTTTTATCAGAGATCTTATTATGCATTTAATTCTTTACTTAGATTATTGCATCATTTATTCAACAGAAGTTTAGTGAGTAGTAATAACACAATAAGCCATCACACATAAGCAACACACTTGAACACCAATATTTAAGGTGTAAACCCAATTTGGGAGAAAACCACCACTGATGTTGTTTATGTCTTCAATATTTATTATAAAGAAAACTTCTTACAATTTTTTTGCTGGCGCAGACTTATACCAGCACGTAGGTACCTACCTGCAGAAGGCTACAACCTTCTCTCATTCTCCAGTCACTACTGGAAGGGAGCTCCAACCCCCTGATCTCATTTTCCAACCTCCCCTGGAAGGGAGCTTCGACCCCGTAATTTTAACATCAGCATGTACTGGCAGAAAGCTTCCACTTTCATGCTGAAGACTTCAACCCTCAGATCCACCATATTTCTTCAATTTCTTCATCAGACTTGCGTCAGGTCTTCATTATTTATTTGCAAATATTCCTAGAGATTCATCATTTATAGATCTAGAGATCTTGAACCTTCATCAACTCCATAGGTGCATAATAGATCCAGATTTATCAGAAACATATTTCAATCATGCATATATCTCTTAAAGAGATTTATTCATTGACAACCCCTCCACACACACACGTTGTACTATGATCCTCTTCTCCTTATATAGTTTTTTCCTTTATTAATACCGTGAGTCAAAACCAATAAACAACTAATGGTATTCCTGGACGAGATCAAATATATAATCCAGTGGGGTCTACCCAAGCCCCAAACAACTTCTCATTGTTCTATTTTCTTGGTCTGGAAATTAATTAATCTAAGGATTTTTAATATCTCAATCTGAGATTGAGATATTAATCCAATTACTCCTTTAGTTATGAACTCCCCAGGGCATATATATATATCGACCCCTAGTTTATGTGTTTGTGAGATCAACGCATATATTAACCCATTTTCATTTCATCACATGTTTCATATTTCACCAACTTCACATATTCAACATCCTTTATTAACTCCGCAAACCTTAGTTTAAAAGGTCCCAATTAATATAATTTAGAACAGGGCCCACATATATAATCAATGATCCAATCTCATACTCGCACCATAACATGGTTATCCATCATGCACCTTCCTCATACGGTGACCGTCCGATGGCTCCCCTCTAGATCGATGGTGCACAACAATATCGCGCGGCTTCCTTGGTTGGACATTAATGTGCGATGGCGTGCAGTGATGGCGGTTTTGCAAATTTGTTAAGGGAAGCATGTCACTCGTTCAATGGAATCACTCCCAACCTCTTGAATACCGCTTGCCCGTCGAAAGCGATGCGATGAAAAACCGAAAACCCCCTTCACTGTTCATTTTGCTCGTGGTTCCTCTCCTTTGCTCAAGGTTCTATCTACCTTTATTCCGTCATTGCTACGTTTCTTCGTGAAGGCATAAATTTGTTTTAGTTGTTCTTCCTTTGCACAATTATGTTAATGTAACTCAGGTTCTATATAATTTGAGCTGGTCCATACTTTCAACAGAGATTTGGAATGGATAGGATTCTTCCCTATTTGTGGATGCAAATATACATTAAAGGGAATCTTCACTAACATAGGTCATATGTATTCCAGCAAACATGCTCTGCGATCATGTGTCCATTCAATTGCATTCTTCAGCAAGCAGGTTAACCCTATCGAATCCACCATACAGAATTACATCCTTTACCGATTAGCTAGCTCGTGCTTTTACAGAAATCGAATCCATCAGCCCTTTACTCAGATTTACTAAGCCATAATTAACACATATTGCGAAGAGACTAGAAGCTTCCAACTTTAGAGGTTTTTCAGGATGTATTAATACACCAAAATTATTCACACATGATTTAACACGTCCTTATTCACATCGATTCTCCCAAATCTTTGATTAATGTACATTTAGTCTTATATTCTGCTTGTATAGAACTGCTGATGGTTTTATGAGTTCTTCATACAGTTATTATCTGCATCCTTTGTCAGAGAGTTGCCATCAAGGACAATCATATAATAGGATACAAGAAACATATTTCCAACATGGCCTTCTAATGCCGAACCAAAAAACACCATTTCAAATGAATAACAAAGTCCCACTTGGCACAATGCCATTCGCTAGAGGAAAACCATTGACTAAGTCAACTTGCACATCACCCTACAACATAGGCATGCCCAGTCAGTTGTACGTACTACTGACTAGGTTGTCCTACATTTGTTTTTAAATATTCCTATTTGACTGAGTAGACATAAGGCATTTCTTGGAGCATATGGTGTCGGTTTTTTGCGAAATGAGTTGTGCTAGATTTAGAATGATGAGATCTATGTGATCATTTAGGCTCCACACCATTCTAACAACATTCATTTTTTACCATAATTTTGGGCAGCTAATCACTCCTCCCCACTGGAAGCTTTTGGACCCCAAAATATCACTTTCAATTTTTTAGCAGATGAGGGTAACACTCCCTCGCCTTTCCAATCTTGATCCATTTGGCCTTGGAAGGATTTGTTCCTTTGAGCCCCACACGAAGGTAGTATACACTCCCTCGTTTTGATGTCCTTATTCTTGTGTCAATAATGGTGTCTTGCTGAAGCTCATCAAGGTATTTTAGAGAAAAATACTCAATGAAAGGAATCTGAACCTATTCTCCTTCATCTTCAATCAATGGAGGCTCAAACAACCTCAGGTTCTCAACATTAACAATAGAGTAAATTTACATATATGAAGGCAAATCTAACTTGAAGGAATTTTCACTAATATTTTACAAAATTATGAGAGGACCATAATGGATTGGTTTTAGTTTTTTACCTTGCCCTTGACACCTATATTTGCTAATGCGAAGCCAAAATTCATCACTAACTTGTATCTTGTTATCTACACGATGATTTTCATGCCTTTCTTTGTACTTGCATTGGATTTTTTCAAGCTAATATTGAACCGTTTGATGTATCAATTGGATTTGTTCTATGAAATTTTTGGCTTTTTCTATGTCGATATGGTCATCAATAGTAACATCCTTCCCAAAAATTAAATCCAATGGAAATGTAGGCAAGTATCCAAGACATGCCTCAAATGACGATGTTTTTGTAGAGGATTGTTTCACACGGTTGTAAGAATGATGAATTTAGTGCAATTTTTCATCCCATAGCCTAGGATGGTTGTTGCAGTATCCTTGAAGATGTATGGTTGTCCAATTTACTACCTTGGTTTGACCATATATTGTTTGATGAAAGGTTGTACTCTTTTTCAACTTGGTATCCATCAAGTCCCACAAACTTGGCCAAATTCCCAAACAAATTGAGAATCTCGATCACTAAAAATGGATGTGGGTAATCCATAATGAACAAAAGCATTATAAAAGAATAAGTGAATTGTTGGTTTAGTTGTGATATGATTTTTACATGGAATTAATATACACATCTTCTTCAACCTATGCATAACTACATACAAATAATCATGAACTCTTTTTGACAAAAGGAGACCTCCTACAAAATCCACAAGAATGCTCTCCCATCGATGTGAAGGTACAAGAAGCGGTGTGTACAATCCTAACTTCCTATTTCTAGGCTTATTGACTACACATAATGAACAACCTTTAATGAAAAGTGACACACTTTCAAGCATACGAGGCCAATAACAAGACCTTTGAAGATGTGCCATTGATTTTCTTGCACCGAAATGTCCAGAAATAAGAGAAGTGGTTTCTTCCCTTATGATGTTCACTCTCTCCCCTTGTGGAATACAACGCTTTCCCAAATGATACAACAATTTACTATGTACATGGTAATCCAATTTCTCTACTTGGTTTCCTTGAATCAAGTTTTCATAAACATATTGAAAGTCATTATCAAATGAATATTGTTCAACATAACTTTCATACAAAATAGAATTATGCTTGAGTAAAGTAGATTCACTAAAAATAGGCCTAGAAAGCATATCAACAACCTTTCTATATATACCTTTCTTATACCTAATGACCAAGTAGAATGTTTGTAAGAAACCCATTCACCCAAATTTCCTTGACTGTTGGAACTTGGTTTGTGATTTCAAGTATTGAAATGGTTGGTGATAGGTGTGTATGATGGTTTCCTTTCCCATCAAGTAGTGTTCCAATTTTTCACACCTTCAACCAATGCATAATTCTCCTTGTCATAAGTAGGATAGTTATTCACTGCACCTGAAAGTTTCTAAATGAAATGAAATGGGATTACCATGTTGCATAAGGAATACACCCACGACATAGTCGCTTGCATCCGTTTGAATGTCAAAGTGTTGTCTCAAGCCTGGTAGTGAAAGTACTCAGGCTAAACTGATCTTCTCTTTCGAAGCATCAAATTATTTTTTCTTCTTTCCTCCCTAGTGGAAGACCTTTTTCACACTAGTCAATGCATGTAATCGAATTGTGATAAAAGGGAAGTTAGCAATAAAATTCCTTCACTATTGGGATTCTCCCAAAAATCTTCTTACCTCAGTGAATATCTTTGGTGTTGGCCAATTCACAGTGACCTCATCCTTCTAGGGGTCTACCCTGAAATCACATCCTCCAACATTATGGCCCAAGTACACCAAAGAATTTTTATCAAACTCACAATTTGAAATATTTAAAAACAATTTTTCTTTCCTTAAGACATAAATTACCTTTCTTACATGCATCACATGTTCATCAAGTGATTTACTGAAAATTAAGATATCATCTAAGTAGACGATGAAAAACTCATCAATAAATGGCCTTAAAAAATAATTCATCACATGCATGAAGGTAGCAGGAGAATGAAATAAACCAAAATGCATAACAAGCCATTCGAACAAAGATTTATTTGCTTTAAATGATGTCATAAAAATGTAACCTTCAACAATTCTAATTTGATGGTAGCCACTCCTTAAGTCGAAGTTAGTAAAATAATTGGAATATTTCAATTGATCAAGTAAATCATCTATTCTAGTGATTGGATAATGGTTCTTTACCATAATATTTTTCAGTGCATGGAAATCTACACACATGCGCCATGTTCCATCCTTCTATGGCACTAGCAAAACAAGTGACCCGCATGGAGAAGTACCTAGTCGGATGATCCCTTTGTTCAATAACTGTTGAATTTTTTTTTTGATTTCATCACTCTCCACCACCAAAATTATATACATTTCAATTTTAGGAAGAGGGAAATATTGCTGCAAATGTATTTCATGTTGGATTCCCCTCTTCGGAGGTAACCTCTTTGGTTCCTAAAACATCTCAATATTTTTATTAACCACTTCAATCAAATTGGATTTCAAATTTTTATCACAACCTTGAAATGCTTCATAATCAACATCATTCTTTGGTTTAAGAATAAGAAGCACAAAATTATTACTTGAATTCACTAGTGTTTTCATTTTCCTTGCATTAAGTAATGAAATATTTAGTTTCTTGCATTGAGCTCTCACAATATCATTTTGCACCATATTTGAACAAGTGGTATTTTTTTTAATCGTGATAGAAGATGAATTTTCTATCATAGAGGTAAGGAATATCCAAAATAATTCCTGAAATATCAAGATGTGCAACATCAAATTCAACTTTGTTAATGAATTTTTTTGTTATTGCAAATCAAAGAATACACTTACTTGTAACCTATAAATTTTTGTTCCTGCACATCTAACCTAATGGATATTGTTTGTGATGAGGAATGAATTCAATATTAAGTTTCTCGATTAAGTATTTAGATATCAAATTGGATTGAGACCCATTATCAAATAGTGTGTCAATTTTTGTATGTTTTGAAATAACCCTCGCATGAAACAATTCAATCCCTGTTTCTTCATTTGGAGTACTAGTGTGGCAATTTGATAAAATAGTTTCAGAAATGGATTCTTTTCCTTTCATACCCATGGCTGTAATTTTTGTTTTATCACCCGATTTGGATCCTAAATCCTGTTAAGTGGTTGCAGTTGTTTTTTGTTTTCCCTAGTTGTTGAATTTCTTGGGCTTCGTCTCTGGATGAAGCTTCCAACAATGGTCTTCATCATGACCCTCTATGGAACAATGTTTGCATGTCATTTTCTCTCCTTCCTTTTTAAAATATGCATTTTTATGTTCCTTTCCATTGAAAATATTTCCTTTCTCTCCACCCTTAAATGGCTTCTTTTTATAATCTTCTGGAATATTTTTCCCTCTTGCATCAAGGTGAGTTTCTTGCACACATACCTCATCTAGACTAGTGGGATTGAACAAAGGGATAGTATGCCTTGGTTAGCTATGTAAACCCCCTATATACTTCAGTAATGTGTCTTGTGAATGCAAATCAACACCCAACATAAGAGCTCTTTTTCTAAATTCTGGGGTGTAATCTTGCACACTTTGAACTTTAAGCTGTCTAAATTTCTACCAATTCATGATGGCTTATGCATATATGCTAGAGGATAAAATTGTATTTTAATTACAGCAATGAAATTATACCAAGATAATGAGATCTTACCATGTTTTTTAATCTCATCTTGTTTCTTGGCTTCCCACCATAATAGTTTTGCACCCTCCACTCTCAAGAAATATAGTTGAATCTTTGTATCATCATCATGAAGGTTTTGAATTCTACACTAGATCTCCAACTAAAAAACCCAATTTTCAAGCCTCCCTACATTCAATTCACCATTATATATAGGAAACTGAAAGTTAATATCATGTTTTAACAAGGGTTGTTTACCAAGTTGTTTTGAGGTATGTTGCTGAGGATGAGTAAGGGTTGTAGTACTGGAAGAGGATGAATATGAAGGTTGAGATGGTGGTGAGGATGATGATGGAGTATATGGAGGCTTATCACCATTTCCATTACCTCTTCCTCCTAGAGAACCCTCTCCTCTTTGATTCTTGGAGATTTCACCCTACAACCTTGTATTTCTCTCTTTATAAAGGACCTTCATCTTTTTCATGTCAAACAAAAACTTCCTAAAATCTTCGACGCCCTCTGTCATTTTATCATTCTCTCCTTCATAATACATTCCTAGTGAAGCCTTAGGTACAATAGGAGGCGAATCATTTCATGGAAAAGGTGGCAACTGTGCCCTTATCCTTGCTCCAACTAGAGGAATTACACCCACAAGCTTACATTATCCTCTTTTGAGCTTCTACCTTGTAAGCATTTAAAAATTTTCAAAGCAATTAAATCCTTCACCTGCAAGTAAACCTAATGCTCCAATACTAATTTGATCTGAAAGGGAATTTTAGTGTTTCATGTGCTAAGATCCAATTCAAAATGTAAAGAAAGTGCTTGAGGATTATGAACTAAATTGCAGGTTTTTCATGAGTTTTTATGTTTATTTATGTGAATTACTTGAGAAAATTAACATAAATAAAACAATGAACAAAAAAATCTAATAGACATGAACATAATCATAAGCAGTAACATAACAACACGTGATGAAGGAGTTCACCGCACATGGGCTACGTCTCCTTGGTCCAGCTTCCAATGGAATGTCCCTCTTCAATTATTCTAAAAAATGTGATTAAATATGTTTAAAATGCTCAAAAATCTTTGAAATTTATTCCATCAGCTCCAGAATTCCAAAAAATGCATGTGTAGCCTCCTTTTGCCTCGACTTTGGTAAAAAAAATTGAATAAGTTATGACTTCCCCAAGTTTTGGCAGTAACCGTTGCATAATTTCCTCAAATTCTGACACCATCATACATATCCGCTTGGAATTTCACTATTTTGTTGCCAAATTGCCCAAAAATCGGGCAAAATTGTTCGTGCTTTACTTTTCCCAATAAGGCTTAAAAGTAGATTTTTTAAAAATAAAAATCCCCCTCCACAGTTTAATAACCATTGGTAGTTAATTTGGGAGTGGTAATAGGTGGAAAAGATGGACACAGTTACACTTGGAAGTTATCCAATTTCCAGTTGAATCCACAGACTTGGAAATAGTCTTCAGCATAGTCACATGACATCGGTTTGGTGTTAAATGTCACGATTATGGACCATTGGGGGGGAGGGGGGAGGGGGGGAACAGGGCTAGTCTCCTACCCATGGTCCCACCTTTGGCGGTGACTAGGGTTGGGCCGAGATGCTAGGCCCCTCCCCCCATTGGGCAAACCTTATCACATTTAAACCAAGTGAAGACCATTGTAGATAAAGTAAAAAAGGCGTGGTGTAGTGGTAAAGGCTTGGCGCTTGGAGTTTGGAGGTCACAGGTTTGACCTAGCCCACTCCACTCAAACTTCAATGTAATTTTTTGTAGCCCTCATGTTGCCATGTGTTAGCACCTTGCTAGGCCACATGGTAGCCTATGATTTTCCTTCCAACACCCAACCAAATAGCACCATTTAAAACCAATAAAAAGGTACCACTTGGCACAATCCCATTTTATTTAGGAAATCCATTGCCAAGTCAACCTACACAGTAACACTACCACATTGGCATGCCAACTAGGTTGTCCTACAATTTTTTTTTTTAATTACCTATTTGACAAACTGGACGGAACACGTTTCTGGTAGCATACGGTGTTGGTTTTCCACAAAACGACTTGCATCTAATTTATAATGAAGATATCTACATGGTCATTCATGTTCCACACCATTCTGACAATAGCATAATTTTGAGCACCTGATCAACAAAAAAATATTTTAGTGATCAAGCATTGTATCCACCTATTTTCATCCTATATAGAAGGTGTACCATCTTAACAACAACTACGGTCGAGTTAAGGAACTAATAATGAGATTTATTTCCACTATATTGAGGTCAAAATAGTGAGATGACCGTAGTACTTATATCTCGTTGAGTCCCATGGTTGAATAGTTGTGTCTTGTTACAGTGCTCTAGTGCCCATAATTGTTATTAAGCCTTTTCTGACCATTTTCGATGCTTCCCTAACTACATGAATTTTTAGTTAAAAATCCAATACCATATTCATCACTATGATGCAAATAATATTTTTATTGATATATATATAAGGTTTCATTATGCCATGTCTTTATAGCTCTTTTAGTCTCATTGTTGAATAACTATGCTCTTTTATGGTGTTGTGGGTTCCCGTAATGGATTTTTTTATTCTACATTCATTTAAGGTGAATTTTAGTTTCCTTTTCATCATGTATAGTTGTATTTCACTAATGAAATTTAATCTTCCTCATATTATTTAACTTATTTTTCATATGCCCATGGTTCCTTGCATGCATATTGATGAAAGCTATTTCATGTGTTAATCACTTTGTGTTTTTACACATTTTTCTTAAGTTGTTGACAACATTCCATCACTAAGGACATCCCCCTTATGACTATAAAGGCACCATTTCAAAGGGAAGAGTAATTAGAAAGTGATATTAGGCTAATTTTTTATAGTTATTTTGTACAGATAACAAGTCTTAAATATTTTCCTCTCTTTTTTTATTTGAAAATATTGTATTGAAGAATAAATCAAATGTACCCAGTTAGTTCAATTAAAAAACCTTTATTAGGTGGCACTAAGGAAATTTTTTGAGGTAAATTTAATCATCAAATTAGCCGTTTATGAACATTTTCACACAAAAATATTTGCAACTCTAGTAAGTCTCATTCAAGTATCCATCTTGATTCCCACTAAAGTAGTCTCGTTTTCTAGGATAGCGAAAGAAAGAGATTGGTTTATATTGAGAGTGTGGCATGTCTAAATTTGAAATTATATATTTTTAATCTACGAACCCAAGGAAACAATGGGCTGGTTCACGATAGGTTTTTTGCTATGGAAAATTTAATGTTTATTGTACTTACTTGCACGAATCCTTTGGAGATGGTGGTTGAGTTACAATTGAAACACAAGTTTCAATGAACTAATACTTTTGGCTTAACATCTGTTTATCTGTATGGAAATACAAATTTTGAGGTGAAGTTATAATATTAGATATATACAATTTTATTTTCTTAATGTAATGAAAATGTTACCATGAATTGTGGTTTTATCAATTTCTAATAAGATATCAGTCATTAAAATTTATTTTAAGTTTCAAACACATTCTTCATTCGAAAACATATATAGGATTTGCATTTTTTCAACTATTGTGAAGATAAGAATTGCCTAATGTTATCTAAACGTTTGCATGTTGTGACAGATGATCACATAGGCACTATAACACTCTTTCGGTGATGGTTTTAATAAAGGTATTGCATTAAGAATTCACCTCATCTATTTTTCTTTCTTTATCAAGTCATACAGGGAGTTTAACACATTCATTTATTGCACTTAATTATTTTAATGTATTTTTTTCTTCTGTTGTATAAATACATTATAGTTTACTTTAGTTTATATTCTATCATTCATCATCTTTCATGTCTTACACTCTTTATTGTATCTTCTATTTTTTTCAGAAAATGAACTCAGTATTGATGGTAAGAAGTGAGAATTTGAAGAAAAAAGAGGAGCATAACATTGGAGCGAAAAAAGAAAAGAGAGAGAGAGAGAGAGAGAGAGAGAGAGAGAGAGAGAGAAGAGAATCGATCTAGTGATACCTTTAGAGCCAATATCATGTATGAGACACACACATGGAGACTAATGATCAAGTTTTCAAAGTTGGTGAATTCACCTCCATTTCATTGGCAACAAAATGATAGTGTTTTGAAGTGATGAAACAATATTTCATGTGTAAATTCTATTCCAACCAATTTTAAGTTGGAAACTCGTATTGTAATACTTAACATTTCATATAATATAATTTATGTGGTTGAAATTATTTATAGCTACACTTGATATTGTTTAGGATTGTAATTATAATATGTAATTTTTCATTTTCATATTAGATGAACATGCACATTATATGGTATTTTTTTTATTTTGTCACACAATCATACTAATTAATTTATGTTGATTAATAATGAACACATAAATTAATCGAAAACTACTAAATTATTATTTTAATTGATTAATGATGAACACAAATAAAATGAATATACAACTAAATTAGTCGTTTATATTGACTATTAATGAAAGTAAATGAAATGAATATAAATTACAAAATTAGTCGTTTATATAATGAATATGAAGTTACCAAAAGCGATAAATGACTACTGCAAATGATAAAATTTTTATTACAAATGACGACCAAATTTTGCATATATACGACTATCAGTAGCTAATTTACAATATCTTATAACACAAAAAAAAAGTAGTCATATTTATTTGGTGATTAATTGGTTTCAAACAATGAATAAAATTTGCATATATGTAACTATTAGTAGCTAATTTACAGTACCTTATAACATGACCAACATTTTTGGTCATATTTCTTTATTCATTAATTGGTTTTCTTGGGTGATCATATAGTAATATATTTTTTTGTATATTTGGTCATTAATTATGACAATTAGCGACAAAATCAATGGCTAAAATTTTCATATATGTGACTATCAGTAGCTAATTCACAATATCATATAACATCTCTGATTTCAGAATTCTGCGATCTCTATTTGGTGTTAATGTTATTTATGGATCCATCAAATTAAGTAGATTTTCTCATCGATGTTTCAAACCTGCTACCGAGGTTCATTATCAAGATAAAATTGAATAAGGGAAGACTGATCTCAGGTAGGATAAATAAATATGTAAAGGTTTGCAAAAATATTTTGATATGAGTTGACAAGAATGAGAATTTTAAAATTAATGATTTATTTTTAAGTATTAAAAGTTTATAATTAGTATTAACTTAATTTTAAAAAGGTTGATTGAATCATTTTTCTATTTAAAATAATAATGCTTATTAAATTAAAACATTATTTATTGCTATGCTATTTAATAATGAAGAAATTTGATTTTTATGATGGTAATTTTTAAATTATTAACTCTTTATTAAATTCAATTTTTTTATTTATTTCTTTGTTATTTAATATTGAAGATCATGTAAAAAATGAAATTGAAATTTTAAAGAGAGGGAAAAATGTGAAATATTCCAAGTGAAATATTTAATAATTCTTTTGATATTATGATGTTTTTTTGTTAATAATAAATTGTAAAGGTTGAAATTGTATTAATTAAAAATAATGATAAAATATTTTTAATTTAATTTTATTAAAATGTGAGAAAGTATTTAAAGAAAGGTGAGAAAATGAATTTTAAGGGTAGATTTTAAAATGAAGAGACAAGTTTTAGGGTGGAGGTTTATGAACTTGTTATGACTAAAGAAAATGTAGGGTTTAAAGAAATGTGATTATTTATTAAAACTAGGATGTTAATATATTGTTTGAAGGGGGTGGGGGAGGCGGTTATTTTAGATATTTTATTGTTTCAAGGGGGTTATTTTAGAAATTAATGTGGGAATCGAATTTTCACTAATGTTCCATCTTTCGTCGTGGTATGGGTTGCTAGGATTTTTTTTATTTTTCCAGATCCTCCCTAAATTTTCTATGAAAGTAGTGGTCTATTTTGGCAAGGTTGCGAGAGCTTTCAATATAGATGTGATGTTTCAAGTTGTTTATTATACCCATTTCTCTCGAAAAATTCAATAATATGGGATTTTTATTTTATTTTGGGCCATATTGCATTAATCATTAATTGGTTTTATTGGGTTATTATATAGTAATATATTTTGTTTTATATTTGGTCATTATTTCTTAAAATTAATGACTAAATAAATGAATAGATTAATGACCAAATTTATGACTAAATATACTACTAGATGATAAAATTGAGACAACCAATTAATGAATAAGCTAAAAATGACTAAAATTTGGTTGGGTTATAAGATACTGTAAATTAGCTACTATTAGTCACTCACAGAAAAATGGTCGTTTATATGCAAATTTTAGATTTTTTTTTAGTTACTAATTAGCCATTTTGTACTAGTGATATCACAAAACATGCACAAACATGGAAGTGATTTTTATTTAAACTCTCAATCTGAATGCATTCGCATGTTATTAAAATAATTTATTAAGAAAGAATAAATTGTAACCCGAAGGACTTGATGCCTTTACGAAACCATCATAATTTTATCAAAAATATATAAGAGTAGGGAAGATAACATACTTGCTTCATGATATTGTAGGAATATGATTACCTTAATGGTGTATGTTTTAGGGTATATGTTTATGATTTGGTGGTTTATGAATCTTACACAAATAGGAGATAAAATGTTTGGTCGAGACCAAAAAATTGACTTTTCTTCATAAGCATATTGATTCCTCACTTTTATCTCTTAAATCATCTGAAAATATTTATTAAAGAGTATGTGAGAGCATACTCTCTTATACATATATATGAATATAACAACAATTATTTTATGCTTTTCGTATTTTTCTTTTTTACATCCTAATACACATTAAAAAAAATGGCACTCAATGTATTTCATACTACAAATAATATATCTCATGGATTTTTGTTTTGAGGCATGAGAAGGAAAAGCCTTGGAGTCATTTTGAAAATATTTGTAAATGGATTTCAATGTTACTATACACAAGAAGAATAATTTAAAAATTACACACACACACACACACACACATATATCATGAGAAATACATGAAAAACATGACTCTAATCATGTTTTTTCATATATTTCTCATTTCTAATGTAGTAGGGTCAATAAAATATATGTAACAAAGATACTCCTTGGATGACGAATTAAATTTATCATACAATGAGTACTCCCATTCAAAATTTGTCTAAAAATGTAGGGAGATAAGTTGAAAATACGAGTTGAATAAGTAGTTTTTTTTTTCCATCTAAAATTTGATGATGTAATATGAAAATATTTTATTATTTTCACTAATATTTGTTAATATTACTTAGGAGGCCCATTTTAAACCTCAAGATTTATCTAATGCCTAAATATTTTAGTGAATAATGGATCCTTCATAGTGAAAGAAACATATTAACATACTCTTATTTCTAGTCACTCATATTTCTATTACTTGAAGTTTAATATTTCTTTATCTTTAATCAATGAATTAATTTAATTTTATAGTTATATTCATTCTATATAATTTTGAAAAAAATCTAGTAAGTATTGTAGGAGTTACACAATGGAAAACTAAATAAAATACATAAACACAACAATCAAACATGAAGATGACCATTAATGTGGTTCACCCAACCAATCCAGGCTACATCCACCAAATAGAGATATCAACGATCTTATTCATCAACAGGAGATTACAACAATAGAATTACTCATCTGCACTTCCTCTTCACACACCTCACATCTCATCCATTTGCCTCTACAGGCTTACAATTTACAGAAGAGAGAAGAAACTGAATAATTAATTTTGTCACACCAAACCAGGATAGAATATCTCCTCATGATGATTTGATGCCATCAGTTTTGCAACAAAACCTGTTGTTTGCATATCCAAGAGATTTTAGCCAACAAAATCTCAACAATCTCCACCTTGACAACAATTAGCCTAATACCTCATTCATTTTTTATTTTTATTTTCTTTGCAAGCCAAGAGAAGCCAGACACCATCATAGCTTCTCCAATAAAACTGGTTTCATGAACATGTCTGCACATTTTTCCTTTATATGCACTTTTTCAATAGAGACTCCACTTTCAGTGATAACCTGTCTTACAAAATGGTACTTTATAGGTATATTCTTTGATTTACTATGATAGGCTGGATTTTTAGGAAATTGAATTGCACTTTGACTATCAAAAAATAAATGTATGTTGTCCTGCAACCTACCAAACTCACCAAACAAACCTTTCAACCAAACCACTTCTTTGCAAGCATGTGAAGAAGCTATGTCTTATGCTTCTGTAGTGGATAAAGAAACAATGTTTTGTAGCTTTGACATCTAGCTAATAGCTCCACCTGCAAGATTAAAGACATATCCTGAAGTTGACCTTCTCTTATCCAAATCACTTGCAAAATTAGAATCAACATATCCGCAAAAAAAATCACTACTTGTGTCATAAGTGATACAATAATCACTTGTGTCTCTCAGATACCGAAGCACCCATTTCACTGCTGCCCAGTGTTTTTTCCTTGGATTCGCCATATAACTACTAACAACCCCAACTGCATGTGAAATATTTGGTCGTGTAGAGACCATCGCATACATCAAACAACCTACTACATTGGCATATGGAATTCGAGACATATATTCCTTTTATTCATTTGTATTAGGACAAAAAATTGAAGAAAGCTTAAAATGGGAAGCTAAAGGGATTGAAACTGGTTTCATATTGTTCATACCAAACCTTAAGAGTATTTTCTCAATATACTTCTCTTTTGATAACCACAGCTTACCATTGCTCCTGTCTCTGAAAATCTCCATGCCCAAAATTTGTCTTGCTGCTCCTAGATCTTTCATATCAAATGTCCTAGCCATCTGAGTCTTTAACCTGTTGATCTCAGTTATGCTTTTGCTTGCTAAAAGCATATCGTCAACATATAACACTAGGATAATGAATATGTCATCACTTAATTTCTTAAACTAAACAAAATGATCATATTCACTTCTTATATAATTTTGGCTCATAATGAAAGAATCAAATTTCTTGTACCACTGTCGAGGTGACTGCTTCAGACGATATAATGATTTCTTGACCCTGCAGACAAATTTCTTGTTGGATTTTGAACAAACCCTTCAGGTTGTTCAATACAAATCTCTTCATCTAGATCTCCATGTAAAAATGCAGTCTTAACATCTAGTTGTTGTAACTATAAATCAAGTAAAGAAACTAATGCTAAGACAATCCAAATTGAAACAATTTTAACAACTTATGAAAATATCTCATGAAAGTAAATTCCTGCTTTCTGAGAAAAACCTTTTGCGACCAGCCTTGCTTTGTACCTGTTATCTTTATCATCAACACCACTTTTCAATTTGTAAACCCATTTACATCCCACAATTTTTTTGTCTTCAGAAAGTTCCACCAGATCCCATGTGGCATTCTTGTCTAATGCCTTCATCTCATCCTTCATATCCTCTTTCCACTTATCACTGTTAGAACCTTTTACAGCTTCCTGATAGCATAAAGGTTCATAATCATTAGGAGTTAAAGCAACTAAAGTAACATAATCATCATAACTTTTAGGAGGACATTTGATTCTCGTGGACCTCCTTAAAGATGTTTCTGGTTCTTCCACAATTTGTTGATTGTTATCTGTAGAAACTTCTTCATGATCTGCATCTGAAACTTGTTCATCTAGAATATCATCAATATTTGAACTGGTTTCAAATTGAATATGTTGAAACTTAGGTACATTTTCCTATTTCAATCTATCATCTACATCTGGATTATCAAGTGAAGATTCATTGAATTTAACATCTCTTTTAATGATGATATTGTGAGTAGTAGGATCCCACAACCTGTATCCCTTAATCCCATCACCATATCCAAAAAAGATATATCTTTTTGATTTAGGATCTAATTTATAATGCTGATGTTTCGGAATTAGATCATATGCATCACAACCAAAAACTTTCAGTTTAGAATAATCGCAAATATGACCTTTCCATACCTCTTGAGGAATTTTGCATCCTATTGTAGTTGATGGTGATTGATTTATCAAATAGCAAGCCGTAGATACTGCTTCTGTCCATAATTCCTTCTGCAAATTGGCGTTACTAAGCATACTTCTTTCTCTTTCTAAAAGAGTCATGTTCATGTGTTCAACAACCCCATTTTCCTGAGGAGTATAAGAAGTAGTTCTATGTATTTCGATCCCAAATTCTTTGTAATAATTATCAAATTACTTTTAAGTAAACTCACCAGCATTGTTAGTTCTTAAACATTTAATGGTTCTTCCAGTGATGTTTTCTACTAATGCTCTAAACTGCTTGAAAACTGTGAATACATCAAACTTTCTTTTTAATATGTAGACCCATACTTTTCTAGAGAAATCATCTATAAAAGATACAAAATATGATGATCCTCCATATGAAGTGGTAGGAGATGGACCCCAAACATCAGAATGGATATAATCAAGGACTCCCTTACTAGTATGTTTTCTAGTTTTAAATTTCTGCTTGCTTTGTTTCCCATATATACAATGTTTGTAGAAATATAACTTAGAAGACTTTAAACTAGGAAGTAACTTACGATCAGATAAAATTTTTAATCCTCTTTCACTCATATGGCCCAACCGTTGATGCCATAGTCAAATAGAATCATTATTGCTTTTAGATATAGTAGAAGCATGATCTGACTCTGTTTTTCCTTCTAACTGAAAAATATTTCCAACCTTCTTTTCTTTCATTACTAATAGGATTCCTTTATAAATTTTCATTACTCCACCTTGAATAAATGTTTTATATCCATTTATTTCTAACACTCCTAGAGAAATAAGATTTTTTCTGAGTTCAGGCACATGTCTTACATCAGTTAAGATTTTATTTGTCCCATCAAACATTCTAATCTGGATGCTTCCAATTCCCACAACATTACATGTGAAATCATTACCCATGTAAACAACTCCATCATTGATTGATTTATAATATTTAAACCACTCTTTATGAATGCACATGTGATTGGACGCACCAGAATCTAATAGCCAATGTTGATCATGATTTAAAAAATTAACTGATAGAACTTCATCACTTATACCTGAACCGGATGCCGAACCTGTACATGTATCTGTCGTGTTTGCTTATTTATTTTTTGTTGAAGGTTCTCCTTTGGATGTTTGTTGTCTCTTCCAACAGTCCTTCAAATGCCTCGATTTTCTGCAAAACCAGCATTTTAGCTTACTCTTCTTCCCTTTCGATTTTGATCGAGAGCTGTTTTTCTGACTGAAGCAATTTTCTTTAGATCGACCTCTAACCATCATTGCTTCTGATGTAGAGGTTTCTAAATTTGACCTTTTCCTGGTTTCTTCAGACAGCATAGCTCCAACAACATCATCAAACTCAAGGGTTTTTGATGAACTAAGACTTATAGAAGTAACAAAATGATCCCATGACTCAGGCAATGAGCATAATAAAGTTACAACTTTATCTTCTGAATCAAATTTTACTTCTATGCTATCTAACTTCACCAAGAGAGTATTAAAGGTATTCAAATGATCAGTGATTGCCGTACCTTCCTTCCTGCACAAGCTGTACAACTGTATTTTCAGAAGAATCTTGTTGGTTAAGGATTTCATCATGTACAATTTTTCTAACTTTGTCCACAAACCAGCGACAATTTTCTCTGACACGATGTTAATTAACACATCATCTGCCAAACACAACCATATTCCGCTCAGTGATCTGTTATCGATGTCACTCCATTCATCATCTGTCATGGTGTAAGGTTGTTTGGATTTTCCAAAAAGTGCCTTCGCCACACCTTGTTGTATGAGTAGATCGTGCATCTTCACTTTCCAGATCTCAAAGTTTTTTCTCCCATTAAACTTCTCGATCTCAAAATGAGCAGTCTGAGTTTTTTCCATCGTTAAATTTTCCTTCTTCTCTATGGATCCTTAATCTCCTTTTCAAAAATCAAATTAACAATTTCATAAAATTTCTCTTTTTTCAAACTTGCAATTAATTTCGCCTACAAACCGAAACTTTTTCGGCAAATTGACAGCTCTAATATACAAACATGCCATCATTACACCATCAAAAAAACTTAGTCCTAGGCCCTAGGCCCTAGGCCCAATATAATGGCATATTACAATACAAATCGATTAAAATGACAATTTCAATACAGATTGATTTTAAATGGCATTTAAATGCAAATTGATTTTAAATGGAAATTTCAATAAATATATTAAAAAACAAAGGCATATCATATACAAATCTATTTAAATGGGATATCAACAAGCCTTTACTATTCACAAAGCCATTTTTCAACAATCCACAATTTTGTTGTCGCTCGTCCACTCTTAAAGCTACCAGCTAAGGGATATTCCATGGTCCATGTAGCTATAGTCTATGCTCACAGCTCTCGACAGCCCACGGTTTGGGAGCTCACATCCCTCAGCTCTCAAAGCCATTTCATAGCCAAAGCCACGATCCGAGAATATAAAATCTATCAGCTCCACTCCACCAAATTAGCAGCTTTGTCACAGTTCTCAGCAGTTGTCCAACCTTCAATTCAAGGCATTCACTAATTATTCCATGGCATTATACAACAGCAACGTATTTTGTTAGCGCCTCAAGGATAGGGACTAGGATGCAATCTCACGGAAAAAATTGGATCCTCCAGCAAAAATCACGTAGACACAAAGCATGCACAACGTTCTCACCCACGTTGCTTGACAACGTCCAAGGAAGGCTCAGTCCAAATCCGCCCTCCTGACGAGTGCTCTGAATGCAAAGCAAACACCTAAGCTCTGATCACTTTGATACATTTTCCTTTCCCCTTGAAACTCACGCTCTGATACCAATTGTAGGAGTTACGCAATGGAAAACTAAATAAAAAACATACACATAGCAATCAAACATGAAGACAGTGATTAACATGGTTCACCCAACCAATCTGGACTACATCCACCAAACAGAGGTATCGACAATCTTATTCATCAACAGGAGATTACAATAGCAGAATTACTCATCTGCACTTCCTCTTCACACACCTGACATCTCATCCATTTGCCTCTATAGGCCTACAGTTTATAGAAGAGAAGAGAAACTGAATAATTAATTATATCACACCAAACTAGGATAGAATATCTCCTCATGTTGATTTGATGCCATCAATTTTGCAACAAAACCTATTGTTGGCATATCCAAGATATTTTAGCCAGCAAAATCTCAACAAGTACATCGATAAACTCTATAAGAAACATGAAAAAAATAACAAACGAGATGTTGATAATACAATATTTAAAAAAAAAAACTCTTTTAGGATATCATACACGCTAAGAGGATCACGAGTGAGAGGAAAGCATTAGAGGAATAGACCTTCATAAACTACAACTAAAAATAACAAACGTAATAACTAAAATATGCTTGCACATATTGATTGTAATTTGCATATAGTTATTTATTTCCATATGTTTTTAACTTATTTTATTTCTATGCAATATTTTAATACCATTAACGTATTTTTGGATAATAATAAAAATATAAATTAATCTTAACTAACGTAAACAAAAAAATTCTATTGATTTGAAGATGCAAAATATTATTTATTTTGATATGTTTTTAACTTATTTTATTTCTATGAAATATTGTAATTTATCAACAATAATAAACAAAATTGATATTTATCTTATATCATGTATAAGTACCCATAAGCACAAAAATTCTAACAATTATATATTCTTTAGGTCAAGTTGGAGGTTTTTCATAAAAGTGTACTTCATTTGTTTATACCTTTAACCACACTTGTTACACTAATATAATATTATTATTTATTTGTTACAAGTATGGTCTTTTGTAGTTTTTGAAATGCAATTATCCAAATACACATATAAATTTTTGGCCAACTAATAATATTCTTAATATATAATTAAATAAATATAATTATGAGAAAAACTAAGGAAGTCTAATAAAGTATGCCATAGGAAATGGATGCAAAACAATGGGAAAGGTTTTCAAGCCTCTAACTTCATCAATTTATTGTTAATTATGTTTTTGTTTTAAGCTTATATAATTAAAAGTTATTCATTATTTAATTGAGATATACTAGACATATTTTTCTCACGGTTGGAAAATATATCATAACTGAGTTGTGAAACCAAAAATGAGATATATTATATCTTAATAACTTAATGAAAAATATGTGTTTATTTTTTCTTATATAATAAAAAAAAATCACTAATTAATTGACATATATTATATTCTAGTACCTTAGATGAAGATGAGAATGGCTTTTTGGAATAAAATGTTCTTCATAACTTTTTTTTGAAAATATTTTATTTGATTCAACTCTTTCATTATTATTATTATTATGGTTTTACATGTTTAAGAAGAAGATAATTTGCAATATAAGGAAAGGAATAGCAATCCAATCAATTTGTGATGTCAAATTTACTTAATTTTTTCATTTATCTTATAACATCTTTAGATAAGAAAAATAATATAATTATTGTATAATTCATTTTTAAATTTCACCATTAAATTTATATAATTTGATGTTTCCATAATACCAAATTAACATAATATTAATGTATTAAATTAAAACCATATCAATACCTTAAAAACAAAATAACCAACCATAAAAGTGTAGTTGGTAATAATAGTGTAATTTATTTCTTTTAATATTATAAATAACTTAATGTTAATATATTTTACATTTTACTATAATTTTACTTAATTATTAAGTATGCATACATTTTTTGTTAATTAAATATTAAAATAGTATTTTAACAATGCTACATCTCCTCTGTAAGCTCAAGTTATTGCGAAAAATATCAAGATACAAAAATGTCAAAATGCATATGATCTTTTGCGCCTATGCTCAGGGTTATCTAAACAATCATATTAGAATCAATTGCGCCAAAAGGTGCAAACGGAGGCTGATAGGCTTGTTAATTTGGAAAATTTGTATGAGAAAGAGATTTGTAGACATGTATGGCATATATTTTTCATTTGAAAAAGTAGCAAGGTCAACCTTTGAAGATGAAAAGCCATACATTAGATCCCATCTTTAATTAAAACTAACTGTTACCCACACCCTAATTGAAAACTATAAAAATTATATTTATGTTTGTTTTAAAGTTTATAAATTTTAATTTAAAATAAAGCTATTGTTTGGTGGTGTTACAAATTATTTTATTTTATGTAAAATAGTGTACCCTATTAATTCTCTCTTTTTTTCTTTTAAACTTCTAACTTTTATCAATTTAAGTTTTATATTATAATAAATAATAAATATATTTAAATATTATTCTTCTAAGAACTTTTACCGAACCTTTACCAATTTTTTTATAATAATAATAAATAGCTAATTAACATAATTTATAATTATTATTTAAGTTGTATAGAAATAATATTTTTAAATACGATTTGGTTATTGTTTAAATATGAATCCATATGAATAAAATTTGGATCATAAAGTAACTAAAAAAAAAAGCTAAATTAAAATTGATTAACACACTCCAATCTCCTCCATCCCATATTACTTCATGTTTCTTGCAATTACAATAAATATTGATTCATTGAAACTCGCTATCATAATTTTTAGAGCGCATGTATGACCGATTAATCCTTTCAAGAAATAAAGTATTTATCTCACTATATATCATAACTATCAAATACAATTAAAAAACTTGAATGCATAAAGATAACTACCTAACTACCCTATGTGGTTAAAATGTCAGAAATATGTAAATCAAGAATAAAATCTCAACAATTTACTAAGAAATATAGCTAAGAAAAAGCAAAAGTTTCTTGTTAAAAAATTATATGTATAGGTGAAAATTTAAAGGAGAATTGTCTACATTTATATAGATTTAAGTAAATCATTGTATTAACAACTTCCAGCATTCCTATATGATAATAAAATAAAATAATAATAATAATAATAATAATAAAATAAATAAATGAAAAAATATATATATAAATAAAAAAAATAAAAAACAAAAAAAATAAAAAATAAAAAAAATAAATAATAAATAAATAATAATAATAAAATATAAATAAAAAAAATATAAAAAAAATTAAAAAAATAAAAAATAAAATAAATAAATAATATAAAAATAAAATAAAATAAATAAATAAATAAATAAAATAAAATAATAATAATAATAAATAAACAAATAAAATTAATAATAAAAAACATCATTATTATTAGTAATTAAACAATTTTCATTTCTTCCAAACCGACCATAATTAAAATAAATAAATAAAATATTTTTCTTCAAATTACTCTATTTATACCATTATTCCTTTTGCCCTAAATAATCACAAATCTTTCAAAGTATTGCACTTACCCCTGATGATGGACTCACTTAAGAAGTCCGAAACGTTGGATCATTAATTCACTTGAACAGGGTATTCCATTATTCTAAATTCCTATATGAATTAGTAGTGAGGCAGTAGACATTGTAACCATGATTGATTATTTCTAGGAGCTTCTCAACTTGATGTTTTGTAGAGTCCTTGTGAACAGGGAGACCAACAAGCTCACTAAAGGATAGTGGTAGAAAGCTTTGAGTGTAAGGTTTCTTCTGGATGAACAAAAAAGATCCCAGACCCTATATTTTAATTATTAAAATAAATCATAACTCTAAAATTAAACTATTCCAATATATTTTAAAAAATAATTGTGTTGAATAGATTCAAATAATTAGATACTTCGAACCTCACCGATTAAATTTTTTCTAAGTTTATATGAGGTTATACATTATTTATTTTGTTTGAGATTAAGGTAATATAATAATAATTCTCAAATGCCTGCATATAATTTAAATTATGTTTCTACTATTATCAATATCAAAACATTTAATTTACATTAAAAAACTATCATATAAAATTATTTGAATAATTCTATATAAATAGACGTGTAATATAGGACAGTTATCTTAATTCAATGAAATGTAGAAATTGAGTTTATCCAAAATGCATATTGATAACAATTATGGTTATATGATAACATTATCTAGTTGAACAAACCACTAGAGAAAATTCAAATGAGGTTTAGGAGCATCGCTATAAAAACTCAATTCATAAACAAATGTTGCTAATAAGGCTTTACACTCACCTTGAAGATGAAGAAATTTATCTTCATATGCCAACTCAAAACTTCTACAAAATTTAAAATTTTTCTCATAGCCTGTGATCTTTCTTCACATAATCTCTAAACATTTCAGTGGGGAAACCTAATAGTTAAATTGAGATTAAAGATAAATCATCATCACCAAACAATGCCTTGGACTAACTACTTCACTAACTTCTAACAGGTATTCTCCTATTCAGAAATCTAGTAAGGAGTTCTACAAATGATAAGCATCTCCTTCACTGTCTAATTGTTCAACGCTTTGATTTTCCTTCCCATGTAAAGGGAATTTCGAATTCCCCTCATCACAAAAACCACACATGTAGTGTTTTCATCCTTGAAGTAAAGTGAATTAAAATCCTCGCGACCTACTAATAGAGAGAAATATTATGAAATATTATGTGAACTATTGTTCAAATCCTCGTAGATCAAACTAACCCCCAAAAAATACCAGTAAAAATTGTGGTTATTATTGTGAAGCAAATCCCTTCTAGTCTATTAATAGAAAGAGTACACATAAACTTCTCTTTAGATACCTAAAGCTCTATATCTTTGGGATGTATCTTGGAATTTATAGTGGAGGAAAATGAGAAATCCGGGAATATTCCTCCTAAGAATTTGTATGAGCAAAATCAAAACCTATGGTAGCTAGATCATAAGTTGAAAGAGGTTCAAAAGCTTTATATTGAGCTTTTCTAGGGGCCATAGGCCCAAGGAGTCCTCCATGCCCGAAAAAGATGAACAAAATGGAGCTCATCTACTCATGTATCTATTGCGCCAAAAGTAACTAGGGATCCACAAATTTGTATTCATTTCAAGGCACTATTTGAAGCTTCTACTTCTTGATTATCCACTCCTATTTGATGCATTTTGTTTATTTTTAGGTCTGAGACCTGTACTTTTTCTTTGGAGATAATGTTAGAAGTGCCCTTGGAAGAGATTACTTGATCTTATTGACAGTGCTTTTAGGAAACCCGATCAAACAATCCATTAGGGAATTTCAATTTCATGTTTGAGGCCAACATATTAATGTGGTCATGAAATTGATGGAATTTTTTATTTGAACTACAAAGTTGATTTTCAGTATGAATACAGGGAAAGACCTACACATTATTTCTAGGAAATGCCAAAGGATGTGCAATATGAAAACACATCACATTGTGCCTCTCACCATGAAGATAATGGCATAGGTTAAGAATTTTAATAAAATTTCTATTGAAACTAGGAGGAATACTAGAGTATGCATGAGAATTAGTGTGATGGCTATGATCACAGTTTTTATTATTGGTATGAAGATTAGTGTGATGGAAAATATTAGGACTAGGAAGGTGTCACTGATTAACCATCATATACATTGGTTTAGAGAATGTCAATTTTTTTTTTATTTAAAAACACAAAATATTGCTAAATAGTAATGGTTTTAAGAAGTATATACATTATGTACACGAAAAAATAAGCCTAAAAAAGTATTAATTAAAATAAAATAAAATAACAATAATAATAAACAATTAAATGAACATCTCTACTATTTATCTCTTAATAAATCAAAAAATAAAAACATAAAAGTAATCACAAACCATTTAATCAACATTTCTAGCAAATTCATTTAACTAAATAAATTGAAACTAATATATATATATATCAGTTATATATATATATATATATAACCGATTATCTATATTAATTGATCATTCCCACCCTTGATAACACATTATTATGTATGTCATCGTGCCATTGACACTTTTAAAATTTGTTAAGTAAATGATATTGTTAAATTAAATATAATTATTTCATTAATAAAAAAATAATTAGTAGCCCATGTACTTAAAAAATAAATAAATAAATAAATAAAAATCTCAATTTACCTCTAAAATTGGCAAGAGACACAAAGACAATTACATGGGGCAGTGTGTCAAGAAAACCTCCATGAGGCAAGGGATTGGAATTCTTATTTCTCCGAGTCAAAAAATTACTCTACAAACATTACATGAGGCCTCTTTCTTATTTCTCTAGGTCAAAAAATGACTCTCCAAACATTACATCAAGTCTCTCGGGAAATCAACATTTTAATAAAAAGACTTTGTTACATAACTCCCTATAGTTACACAACTGCCTAAACGGTAAAGCTGATTTTACTCAGATAATTACATTATTAACATTAAGTGTTGTCATTCTTTAACATAAAGAGACTGTAGTCTCATAATTTAATAATTTAATTTGTAGCGGTTATATTGAAAAATAATTGTAGGTATAGCATAGTTCAATTATAAACTCTAGGTGGCATGTTTATCTCTAAAATTTTAAAATTGATGCTTGAAGATTTTTTTTATGATGTAAGATAACTGAATCCATTTGATCTTGTGGTTACATGTATCACTCAATAAATGTTAATAAAGATACATGCCCTTCGAATCCTCACATTATGAATGTTTGTAAGATATTTCGGTGCTAAAATAGTGTATTTTTAAAAAGAGAAGAAAGTTGTAGCTAACATGGGCATATCGAATAAGCCCATTTGATTGAAATTTTTTTTTCCATATGTCCTAAACATTACTCTAGTGGACTTGCCTCGTATAAAAGAGGTATCAGTTGGTGATCAACCACGAGCATTGATTCTTGTTTTAGAGCAATGGTTATGTCACACATTACGATTGCTTCTTGTATTATCTTGACAGTCTCTTAGGCTAACTTTGATTTGGAAAATTAAAAAGCCCTTTAAATTTCTTGAATAACTGACATTGAGTGTAGGATTAATTCCCCAAGAGTACAAGTAGTCATATTATTTTTTTTTTCTAATTTCACTCTAAATTCTTTTTATTTTAGTAAAATATGTCTTCTAATGTTTTTGGTTCGTTGGGATGCCTTAATTCGGGGAGTTGAACTCTTTAAACAATATCTTATAGAAAAGGTGTGATTACAAAATTAATGTTCACGAAAAATACATTTTATAGAAACTTTTGTAATATTTGATGAGAAATTTCACAATGGTTTGTGTGAATTTGGAACATATTCCCAAGAAAATTCAAGTCCTTTATAAATCGATATAAAATTATTAATGCAATAGGTACAAAATTATCCCGAAATTGTATATGTACAAAATTATCACAGGAAATGTATAATAGTTTTATTTATACCTTACCCATGCCTACTTTTCCTCATCATTGCAATGGAAAATCATATATTGGTTTGGTCAAAATGAGCTAAATAGGCCTAATCAATATTGGTCAAACTTGAACTGTTTTTCAGAAATCCCTAGGAAAAAGGGAAAAACTAGTATTTTTGGCGATTTTCCATATTTTGTGAAACTGAATGGATGAGTTTCACCTAGATGGATGGGATTAGGATGGATAGTACTGTTAGAGACATTATATCTTAGTTTTTTTATCATTTTTCTATTTAAACCAAGCTTATGAACCATTCAAGCATGGAGAAATTGTATAACTTTATATTGAAACTTTTGAATATTTTGAGATAATTTAAGGAACCATTTCTACCTTCTATTTTTTTTTCATGTTGTGGATGATTGATTGAATTTTATGTAGCTGATAAGTTCTTCAAGTGTGCAAGGCAAGGGTGGAGTGTCCCCACACCAAGCTAAGCACACTTTTTCGATAAATTAACATAATTTTCATGAACTAGTGTTTCTTCATATTTATTTAGTCATTTAGATGTGTAAAGATTTATTATGTTTGTTGGATGATTCTTGGTTTAATTATAATATTTATATGAAGGGAAAAATAAGATTTTAAGTTAAATTCTCCTTCTATCTGATCAAGAACAACTAAAATTCACCTTCTTTTCCTTTCTTGAGTTATTTCTTGAATTTCTAGTTTTAATGCAACGATAGCAATGATGGAATAGAATTTTAATGAAGGAGACCTGGTTCTCCTAAGTTAGGAGACTCTTCTCCTACATTTTATACAACATAAACTATTGTTAATCATTTATTTGGTTTATTTTCATGAAGGTAGTACTGTGGGGAAGGAAAATTAGGATATCCTGAGCTAGGAGACTCTTCCCTCACTTATTACATATTGAATAAAAAATTACTTAGTTAGATTTTATTTTTGTAATATGCACTTCCATAAATCTTAGAATTTAGAATATATTTGTAATATGAATTTCTTTCAAATTCTACATTATGTCTTCTAATATTGACTACATATCAAATCAATATATTTTGGACATGCTTCCAAGCTTACAAACCTATATTGATAAGTAAATACTAGTGTTAGTTACCAGTAAATTGACCCAATATTTTTTTCACCATTGTCGGGGAAGCATACATCAATATAGTCAATTAGGAAGAAATAAAAAAACAAAACACAACAAAAACAACAAAATTTAGTTTTCTTTCAGTTATTTTTTTTTTATGCCTCGAGAAAGTGATCAGAAAGGAAGATTTACTAAACAAAACCCTCTAACAATTAAATCAACCATAGGAGCAGGACCATCAAGACGAATTACACCAGTTGTTTGGAGACCAACTTTAGAGGAATTGGAATAACAATAAATATTAGGAAAAATATTGAATCTTATTGAAAGACAAACCTTGTTAGCCTATGAAGTGAAAATAAAACAAACAACAAAAGAAAAATCTCTCATAGAAAAAAAAAGGAGAGAAGGAGACCAATTGTTAAACAATTAGAGAAACCAGTTCTTGAACAAATAAAGATAGTAGAGGAAACACCAATTAAACCTCTTATTGAAACATTACAAACAAATGAAAAGAAAATGACAGAGGAAGGAGAAGGATCTAATATACCAATTATGACTCAAGAACAAAGAATCCAATAGGAGAGGCTACAAAAGGTATGCTAGAGAAAAAGAAAGGAATACGGAGGAATAGAAGAAGAGAGAAAAAGTTTGAAGATGAAAAAAGAGAATATGATAACAAAATATAGAATGATATATAGCTAAACAATGATCAGGAAGCTACCTTTGGCTTCCCAATACTAGACACCAAAGCAATCCCGGGAGAAGAAGTGAAAATGAAGAATATTCCACCTTCTATTTTGCCCAAATTTTATGGAATGTCTACTGAAGACCCTAATTCATTTATGTTTGAGTTTCATATATTGTGTTGTACTTATGGCTACACAAATGACACACATAAACATCATCTCTTTCCTACTAATTTGAAAGCAATAGCACTAAAATGGTTTATGGGAATAGGAGAACACACCATTGCCTCTTGGGATGACAAGAAGATATTTTTTCTCAAAAATTATCAAGCCTACTACAGGCTTGGAGACTCAAAAGAAGATATTTTAATAATTTCACAACAAGAAGATGAACCTTTGGAAGAGTACTTGGAAATATTACTTTACAATCTAGAAAAAACCAAATAAAACTTTGAATCCTGATACCATCTGCACAATTTTTCTTAAAGGTATAAGAGATGAATGCCTTGATATTATCAATGTGATGGGGAAAGGAGACATCTCAAACCTTCCATTTGATGAAATTTTTGAACTATGTCAAAAATATTTTAGGGGAAGAGAAAAAAGTGGAAAAAGAGATGTTACATCAAGAGCTTCTAAATCTACAACTGGAGGAGTAACAAGACCAGAAATAGGATGTTTGTTTAAAATAAATAAAACTAGTCTTTTTAGAACTTTAGGAATACAAGTTGATTTTTTAAAAGCCAAGAAAAATAAATATGAACAAGATCAAATTTTATCAATATTTTGTCCTAAGTGTATAAAGAAACATCGATTAAGATAATGTCCTTTATATAGTATTCAGGTCTGCAGACATTGTACAGAAAATAACTCACCTGGAAATTATCGAAAGCTTAAAGAATTGAAAGTGAATTAAATTGAATAAGTAATAAGGGATTGATTATATTTACTATATGGCACCAAGGAGACTTTGGAAACCAAGGATTCCTTAGCAATTCTCTAAAAAAATCCCCCAGGATTATCAATATCCTCCTTATTTCATGGAATACTCTGATGCCATGGAAGACTTGGCTTCCACAACAATACCAAAACCAACCCACACAAGGTTGGAGAGGATATACTTATGGAACCCAACCACCTCAAGAAATGTATCCTTAAGAATAAAAACAACCATATCAATAGCCATTTCAACAACCATTTCAATATAAAAAATTCTAGCAACATCCTCAACCAATGCCATTTCCACAAAAAAATCTTGCACCCTTACTAACTCAACCACAACAGCTTCCATTTTATTCTAACCAACCTGCACCTAGACCAACTCAATTACTAGCTCAACCAGTAGAAAAAAATAGTAACAAGGTGGAAAGACAAGAATATAATGTGGAAGAAGCAACATATTTCCCTACATATTCCATTCTTCCTATACAAGATGTCCAATTAAGGTTTGGGAAATTATTACACAAATATTCTCCACCAATCATAGAAAAAAACTAAACAAGGAGAACAATCTAAAAAGTATCATCCAAGAAATCAAATTCAGAAAGGAAAATCTATTATGACTCAAACAACACATTATCCAGAGAGGTTAATAGAGAAAAAAATTCCAATTTCTCTTCCTGAATTCAATATTTTTGATGAACTAAAGAATTATTATGTCAAAATTCCTTTGTTGCAATCTATCAAAGATATTCCAATTTCTACAAAAAAATAAAGGAATTATGTATTAAGAAAACTGATAGAAAGAAAAGAGATCCACCCAAAATCTAAGTCATTGGAAAATTAGCTAGTTCATGTCTACAAAAACAACAATTGAAAATATATTGATCCTGGGATACCTATGGGTACCATTTCAATCATTTTTCAATACCAAATAATTTAATATATTTGGGAGCAACTATAAATGTCATGACAACATAAATTAGGAAATATTCGAAATTGCGCAAGATTCGACCTACTGCTACAATTTTGGAGCTAAGAGATAGACCCAAACTTGTACCAGAGGGAATATTAGAAGAAATCATTGTTTCTTTGGATTCATGGGAATATCCTGTAGAATTTCTAATCTTGCAACCAAAAATAGATCTACAAGGCCATCATTTAATTCTAGGCAGACCATGGTAAGCCATAACAGATGCCTTCATTGGATGCAGATCAGGAATTATGACCATAGCACATGGGGATTAAAGTAAACATGTTACAATCTATCCTCCAACACAATCTCTTTATTTATTATCATGTATTTATGAGCAACAAAAGAAAGAAACTCAATATGTTCTAAGTATTAATCATGTCTTTAATTTAGAGAAGAGGAAGAAAATGAGGATCTAGTAGACCTCTTCATCATAAAACCTGATATTTCAAAGAAGCTAAGAATAACTTATTATGAAGTTGCAAATCATCTTTTAAATCAATGTTTTCATAAAAATTTTACTATTCATTTATTGCAACATTCATTCGAAAGTGTTTTTCCTGTTAACTCAATTACCAATTCACAAAGTAAAATCAGTGCAATCAATCCTAGAACGAGTTTAAATATTGGTAATAATTTACAATTATCACAAGAACAACAGGTAATTGCATTATTACAGAAATATTCAAAATCTTTTACCTAGGATTATACAAACATGAAAGTAATTCATCCAAATGCATGTATTCACCATATCTATATCGATGATCATATCAAACCAATTAGACAACGAGAAAGAAGAATGAATCCTATGATGAAATAAATAGTGAAAGAGGAACTGCAAAAATTGTTACAGGTAGGATTCATCTATCATATTTAAGATAGTCAATGGGTTTCTCCCTTAGTTGTGGTACCAAAGAAGAATGGAAAATGGAGAATATGTGCATACTATATGGAATTCAATAAAGCCACATTGAAATATCATTTACCATTACCATTTATTGATCAAGTACTATATTCATTAGCTGTAAATACATTTTTTTCTTTCCTTGATGGATTTAGTTGATACAAAAAGATTAAGATAGCATTGGAAGACTAGGATAAAACCACATTTACTTGTCCATGGGGAACATATGCATGTCACTTTTTTCCTGTTGGGCTATGTAATGCACCTGCAACGTTTCAAAGAGTATTCCTTGCAATATTTGTCGATCTAATTCATGAATGTGTAGTGGTCTACATGGATGATTTTACTATATATGGAGGAACATTTGATGGTTTTTTGAATAAACTTGACTTTTTTTAAGGAGATGCATAGAGACAAACCTATCCCTCAGTAATGTAAAATTATTTATGATGTTAAGTGAAGGGATAGTGTTGGGACACCCCATTTCCTCTTCAGGAATCAAGGGGGACCTAGCAAAGATACAAGTCATTGTAAGCTTAATGCCACCAATAACATAGAAATAACTAAGAAGTTTCTTGGGATATGAAGGATATTAAAGAGCATTCATCATAAATTTTAGTAAAATCTCTCTACCTCTATTCAAGTTACTTGCAAAAGTTGTTGAGTTTCAATGGACAACAAATTGTCAAAATGAATTTGAAATATTCAAAGAAATTTTTTTAGTAGAACCCATTATTCGAGGACCAAATTGGCCATTTCCATTTCATATATCTACTAATGCATCTGATACAACTATAAGAGCATCACTTGACCAAAAATAAAATCATTTTAATTATGCCATATACTTGATAAATGTAATATCCATTTTTTTACTTCTTTTATTAGATAGTTGAACAATTTTAAAAGTCAAGTGGACCCACATGAAAAAAATTATTGTGGACATATTTTATTATTTTATATTGAATAAAATGGAAATTGAATTATTGTGCAAAGAATAGAGTATAATTAGATATCAAGAATTCAAGTCCATGACGATGGATAAGATTCCAAAGACTTTCCCATATTCCCCAAAAAAACTTGGAGGAAATAAATTAAATTCAAAAAATTAGATTTAAGATAAAAATATAAAAATATAACTCAGTAAAGAGGAAAGTTACCAGGAAGAGGTGGAATAAAAATAGAAGAGGAAAAAGTTTGTTTTAAATTACTTTTATGGAAAAAACAATAGGAAAGCCTAGGCAAAAAGGAAAAGAACATCCTAAATAACTGGACGCAGTTATGGACACAAGCTAATAGGAAAGCAGGATTAAATAAGCCATTCCTATGGAGACAAGAGGTTCTTTACACCTTCGAGCAAGTGATCTCTGCTCAGGGGGAGCAGTGGAGATAAAGCTCAACGTTGCGTGGAAAATAGTCTTACCTGAAGTGGTATGCATAGTTAATTAGATCTGGATTATTATTATATTTTTAGGATTAGAATGATAAATTTGAGGATTGATGTATTTAACAGAACTTAACCATTATGAAAATAGTTTAGTTCTGTATAGTTACAAAGACAGATTAAGTTAGTAACCAACAGACAGAAATTCTAAACCCAATCATGAGAGTTTAAATATGTTGTTAGATTGTGAGATAATTTATGTTCAATTCATAAAAGACATCATGTGAATTAGAATAAATGATAAGAGAATTAATTAACGTTTTTTGTTCTGCAGATCAAAAGGAAATAGAAACCTAGATACACCAAGAGATATCAGACAATCTAGAAGAAACATGATTTTATATCTCTATCTTACTTTCATCTCGCACATAATAATATCTATTCATTTATATGGACAAACCAGAAATTAAATCTCATATATATATATATATATATATATATATATATATATATATATATATATATATATATATATATATAAATATGTCAGTCCTAGAATATTTTAGAAGTATGCATACAAAAATTATATTAAGAGAAATTCTCATGGAATTTCTGTAGAAAATACTGATAATATTTATTTATTTATTTATTTATTTGGGTAGTTTAGACTAATCCTAATATTTCCATTTTTTCTCCTCCCATCCCACCCACGGTTTTCGAATCGGTGACCTTGCAGATGAAGAACCTCAACAGTGCACCCCATCACCGACTTCTCTACACCACGTGGGCCTAATAAATTTTATTATGATATATTTTCCATAGTATATTAACAACAGAAAAATAATATGTATATTAAGTATAAATTTTACACAGGAACAATTTTCCTGGAATTAAGTGGATTGAATTCTAACAGGTTATTGACCATCTTGTACATAGAAGGAATAAAATCTACTCTCAATGCTTGTGGGAGGAATACACATAGTGACAAGAAATAAATTGTGCAAGGAATAGTACCTGTACAATAAATGAGAATATAGTTGGCTATAATTCTTGTATTCAAATAAGGAATGGAATCAAAATCTAAGGACAAAAACATACAAGTAAATACACTATAGTTAAATAACTATGTGGAAAAACATTGAAGTGAAATTACTTGTATAAGGACAAAGTATAAGCATGAAACTCCATGGCTAGTGTAAAAATAGAGAAAGGAGAGCCTGCAAAAAAATTAATTTTATTAGTGAGGTAACTAATTAAAATGCTTAGTACTTCTTAAAGGAAGAATTTGAAAATTTTTATAGATCTAATTCCATGAATCGCACTCAGGCTAAAGGAATATTATAGAAATTGTAATTAAGAAAATAGGTAGGAAGTATGCCTACTATTAAGCACAGAGTATTCAAATGTTACCTCTCTATCCTACACTCTATAAGTAAATCTTCATAACTTTGAGATAGAAGTATATGGGAAACTGTGAAGTAACATTTATGTACATTGGAAAAGAAATTATTAACAAAATAAGTAACTCTTATTTCCAATTGAAATTGATAAAAATGAAATGGAAGTAAGGATAATTCTCTGATTCAAGTTAGAATCTATGTGAAAGATTATCAAATTTAAGAGAAGTCATAATACAATGGGGCATTATGAAATTAAATTAACATGAGAAATGATTCTCATAAGCATGAATAAATTTCACAATGACCTTATACTCAAACCCTAAAAATACAAATTGAACATTCTATAACATCTCTGCCCGAATAACATGAGAAAATTTAAACAAAAATCCCAATAACCAAAGAGAGGAACCGAAGTGGAAAGTAGAAAAAAAGAGATTTTCAACTACAGTCAATTCCAATGTTCTAAGACAACTAAATGAGGGAAAATTTCATATGTATGAAAAACGCAGACCAATTTAACTGAATATGTCAAGAATTATTGTATAATCATGATTTTCTCAACAAACAATAAAATGCGAAGAAAAATGAAAAGAGGAGAAGATGCCAGAATGTAGATTGGACTCCAGTGCAGATTATAACAAACCTCATCCAATGCCATAACTCAGAAAATTTTGATACAGAGGTAAACGATGACCTGGAAAGTGATACATAAGCCCAACCAGCTACGAGAAGGGGGTTTAACAAAAATGAGTTGGAATTCGTAAATTATCTTATCTAGGGAGCATGGTTAGTAAATCACGGAAGAAACAACTTCGACATTCGTTAACCTACAACTAAATTTCAAATTAATTAATGTCGTAAGAGTGGTAATATGAAAAAACAAACTCGCAAATTATATTGGGGTTGTAGTGTTTCAATAAACCCAATCCCTTATGTGTAGAATGTGGGAAAGCAATGGAAAAAAATCCACGTAGACTCCCATTTAACCTACGACAAATAACAACAACAATGAAATGTGCATCATATCAATTTTAAATAGAAAAAAAATAGAAAAACGTAGAGTTATAGTCAAAATTAATTTTGAATGGTTGTTGGCAACATAAACACAGAGAAGATTTGACCTGATTGGAGACAAAGTACTTTGGCATAGTGATCATGGCTTTGGAATCTTGATAATGGAGTCTTAATATCCTTTGTGTAAACTTCTCTAAAGAAAATGTAAAACCAGGCGGCACGGAGCAAGCCAAGTGCAGAGCTGAACCAAAATTTTTAACAACAAAAACCTAAACAACCGATTTAGGGTTTCATAAGCATAAATCCCTCCAAGGAATATGAACCATTTAACACCATCCACGTGGAGGGAATCATATGGAGGAAGGCCGAGAATTCGTGTGATCGCGTTAACGTAAACGTACCAGTAAATTGGTAAAATCTCGAGGTTAGATTTTAGGTACCAATACAAATCAAAAAATTAAATTTTCGATCAGAATCCCTATATATGATCCTTCTATGCTTATTGTATGACATATATATCAATAAATTGTGAATTGAGATGTGATGTTCCATCAGTTCCAAATGTAATGCTATTATAGAATTAAAATCTAACCAAATTAATTCATGGTGAATAGCATTAAGGTGGCCCAATGACATTCATATTTGAATAATTAAACATTGTTAGAACATGTGTAAACAAAGAGTTGACACTCGAATTCATTATATGCGATACAAATCATATAGTAAAGATTGAATATAGTATATGGTTATATGGTTGTATAGAAATTTAATATTGAATGGTGAGTTCCAGCTATAGTGGTAGGAATTCAAATGAGTTCTTATCCAATGGTTTAATATTTTACAGTTCATAAAGTTATAAATGTCTAAGGGGGTAATCTATTAGAATAAGGAAATGACTTCCATAGAATAGATTAACAATAACTATAGAAGTTATGAAATAAAAGTATGTATAAATAAAAACCATGAGGGTAAATAGAATAAAGGTAATAGGGAGACAATTATATTACAAAATTAAATCATAAATAAGGTTATAAAGAGACATTGAAATGATAAAGTACCAAATGTATAACTAGAAAAATCGTCTCAACGTGACAAGAGTATCAAAAGAAGTTCGTCGAAAAGTGTCGAAATATTGACAAAGAAATAAGAATAATGTTTGTTAACTAATGATGAATATAGAAACTAGTATATATAAAAATATGGTCATTCGATAATTAGAAAAAAAATATTTGTGGTAAGTGGAGTTGTTACAAATGGTATCCGAGCCCATGTTGAAACACTGGACCTATATGTGTAATCACACTAGAAAAAAAATTCCAAGAATTATGCTACTGTAAATTGGTGTTTGTATTGAAAAAAATGTACACTAATGTTATTTCTATGTACAATGAATTAGTGGGGAAAAGTACAGATAAAACTATGAATGAAGGGGATCAGTTGTATGTAGATATGGGTGGTGCAGAAAATACACTAGATCCAAATGCTTTGTTGTTGGCCATGTTCCATCAGATGCAAAGATAAATGATGTGGCTAAGAACCAGTAATGAAATATTGTCGCTAGCTAGCGAAGAGCAAGAAAGTTTGGTCAAGGAATTAACCTCGAGGACCAGTCACGACGGTGAAGGTTCTGGAAGAAAAAGAGAAAGGAATATGAAACCCAGTCAGAAGGATCTGAGGAATATTAATCCTTTGGAAATAAATCCATAAGGAAAAGGAATTGCAGGGAGAATTATGAAAAATTAAACCTCCCACTTATGATGGTGAAAAGGAGGAAGATGCAGAAGCTTGGCTTATAAACATGGTGAAATACTTCCAATTTTATGAATATGGAAGTAACCTGAAAGCTAGATTAGCTATTTACCAACTACAAGGTAAGGATACCTTGTGGTGGGAAGAAACCAAAATGGTACAAGTACTACATGAGAAAACGGTCACATGGGAAGATTTCCAAACTACATTTAAATCTACATAGCTGAATTAAATATACTATGATGACAAGGACAAAGAGTTTCATGAGTTGAGATTCAGACAACTTACCATAGATGAGGTTGTTAGAAAATTCACAAATATGCTTTGCTACGTACCTTATATTAGAGAAGTGAAGGCTAAGGTACATCTATTTTTAAAATGTCTACCTACCATCTACAAGGAGAGGATATAATTTGATAATCCCAACATAAAGGATGAAGTTGTGCGTAAAGAAAGACTATGTTATCAACAGTTCAAAGGTAGAAATGATCAGCTGAAAAATTGGCAAAACTAAGAGAATGGAAAAGGTGACTCTAGTTGAAAAAGAGTAAAACTAGTCTTCTTGAAAAACTTTGGGAAAAATCATGAAAGGGAGAAGTTAAACAAAACTAGAGAAAATCAACTAGCCCAATCGTAAACTGGATCTAAAATATGGATGTAAACAACAAGAGAGATGGAACTGTAAAAATGAGGGAACCATTAAATTTCTAGGATTGTGGAGAACCTCATATGTTACGAGACTGTCATCATCGAACCATTCATAATATTCAAGTGTTGAGAGAGGAAAATACTGTAAATGATGTGGCAAGAAACATTTCAAGAATCAGTGTTGCCCTGGAAGATCACCAAGTTGAACATCAATCAACCATAGTTGAAATTGAAGGTGTGATTGTTGAATAAAATGTCTCCGTTTTGATAGATCCATGAGAAAATTTAAGTTACATAAGTCCTCACGTGGTGGAAAAGTGAAAATGAAGATCAAAAAAATTTCAACAAGCATGGTTAATTCAGCTAGCTATAGGAACAAAAAGAAAAGTAACACATACATTACCAAATATTGTTGTAAATTTAAATGGTTATGAAACTGAACTGAACTTAAATATTTTGCCTCTAGGTTCCTATGATGTATTAGTAGGAATGGAGTTGTTAGAAAAACAGAAAGAAATAGCTAATTTCTTAGATAAAACAATACACTGTATAGATGCTAAGGGAAAACGAGTGATAGTAATAGGAAAACCCAGACCAATATCAGTGAGAAAGATTTTGACACTATAGTTAAAGAGGACAGCAAGGAAAGGATGTCAAGTGTATGCTATACAAGTGGAAGAATTGGAATAACAAACTAAAAAATAAACTGTAGAAAATTTACCAGTAATCAGAGAATTCAAAAATGTGTTTCCCGAGGAGATTCATCAACTAACACCAAAAACAGAAATATATTTCTCAATTGAATTAATACAAGGAGCTACACCTGTCTCTAGAGCACCACACAGAGTGAGTACCCCATAATTGTTAGAATTGAAACTGCACCTACAAGAGCTACTGGACCGAGGCTATATTTGGCCAAGTCTGTCCCCATGGGGAGCACCTTTATTGTTTGTTAAAAAGAAATATGGTACATTAAAAATGTGCATAGACTACAAACAACTAAATAAATTAACTATAAAGAACATATGTCCTCTACCCAGAGTAGATGATTTATTTGATCAAGTGAGAGGAGCCAATATATTTTCAAAAATTTATTTAACGGCAGGCTATTATCAACTAAGAATTAAGGATGATGACATAAATAAGATTGCTTTCATTACTAGATGCAGACACTATGAGTTTGTAGTTCTACCTTTTGGGTTGACTAATGCACTTGCTACCTTTATGTGTCTAATGAATAGTGTCGTAAGTAACTATATAGACAAATTTGTTCTGCTGTTTATTGATGACATTCTAGTATATTATAAGAATGAAACATAACATAAAGAAAATATCATAATTGTCTTAGAAACCCTTAGTGAACATAAATTATATGCCAAACTTAGAAAATGTGAATTTTATAAAGATAAAATTGAGTATTTGGGTCATGTAATTTCAGAAAAAGGATTGGCAGTAGCCCTAGAAAAGATAGAAGCTATCATGGATTGGCTTGTGCCTACTGATGTTTCATCCATAAGATCATTCATGGGAATTGCAGGATACTATAGGAGATTTGTAGAAATGTTTTTGGCTTTAACATATCCTATCACCTCTCTACAGAAGAAAGGAGTGAATTTTGAATGGAAAACAAAATGTCAACATTGTTTTGAATAGTTAAAACTTAAACTAACAATTGCTCCTATTTTGAAGATTGTTGATCTAGACAAAGAATTTGTAGTATTTACAGATGCTTGTGGAGAATGATTAGGAGGACTATTATTACAAGAAAAATCAGTCATAGCATATGAGTCAATAAAATTAAAGAAACACGAACATAATTACACTGTGTATGAATTATAGGTAGTTGTTCTATAACATGCTTTGAATATGTGGAGACATTATTTGTTAGGGAATAAAATTGTATTGATGACATATCTCATAAGTTTGAAATATGTTTTCACACAACCTGATTTAAATGCTAGAAAATCTAGGTGGTTATCCTTCCTTAGGGAGTTTGACATGTAGATCAAACATATAAAAGGAAAGGTTACTAAGATTGAAGATGCTTTATGTAGGATTTCTCATCAAAATTTGAATAGTGTTGGGAGTAGTGCAAATTTTGACATTGAAGGATTGATCTAGGAAGTATTGAATCAAGATTAAAATGTGAAAAACTTCAAGAAAAATTGCAGAATATTGAGATAGTGGGATATACTCAAAATAAAAAAGGATTTATTTGTTATAAAAACATATAATACATTGCCAATGTGAGCTCATTAAAAAGTGAAATTTTAAATGAGTATCATAAATGACCCTATGCCAGACATCTGGGATATCAGAAATTGATTTCAGCCTTCATAGAGAATATGTTTTGGCCAGGTATGAAAAAATGTGGCTAACTATTTAGCTACATGTTTGAAATGCACATCAATATCTGGCAGGATTGTTGAATCCATCTAATATTCCCATTTTAGCACATGGCTAAATGGAATATTAAATTTTTTCTTTTGTCACCTTGTAGCTAAAAAAATGGGTAAGGAAACCCATTCTTATTGGAGACATGAATTAAATCCCTCATAATGTGAAAGGGATCATCAAAGTAGCTTCATTTTTCACCCTCAAGTGTGAAAAGGGACAAATACATGAAGACAAGGTCATGTTTGACCAAGTCAATAGTGTTGCCATAGGAGGAGTGGATCACTTTATGAGACAACGCAGTGTAAATAAGGAAGAGGATATTTGGTGCAGGAAACCCTAATGGATGGGGCCCATGGAGAGAGATATTTCACTTGTTTAAAAGGAGGTCAAGGCAGCCATTTTTATTCATGCTTTGGATTATTGATCTCATTGTCTATTCAGACATTATGCATTCTTTTGCTATTTAGCAAGAATTTTCGGGGAATTCCTATTTAGGATTTCTTCACCATCTTGACAGGCCTATTGATGGATTTTTCTTCATTCTCCACATCTCTTGGATCAAGGCCAAAGCTACTCCTTCCAGTTATTGTGTTATTTCTGCTCAAGTATAACAGAGTGTTGTTGGGTGTTGTAGTGGAGGGTTCCACAACACCTTTCCTTGGCTCATCTTTCAGAGGAGGGAGTTCTTCTTTCTTCGGGAGATCAGTGAAGGAGGTTTTAGAGCTTATTGAAAAATCTTAGCATCAAGGCCAAGATTTTCTCATCATAGACAGTGTAGTCCAGCTCCTTGACTGCGTTATTTCTGAGCATAATTGCAGTGGGGGTTGCACCACTACTTTCGAGGGCAAGGTCTTCAGGGATTGGATCAGCCTTTCACCTAAGAGATCCGTTGGATGAGATATATGCGCCATACGTAGCATCTTTAGCTATCTTCATCCATTTCTATTTTCTAAGTTGCAGCTGCTACCCAGCAACTCCGACATTTCTGCAAATTTTCCATTTTCATGTATATTATAGCCAATCCTTCCAAGGATTGTATAGTATTGGTGTATTAGTGTTTTCAGGGGTTGAAAGCTTGCTCCCCATCATTTATTTGAGCTATCATTGTCATATCATCCTATTATCATTTTTTATATTGCAGTATCTCCTATAAACTGCGTTATTTTAGCCAGGGCTCTCTTTCATGTAGTAGTGTTTTCCTTTTGTCATGTATATGTCTCATTGAGGCTTCCATTGCCCAGCTGGAGTGATTTATTCCTCCAAAATTTGTATACATTTTATGCTATATCATATATTTGTTGGCTATATTCATCTTCATGTGTTCACAACTATAGAATAACACTGTGTGTCCATTTCTTGGTTAATAATTGTTGCAGTCTCTCATCGAGCACTTTATAAGGAAATCTAAGTGTGGGAGATCTGTTTAACTCACTTATCAGTATTTATTTGGAGCCTCCTCTTGGATTTAGTACTTAGACACATTTTTCTAAGGGATGCAGGTCTTGGTTTCAATTCCTGTAGTAGCCATTACTGGAAAATGCATTTTCCAGTCATGCCTTACTAGCTGTTCTAGATTTGGAATACTACAGTGGTATCAAAGCATGATCTCTGGCTCAACCTGTGAGTCTCAGCTAAATAATATCAAGATGATGAAGAATATGAGTTTATTTTCATCTATTTTCAAATCTAGAGGGGACCTCTCCAAGGAGGTCAAGAAGATTAAAGAAGGAGAAAAGGAAGGACCATGCACTTCCTACTCTCACAAAGAAGAAGACCAAAAGCATGAAGAACACTGGGAATTTGAAATTCTAAGTGAGTACCTTGCTGAATACCAAGACAAACCTAGATCCTACCAATAGACTCTAGTTTTTTCACACTTTATTCAGTAGAAATAATAAAGAAGACCCCACAGCTATGGGATGATGAGAGGCAATAGATTTCTATTGTCCACATTCGATGGATCACTCACATGTGCAACATAGGTTTTGGTGAAGAAGCTAGAGGCTTTCTTCCTACTACATCCTGTAGTAGACAGAGAGACTATATAAATTACAGTGCTGCACCTTGAAGGTGAAGCAAAGAATTGGTGGATCAGCCATCTAAGCCATACAAGGGTTTCTACTATTGTTGAGTTTTCTCAAATATTGATCGGGAGGTTTGGAAAAAGGAGGGAGGAGCCCTCACCACCAGTTGATGAGGCATGTACCAGCGCTGTTGAGTCCATGGAGGAGCATCCTTCATCTTCAACAGTTTGGGAGGCCAAAACTTATGAGGAGGAAACTCTTGCGGCCCTACAAGGAGCTTGCACATTACACCGAGGTATGATTAAAAATCCATCTATTGTCATTTCAGCAAACACTTTGGATGGTTCTATATCATTGCATGCAGCTGACCTAGAGCAGTGGAATAGCACTGTGTTGTACAAGAGCAGTGATGAAGAAAAGAGGAACCATTCCTCATATGATCACTCAAAGAGAAGCTTGATTCAAGAAGCCATGGAGGAAGTAGAGAGAAGGAGTAGACATCTGAATATAAGAAACTCTTTCTCCTCTCTAAATGACACTCTCTCAATGAGCATGCCACAGCTCAAAGGGAGACTTCTACTGGCAACAAATCCAAGGCCTCTGGGGTTTTGGAGGACCATGCATGAGGAGGAGATCTCAAGGAGAGATTTCAATGGGGGTGCACTCCCACACATCACGGAGTGCAAGATTCTTCAACGGTCTGAGGAGGTTCTTCCCTTCTCACAAGAACGGATAGAAGATGGAGGACCTCTACGGATGGATAACATCTCTAATGATTGTGTTGGACATTCCTTGATCCATGCACATCATGATGGGAGGTTTTTTCCTACCACCTATTTGGATCCTTATAGGGTCAAATTGATCCTCGGGAAGATTTCATTTCAAGATTCCATGAAATGCAGGAATTTGATTTGGGATGATGATAGCCTTCATGGGAGGAGTACCAAAATGAAGGGTTAAATAAGGCATCCACAATTGGTTGAGTGGATGTGGATGGTGAGAAAGAAGTTGGTGATATACTTGTAGATTTACGACACCGAGAAGTAGGAGGCTTGGTTGTGCTGGTTACTCTTGAAGGAGTTTGGACATCACTTGGCATACACTCTTTCCAAGGGAATGAGCATGGAGAATATGTAGCATGATGCTGGCATCATGGAGTAGCAAATAGTATGGGTGCATAATGATGATGCAACATTCATATCATAAAATATGTCTTCATCACATATTTTTTATGATGAGAGCATGAGGGAGCAGCAAAAACAATTGTTGTTGGGGTTATTCTTTGGAGATCAAGAGCATGTTTTATCTCATTTATTGTATGATGTTGCAGGAGTAGGAGATGGCACTATCATGGTGAAAAGGGGATACTCCTTGGCCTTTGATAATTAGGAATTACTTCCACTTTGGGAGAGATTCCATATTTGCAGCAACATTATGGGAGGGTTGCCCATTTATGCTAAGAAAGTTGAAGGCAACAATGCTCTGCCATCTAGAGATTATCTAGTGCCTCATGCAGAGGAAGGAGGAGATATTTCTTGAGGTAGAGGGATTCTTGCATCTTTGCAAGGAAGTCCCCAGGATCTCATGTATGGAGATCAAGGCACAATTCATGTGCCATTGTTGAGGAGGTGTGGAACCTTGGAGACACAAGGAGAAGGTAGGGAGAAGACCCAACATCATGAGATGAGGAGTATACATCCCTATTCATTTCTGGAGTTTGATACACCTAAGAAGGTGGCTGGATTGTGCAGTGGAAGCATGGAGAGTTTTCTCCATTCATATATTCAGTCATCGGTTATTGAGGGTGTCTCATTGCATCGAGACATTTTGCAAGGGAGACCACTAGACCAGCAGAGGAGGAGGGATGCTTTACATGTTGAGGCACCATTCATTGATTTCAAAGGAGTGGAGTTCTCCCAGGATCATCTTGCTTGCATGGTATTGACAGATCAACATATGAGGAGATCCATAGATCATGTGTAGATGGAGGAGATACATAACTCTTTGGAGGATATAACACAACCACCTCTTTTCTCTTTGAGGATGAGAGGAGACTCATTTTTTAGCCACTCCAATTGCATGAGCAGAAATTAGGGTAAGAGTATTTTTTATTTTCACGATGATTTGTATATTCATCCCTTAACCATATATGTATAGGATGCTGCTCCAAGGAGGAGCATTATTTTTTCTAAACCCCATGGTCTACTTGACACCATGATTACTATTGGTGAGCACTCCCTAGGAGAACTTGCAGAGGAAATGTATTTTGGAGGACATGCTCACCTTGCAACATACATCATTCACTTTCTCCATACATTTGAGGAGATTGGGATAACAAGCAAGTGGTTGAGAGGCCACACTTTTTGTCACACTCTTTTACAGTTGAGGGTCAAACTGCATTGATTACAATTGAGGGACCATTGTCCTTCTTCGTTGCCACACATGACAGCAAGCATGGCTCTCATTATGGTTCATTATGTTGTTGTTGTTTTTATATTTATTGAGAGCATGATTGGGGGAATGGCACATTGGTTGAATTTGTCCCTTGGGGGAGAGATCTCCCACATTTGCATTGCATGTTCTAATGGCAACATGAGAGAATATGAGGCCACTAAAGAAAAATATTTGTTTCCATTTGAGGTGAGCCATATGATTGATCGGATGCCATATGATGGTGACTTCCAACTCATCACATATCATATGATTTGGGACACCATGTTTCATAATGCTAGGGAAGAGATCCTTGGAGGTCTAGTCTGCATATTGCTACTTGAGGGCAACATTATTGCAGCCCAAGATCATCATATACTCTACACTTATCCTAAGTGGAGAATAAGACAACATGGGGTAGGCTATTTTTTCTACCAAGATCAGATTTTCATCCCACCTACATTGCAGGAGCCAATGGTGGAAGGTGATTTTCAGGAGTTACCATGTTGGGAGGTAACTCATTTTGTATGGATGATTGCTTGGGGGATGGAGGATCCACATGGGGAAGATTTTCCTCAACATATTTCAGACTCCATGCCTTGGGCAGATATTCTTTAGTTCTATCCTTGCAATTGCTTGAGGACAAGCAACATTTGGGAGGGGAGTACTGTAATATTCCCATTTTAGCACATGGCTAAATGGAATATTAAAATTTTGATTTTATCACCTTGTAGCTAAATAAATGGGTAAGGAAACCCATTCTTCTTGAAGACGTGAATAAAATCCCTAAAATGTGAAAGGGATCATCAGAGTAGATTTAGTTTTCACCCTCAACTGTGAAAAGGGGAAAATTCATGAAGACAAGGTCATGTTTAACCAATTCAACATCACTGCCATAGGAGGAGTAGATCACATTATGAGACAACGCAGTGTGATTAAGGAATAGGATATTTGGTGGAGGAAACCCTAATGGTGGGGCCCATGGAGAGAGAGCTTTCACTTGTTTAAAAGGAGGGCAAGGCAGCCATTTTTATTCATTCTTTGGAGTATTGATTTCATTGTCTATTTAGACATTGTGCATTCTTTTGCTGTTTAGCAAGAATTTCCGAGGAATTCCTGTTTATGATTTTTTCACCTTCTTGAGAGGCCTCTTGAGGGATTGTTCTTCATTCTCCACATCTCTTGGCTCAAGGCCAAATCTACTCCTTCCAGTTACTGCGTTATTTCTTCTCAATTATAATGCAGTGTTGCTAGGTGTTGCAGTGGGGGGTTCCATAATACCTTTCCTTGGCTCATCTTTCAGAGGAGGGAGTTCCTGTTTCCCCGAGAGATCATTGAAGGAGGTTTTAGAGCTTATTGACACATGTTGGCATCAAGCCCAATATTCTCTCATCATAGACAATGAAATCCATCTCCTTGACTACGTTATTCCTAAGCATAATAGCAGTGGGGGTTGCACCACTACTTTGGAGGGCAAGGTCATCAGGGATTGGATTAGCCTTTCACCTGAGAGATCTATTGGATGAGACCTATACACCATACACATCATCTTCAGCTATCTTCATCCATTTCTATTTTCTGAGTTGCATTTTCTACCCAGCGACTTTCACATTTCTTTAGATTTTCCATTTTCATGTATATTGTAGCCAATCCTTCCAACGATTGTGTAGTATTGTTGTATTAGTGTTTTCAGGGGTTGAAATATTTCTCCCCATCATTTACTTGTGCTATCATTGTCATATCATCCTATTATCATTTTTTATATTGCAGTATCTCCTATAAACTGCGTTATTTTAGCAAGGGCTCTCTTTCATGTGGTAGTGTTTTCCATTTTTTATGTATATGTCTCATTGAGGCTTCCACTTCCCAACTGGAGTGATTGATTCCTCCACAACTTTTATACATTTTCTGCTATATCATATATTTGTTGGCTATATTCATCTTCATGTGTTCATAGCTATAAAATAACGTTGTTTCTCCATTTCTTGGTGAAGAATTGTTGTAGTCCCTCATCGGGAACTTTCTGAGGACATCTAAGTGTGGGAGATATGTTTAACCCACTTAGAATTATTTATTTGGATCTTCTTCTTGGATTTAGTACTTAGACACATTTTTCTAAGGGATCTAGGTCTTGGTCTCAATTCTTGTAGCAGCCATTACTGGAAAATGCATTTTCCAGTCATGCCTTGCTAGTTGTTCCAGATTTGGAATATTACAATCCCTTACCTATCCCATAATAAAAGTGCAAAACATTTTCCATAGATTTTTATAAGTGGGTTGAAAGGAACTAAATACTAACATGATTCTATAATTGTAGTGGTAGAAACATTGACTAAATCTGCTCACTTCTTACCAGTACAATCTAATTTTGGTACAACTCAAGTAGCTAATGTGTTTATGAAAGAGATAGTAAAGTTACATGGTATTCCTAAAATGATTATATCAAACAGAGATGCAAAAATTTACTTCATCTTTTTGGAAGACTCTCTTTGGTGGAATGGGTACCAAACTGTACTTTAATACTACTTACCATCCTCAAACATATGGAGAAACTTAAAGAAGAAAACATACTTTAGAATACATGTTGAGAATGTATGTTATGGACAAACCGAAAAGGTGGGAATATTTTTCGCATCTGGCATAATTTGCATACAATAATAGTTATCAATCCTCAATAAAGATGATTCCTTTTGAAGCATTATATGGCATAAAGTTCCACATGCCCCTGAGTTGGAGCCAACCAAAGGATGAGTTAATACTTGGATCAAATGCATTTCAAGAAAGGGAAAGAACTGTGAAGAAATTTTAGCAAAATATTAAGACAACATACGACAGGAAAAAGAGCTATGCAAACAAAAATAAAACTCATAGAGAATTCAAAGTGGGAGATCATGTTTACTTGAGGATTAAGCCCAAAAAGGGTCCTTTATACATGGGTAGTTTTGCTAAATTAGCACCACACTATTGTGGACCATTTGAGGTACTAGAAAGAGGGGGGCCAGTAGCATATAAGTTGGCTTTACCTAGTCACATTAAGGTACACAATGTTTTTCATGTTTCATTATTAAAAAAGTATGTACATGATCCTACTCATGTAATTGAATGGAATGTGATACAAGTGGAACCAGAAGGGGAGTTTCTTCTAGAGCCACTTCGCATCCTGGCACGGGAAGAAATTGATCGCCGAAATAGGACAGTAGCCATGGTGAAAGTGTAGTGGAATCACTTTGCACCCGAAGAAACTACTTGGGAGAGAGAAGAAGATATGAAGGAAAAATATCCATCACTATTTGAAAATTGAATTCATATTTTCCAACACCGAGGACGATGTCTTTTTTAGAGGGGGAATATGTAATATCCCTATTTTTACTGCTTTTATTAGACAGTTGAACAATCCTAAAGGTCAAGTGCATCTACAAGAAAAAAATTATTGTGGACATATTTTATTATTTTATATTGAATAAAATGGAAATTGAATTATTGGGCAAAGACTAGAGTATAATTAGAGATCAAGAATTCAAGTCCATGAGGATGTATAAGATTCCAAAGACTTTCCCAGATTCTCCAAAAATCCTTAGAGAAAATAAATTAAATTCAAAAAATTAGATTTGAGATAAAAATCTAAAAATAGACCTTAGTAAAGAGCAAAGTTACTCAGAAGAGGTGGAATAAAAGTAGAAAGCGGAAAAATCTAGTTTTAAAGTAATTTTGTGTAAAAAACAAAAGGAAAGCCTAGGAAAAAAGGAAAACAACATCGTGATTAACTGGACGTAGTTATGGGAACAAGTTGATGGGAAAGAAGGCTTAAATAAGCCATTCATGGGGAGACAAGATGTTGTCTACACCTTGGAGGAAGTTATCTCTGCTCCGGGGGATTTGTGGAGATAAAATTTAAGGATGGGTGGAAAATAGTATTACCTTAAGTGGTATGCACAGTTAATTAATTTTGGATTATTATTATATTTTTATGATTAGAATGATAAATTTCAGAAATTATGCGTATGCAGAAAGATAAGTGAAACGTTATATGTTCTGAGTAGTTATATTAACTTACATGTTATAGTCTGATGTATTTAACAAAACTTAACCATTACGAAAATAGCTTAGTTCTGTATAGTTACATAGATAGATTAAGTTATTAACCAACAGACAAAAATTCTAAACCCAATCATGAGAGTTTAAATATTTTGTTAGGTTGTGAGATAATTTATGTTCAATTCCCAAAATACATCATGTGAATTATAAAAAATGATAACAGACTTAATTAACGTAATTATTTTGCAACTAAAAAGGAAATAGAAACCTAGATACACCAAGAGATATCGGACAATCTAGAAGAAACATGATTTATATTTCTATCTTACTTTCATCTCACACATAATAATATCTATTCATTTATATGGACAAACAAGAAATTAAATCTCATATATATATGTCAGTACTAGAATATTTTACAAATATGCATACAAAACTTATATAAAGATAAATTCTCATGGAATTCTTGTAGAAAGTACTAATAAATTTTATTATGATATATTGTCCATAGTATATTAACTGCAGAAAAATGATATGTATATTAAGTACAAATTTTACACAGGAATAATTGTCCTCGAATTCAGTGGATTGAATTCTAGCAAGTTATCAACCAACCTATACATAGAAGGAATAAAACCTATTGTCAATGCTTGTAGGAGGAATACACATATAGAAGAGAAATAAATTGTGCAAGGAGTAGTACCTATACAATAAACTTGAATATAATTGGTTATAATTTAATTATGAGGATAATTAATTAAGCTATGTGAAATATGAGAAAGTAATGATAAGAAATTAAATATTAATCTACCTTACTATTCAAGGAGAAATGGGAGGATAATTCATGTATTCAAATAAGGAATCAATTAAAAATATAAGGACAAAAACATACAAGTAAATACACTATAATTAAATAACTATGTGGAAAAGCATGGAAGTGCAATCACTTATATAACAACAGAGTAGAAGCATGAAACTCCATGGCTAGTGTTAAAAGATAGAAAGGAGAGCCTGCAAAATAAATCATTTTATTAGTGAGGTAACTAATTAAAATGGTCAGTACTCCCTAAAGGAAGAATTTGAGAAATTCTATAAATCTAATTCCATGAATCGCATTGAGGCTAAAGGAATATTATAGAAATTGGAATTAACCAAATAGGTAGGAATTATGCCTACTATTAAACACAGAGTATTGAAATGTTACCTCTCTGTCCTATGCTCCATAAGTAAATATTCATAACTTAGAGATAGAAGTATATGGGAAACTTTCAAGTAAAATTTACGAACATTGGCGATGGAATTATTAACCAATTAAATAACTCTAATTTCCAATCGAAATTGATAAAAACGAAATGGAAGTAAGGATAATTCTCTGAGTCAAGTTAGACTCTGCGTGAAAGATGAGAACCAAAGTAGAAAGTAGAAAATAATAGATTTGAAACTATAGTAAATTACAATCTTTGAAGAAGACTAAATGAGGGAAAAATGCATACATATGAAAAACGCAGAGAAATTTAATGGAATATGTTGGGAATTACTGTATAATAATGATTTTCTCAACAAACAAGAAAATGTGAAGAAAAATGAAAAGAGGAGAAGCTACCAGAATGTAGATGTGACTTCAGTATATATTATAACAAACATCATCCAACACCATACCTCGGAAAATTCTGATACAAAGGTAAAAGATGACCTGGAAAGTGATACATAAGACCAACCAGCTATGAGAAGGGGGTTTAACAAAAAAGAGTTGGAATTCGTAAGTTATCTTACCTAGGGAGCATGTTCAGTAAATGGAGGAGGAATCCACTTTGGCATTCATTAACCTGCAACGAAATTGAAAATATTTAACGTCGTAAGAGTGGGAATATGAAAAACCAAAATCGTAAATTAGATTGGGGTTGTATTGTTTCAATAAACCCAATCTCTTACCTGTAGAATGTGGGAAAGTGATGTACATAAATCCACGTAGACTCCCATTTAAACTACAATAAATAACAACAATAAATAAATTTTCATCATAGAAATGTTAAATATAAACAAAATCAAAGAATGTAAAGGAGTTATAATCAAAATCAATTTTGAAAGGTTATTGGAAACATAAACACAGAGAAGAGTTGACCTGATTGGAGATAGAGTCTTTTGGCATAATGATCATGGCTTTGACATCGTGATAATGGAGCCTTAATCTCCTATGTGTAAACTTCTGCAATGGAAATGTAAACCCAGGAGGTGTGGTGGAAGCCAAGTGTAGAGCCGAACCAAAAATTTTAACAATGAAAACCTAAAGATCCCAGTTAGGGTTGCATAAGCGTAAATACATCCAAATAATGCGAACCATTTCACACCATCCACGTGGATGGAATCAGATAGAGGAAGGCGAAGAAGCCGTGTCATCACATTAACATAAACATACGAGTAAAGTGGTAAAATCCCTAGGTTGTATTTTAGGTACCGGTACAAATCTAAAAATTTAATGTCCAATTAGAATCCCCATATACGATCCTTCCAGCCTTAACGTATGACACATATATCAATAAATTTTGAATTGAGATGTGACATGCCATCAGTTCCAAACGTGATTTATTTATAGAATTAAAATCTAACAAAATTAATTAAAGATGAATAACATTAAGGTCGCCCAACGACATTCGTATTTGAATAATTAAACATTGTCAGAACATGTGTAAACAAATAGTTAACACTTGAATTCATTACATGGGATACAAATCACATAGTAAAGATTGAATATAATATATCGTTATATGGTGTTATAGAACTTTAATATTGAATGGTGAGTTCCAACTATAGGGGTAGGAATTGAAATGAATTCTTATCCAATGATTTAATATTTTACAATTCGTAAAGTTATAAATGTCTAAGGGGGTAATTTATAAGAATAAGGAAATGACTTCCTTGGAATAGATTAACAATAACTCTAGAAGTTATGAAACCAAAGTATGTATAAATAAAAAACATGAGGGTAAATAGAATAAAGGTAATAGTGAGACAATTCTATTACAATAATTATTCATAAATAGGGTTATAAAGATACTTTGAAATGATAAAGTACTACACCCTTTTTCCTCCTAATCAGTTGTAACTCCATCTTTTTCCCTTTCCAAAAAGGGAGAAACATGCAATTAATTTAATGTGATGTGCATATAATATGTAACTTTCTATACACTCATTAAATTTTTTGATATTTTCTTTGGAAAAAAGGAAATGATAAAGTACCAAATGTATAACCACAGAAATAGTCTAAACGTGATGAGAGTATCAAAAAAAGTTCGTTGAAAAGTGTCGAAATATTGACGAAGAAATAAGAATAGCATTCATCAACTAATGATGAAGATAGAAATTAGTATATATAAGAATATGTTCATTCTATAATTAGAAAAAAAATTGTGGTAAGTGGAGTTGTTACAATAAGAAAAAATTTAACTCCAGCAGAATTGAACTATACAGTCACAGAAAAAGAAATTCTAGATGTTGTGCATGCAGTTAATAATTTTAGGAAGTATATAACATTTTATCAAGTGTTCATTCATATACACCATTGAGCCATTAAATACTTAATGAAAAAAGAAATTAAAAATGCATAATTACTATATGCATGTTAATAATGGAAGAATTTAATTTCACTGTTCTTGATCGACCAGGTAAACATAATCATGTAGACGCTTTTCTTTCAAGACTTCATTAGCCTTGTGATTCAATTCCTATTTCACCCAATTTTCGAAATGAACATTTATATGCTATAACAGCTAAAACCACATGATTTGCAGATGTAGCCAACTATTTATCATGAGGAATATTACCATCCCATTTCACCAATAAGAAGAAAAGAAAAATAATCAAATAAAGTGCTAAATATATCTAGGGAAATGGTAACCTATTTTATACTAGTTCTGATCTATTAATAATAAAATGTGTTACAGAAGATGAAATTATTGATATTTTGAAAGCATGTCATGATGATCCATGTGACGGTCATTCTATAGATAAGTAGACAATATACAAGGTGCTCAAACCTGGCTACTATTGGCTACCAATCCTCAAGGACTCAAAAGCCTATGTTGAAATATGTGGCATGTGCCAAACAATGGAATACTTGTAATATCACATGAAATATCATTGAAACCACAAGTACTTATAGAGCCATTTGAACAATGGGCTCTTGACTTTGTGGGACCAATTAACCCACCTTCAAATGGAAAGAAGTACATTCTGGTATGTACAGATTATGTAACAAAGTGGGTAGAAGAAAAATTTGTGTCAAGAGCACCAGAAGAAAGAGTGGTTTCATTCCTCTTTGACGAAATCTTTGTCGGATTTGGAGTTCTGAGACAGATTGTTACAGACCAAGGAGCACAGTTCACCTCCAAACATGTCTTAGATCTTACAGAAAAATATAAAATCAAACACAGAAAATATACTCCGTACCATCCCTAAGAAAAAGGACAAGTAGAGTCCACTAATAAATTCCAAGAAAATATCATGACAAAAATAGTGCAAATGAACAGAAAGGATTGGTCAAAAAATTTAAGAGAAGAACTAGTTGCATCCAGATTTACATGGAACAATACAATTGGATTCAACCCATATCAGCTGGTATATGGTGAGGAAGTTCTATTACCCATTGAAATTCAAAGTCATACATATAAACTTGCAGCAAAATTGGGATTGGACCTGTCATAAGCACAACAACAGAGAGCCATGCAATTAAATGAACTAGATGAAATAAGATAACAAGCGGTGGAGCATAAATCACTAGTGCAACAAAAGAGAATAAAATGGCATGACAAATTTATTAAAAATAAAAATTTTCATAAAGGAGATTGGGCATTACTTCTTGACTCAAATTTCAGAGATTTCAAAGAAAAGCTTACAACTCATTGGCTTGGGCCATATGAAATAGAAGAAATTTTTGACAATGGAGTAGTTAAAATAATAACAATTGATGAAGCAACAAATTAATTTCTAGTTAATGGAAATAGGATTAAAGTCTATAATAAGCCTATCAATATAGAAGAATTTTTGAAAATAGTCTCAAAAAATATAATATGGAAATAATGAAACAACATAGTGATATTCCTTCCTTACTTCCGGAATAGAAAATAAAATAAAAAATAAAAAAATAACAAAGGAGTTTGGTTGTGAAAATACATGAAACTGGAACAATACAAACTCGAATTCATATCAGAAAACCAACTTGTTTGGCCAATATGAATGCCATATTTCTGTAAAAATTTTCTTGCAGAAATAATCCTCCATAAATCCAAGACTTGAGGACAAGTCCTAAAATAAGAAAGGGGGAATATTCATAATAAAAATATGAAAATATTTTAAGCAATTGTATTTCAGAAGGGACCTTAAACAACATTCAAAATATCATTGCAGAAGTGACCTAAAACATCATTAGAATATCATTGCAAAAGGGACCTGAAATAACATTCAAAATATAATTACAGAAGGGACGTGAAACATCATTCAAATATCATTGCAGGAGGGACCCGAACAACATCAATATTCATTAGAAGGGACATGAATCAATATCAGATTAAAAAAGAACATGAAACAACATAATCTATATCAATTGGATCAAATAATTAGATACAAGCGTCTACATTCCATTCGACTTCATCTATGAATAACTATCATCATTAAAAAGATTCAATTATGGACGAACTAGCAAAGGTTATCATAACCGAGCATTGACATTGAGCTATTATATGAAAGGAGAAGTACTTGAGTGTAAAAAAGATGTTCTTAAAACGTTTTATTTTGAAAAAAATTCCTAGAATTGTTAAAACTAATTTAACTTGGATAATTCATCCTATTACATTTATCATCATACATCCTACATTTATCCTACCTACATCCCACATTAAAAGTGTTACATTAGCCTCATCCTACCTTCATAATAATCACATTACATTCATTACCCTACCATACATCCTACATCAAAAATTTCATGATATTCCTACATTTACCCCATATACTCCTACATTATTCTCCAACATAAGCATAAGCATTTTATATCAAAATTTTTCTCAAAAATTTTTCCCATAAGGAACTTTTTCTTGTCTAAATAACCAAAAAGAGTTAGTGTCATTTAAAGAAAAAATTTATTTTCAAATGACCTATGAATATGGTCATTTCAAAAAAAAAATTAATGATGACCATATAAAATGACAAACATAAGAATCAAAAAGAAAAATTTATGAGATGCAACATACAATATGAAAACATGGGAAAATGAATGAAAAGAAAAATGTAGGATTGAAAATACAAACAATTTTGGGCATACAAAGAAATAAACGTAGCCATGTTTAATAATGAACATAGCAAAATGTGGGTAGTGAAAATATTATGGTGATAAGAAAGACATATAAAATCGTGGAAGGAAGAATGTACATGAAGCAAAGAACGTAGTCAAAACCATGACACATATGTAACCACAGGTACGTAAGTCAGAGTATAAGCTGGGAGCAGTGAAAACAATTTCAAACAAACACACCAAAATATTTTTAATTATCCCTTCCACTATCGCAACAAGAACTAATATCTGAAGGTGAGAGTAACATTGTGCACTCACACAACACCCTCGTGGAAGGAGGAAACAAGCAAGAAAACCGCAAAAAATGAAGAGAGGTTTGCCTGAGAAGCCCAAAACAGATAAGAAATTGCCTGAGAAATAGGAAAGGAGATTAAGAAGTCTGTTGAGAAATAAGGAAGAGATACATTGGTTTTAATGAGGAGATTAAAGGCTAAGATCTCCTCTGTGCGAAATTTACCATGCTTCCCAACAAAATCCAAAAATTCCACAAAGGGAAGAGCTAAGGATCAATCCCATATTTCTATCAATAATTGAATGAATTCCAAAAGTAGTTAAGCTTGAGATTTTTTTTGAGATGTGTAATTTTATGAGGAGTTATACTTCAGTTATGGATTTGAAAACCCTGCAACCATTAAACAAACCGTCCCACCTGTGTAATGAGTGAATCTTCGGAGTTGTTGAAGAGGAGTTCTAATTCAAATGATATTGTTTAACATAGGAAAATGAGTTATTATTCAGATACATTTACAAATTTTCTTCCAAATCGGGTATTCTAGGCCGAATCTTGAATTCCATCATGTTTAATTATGAAAATTGTTACATGAGAAAACGTAGAGTCCTATTTCCATACATGCAATGATATTTTTTTTTCTGAACAGAGAAGGGATTTTCGTGAAAACTTGGAAAAACAAAGATTGAAAGCACAAGTTTATGGAGCAGTAAAACATTGTTAAGATGTTTTATGGTATCTTACACAATCAAGAAAATTTTCTATCAATTTTTAGGATTAGAGGACTCCTTTTTTTAGAATAAGAGAGGAGATTGAAGAAGGTTCAAGCAAGGGAATAATTTCATTTTTTTCAAAGATCTTCAAAAATCAGGTAAAGCTATTTACCATGATAACTATCCATGAATGAAAATTGCATGAATAAAAGGAAAGAGGTATATATATATACATGTATTTTTGTTTATGATGAGGATGTTAACTATCCAAGGATACATTAATTGGTATACAGAGCGCCTGGAAACAAAAATTGAGCCAAAGGAATTCAAGATAGAGAAATTGGGGAAAGAAACAATAGATAAATTGTATGAAGTAGGATTGATAGGCTTTCCTCATAAATTTAATGGGCATAAAGAGAATTTTACAGAAGAATTCATAAATCATTATGAACAGGGAAAAACAATAGTGGGTAACCTCTCCATACCATTAAAACCATAATTTATTTCCCAAGCTCTAGATCTTCCCTTAGTAGGACAAGAGTACCACAAACATTTACATTTCAAAGAAAAAGGGTGGACATTATTCCTAGAAAAACAGATAAAATTAGACTTTGATAGAGAAAAAGGAATCCCAAGGGATTTTTTAAGTAAACCATGGTCATAATTAGTATTTTTCATCCAAATATATTTACATATGACAACCGTTTCAGCATAGTCTATCTTTACCACATTAGGCTACTGCAACACATGAAGGGAGACTCCAAGATTAATCTACCCTATTTCTTCTCAAAGAGCTTGATAAAGATAATAAAGGGTGTTAAAAATAAGATTGAAGAAAAATAAGCACACATTTATCATCAATGGATTATTAAAATACTTGTAGAACATTAGGTGAGAAGCAGGGGATTGATTTGGAAATAATTTTTGGTTCAACATCATGTTAAGGGGAAAAAAACATAGGAAACATTTGAGAAAATGCATGTGAAATATGACTAGATCTAAAAAGAAATAATATAGTGTCATTATTGAGAAACAAATATCCTTCCTATCTATTCCTAGGAAGCCTGGGAAGAAAACACAAGAAGATATAAGTGAAAAAGAAAAATACCCGGAGGTATAAATTGTTTAACCTCCAACAACATCAAAAAAAATTAATGAGGTATTGCAACGAATGGAGAGAGTTGTACAAGAAGAACCTTTAGAGAGGGATTCATACTTTGAGCATGGATGGGTAGGAGCCACTTCATCACATACATTTTCTAAGCAGACTGTAGGAGAAGAAAGAGAGCTACATCAAGAACACCTCAAGAAGATAGAAGAATTGACAAGAGAGTTGGAGGTCAACAAGATTTTGGAAAATAACTTGAAGAGATAAAATAACATGTACAAATAAAATAATAAAAATGTAGTTAAATAAAATGAAAATTTGACCAGAATTATTGGTAAGCTTGAAACAAAGAACAATGTAATCTCAGTAAAAGCTTATAGATGGCTCAAAGAGGAGAAAACATGGCAATACAAATATTAGAGACAAAAGGTAAAGGCCACTTTATACAAGGAAGGAAGGTATGAGGTATTGATTGTCTTCTTCAAGCTTCACAACAAAATACTATGGGGTCAGGGACATTGGGCACATAAAATATCAGAAGATCAAAGAGGAGAATGGAAGCATGAGGACATGCTTGAAGATCAGCAAGCAGGAGATGTTGGCCCTCAATTTTGGTCAATTTATCTTATTAAAAATCCACCTAATTTCCATGATATTCCACCTTATATCATCCATATTTGACTTATATTTACCTTATAATTCATTTTCAAGTAAATAAATTATGTTTTTCAAGTTTTATATATTTTGTAAAAATTGGGTTTTAAGAGTATTTTTGGACAGAACTGAAATTTCCCGTAAAAAATTTGTGGAATTCATATGTGCAGGACACCTGGGTGTGAGATGAGAACAGATTTGGAAAGCTTGAGAACTGATTATGTAAAATCATCTATTGGTTTGGTAAAAGTGAGTTAAAATATGCTCAATCAATGCTGGTCAAACATGACCTATTTTTCACAAATCCCTAGGAAAAAGGGTAAAATTAGTATTTTTTGGGATTTTCCAAATTCTGTGAAAATAAATGGATGATTTCAGCATACATGGATGGGATTAGGAATGGTAATATTGTTAGAGACATTATAGCTTAGTTTTTTTACCATTTTTCTATTTAAACTAACATTATGAACCATTCAAGCATGGAGAATTTGTATAATTCCATATTGAGACTTCTGATTATTTTTCCATAATTTGAGGAACAAGTTCTACCTTCTATTTGATGTTAATGTTGTGGATGATTGATTGAATTTTATGTAGCTGAGAAGCTCTTCAAGTGTGAAAGGAAAGGGTGGAGGACCCCACATTAAGAAAAGTACACTTTTTTTTTAAATTAGCATATCTTCATCAACTAGTTTTGCTTTAGAATTATTCAGTCATTTAGATGTTTGAAGATTTCTTATTTTTGATGGATGATTCTTGATCTAATTCTAATATGAATATGAAGGGGAAAACAAAATTTTAAGTTAAATTCTCCTTCTATCTGATCAAGAACAACAACTAAAATTCATATTCTTTTCCTTGGTTGAGTTATTTCCTGAATTTCTAGTTTTAATGCAATGGTAACAATGATGGAATAGAATTGTATAGAAGGACAACCTGGTCCTCCTAAGTTTGGAGCCTCTTCTCCTACCTTTTTATACATCATAAACTATTGTTAATCAATTATTTCGTTTATTTTCATGAAGGTAGTACTTTGGGGAGGACAATCATGATCTCCTAACTTATGGTCCTCTTCCCTCACTAATTACATATTGAATCATAAATTTCTTAGTTAGATTTTATATTTGTAATATGAATTTCCATTCTTAGAATTTAGAATATATTTTTAATATGCATTTCTTTCAACTTCTACATGTTTTTTCTTCTAAAATTGACTACATCTGAAATCCATATATTTTGGACATGCTATAAAGTTTACAAACTCGGATTTATAAGTAAATAATTTTGTTAGTTTACCCAATAAATTGACCCAACAGGGTTGTTAGAGCGTGTTATTGAATATAATTTGGTGTGTTCTTGAACTGGAGAGAGGAGAAGTGTTCTAATGGCTTTTAGCTACCAGCTTATGTACATAATTACCAATAATAAGTTGATATGAATGGGAATATTAGTGTTTTTTGTGCTAAGATACAATTTAGAATATAAACAAAGTGCTTGAGTATTATGAGGTAAATTGCAAGTTTTTCATGATTTTTAATGTTTTTTTATGTTAATTACTTGAGAAAATTAACATAAATAAAACACTGAATATCATCATCTAATAGAAATGAACATCACCATAAACAGTAACACAACAACACATGATGAAGGATTTCACCCCACCTCTAGAGTGGTCATAAGTGAAAAAGACGAAGGCGGTTACACTTGGTGGTTAAATCTGCAGTCTCCACAATGGTCTTTGGCATAGTCACATGTTCTGGGTTTGGTGTTAAGTTTCTGTTTATGGACCATTGGGGGGAGGGTCCTGCCCATGGTCTTGCCTACAGCAGTGACCAAGGCTGTGGCTAGACCCCAGACACTCCCCCCTTTGTGAAAAATGTGTCACATGAAAACCAAGTAAAGACCATTGTATATTAAGTAATAAAGGCATGGTGCAGTCATAAAGGCTTGACACTTGGAGTTTGGATGTCACAGGTTTCACCCCTACCCACTCCACTCAGAATTCAATATAACTTTTGGTGGCCCTTGGGCTACCATGTGGCGAACCTTGGTTGGACCACGTGGGAACCTGTGATTGGCCTTCCAACACCGAACCAAAACACACCATTTCAAACCAATAAAAAAGTCCCAGTTGGCACGATCCCATTCACTGGAAGAAAACCATTGACTAAGTCAACCTGCATAGTCACCCTGCCACATAGGCATGCCCAGTCAGTTGTATAGACTACTGACTAGGTTTCCCTAATTTTTTTTTTTTAATTTTCCTTTTTGACAAAGTGGACATAACACATTTCTTGGAGCATATGGTGTCATTTTTTCGCAAAATAATTTGTGCCAGAGTCAAAATGATGATATCTATGTGATCGTTCAGGTTCCACACCATTCTAACAACATTCATTTTTTACCATAATTTTGGACACCTAATCACTCCTCCCCACTGGAAGCTTTTGGACCCCAAAATATCACTTTCAATTTTTTAGCAGATGAGGGTAAAATTCCCTCATATTTCCAATCTTGATCCTTTTTTCCTTAGAAGGATTTGTTCCTTTGAGCCCCACACTAAGGTAGTATACACTCCCTCGTTTTGATGTCCTTATTTTTGTGTCAAGAATGGTGTCTTGTTGAAGCTCATCAAGGTATTTTAGAGAAAAATACTCAATGAAAGGAATCTGAACCTATTCTCCTTGATATTCAATCAATGGAGGCTCATACAACCTCAAGTTCTCAACATTAACAAAAGAGTAAATTTGCATATATGAAGGCAAATATAACTTGAAGGAATTTTCACTAATATTTTACAAAATTTTGAAAGGACCATAATGGATTGGTTTTAGTTTTAAATCTTGCCCTTGAAGCCTCTCTTTGCTAATGTGAAGCCAAAATTCATCACCAACTTGTAACTTGTGATCTACATGATGATTGTCATGCCTTGTTTTGTACTTGCATTGGATTTTTTCAAGCAAATATTGAACTATTTGATGTATCAATTGGATTTGTTCTATGAAAATTTTGGCTTTTTCTATGTGGCTATGGCCAACAATAACAACATCCTTCCCAAAAATTAAATCCAATGGCAATCTAGGCAAGTATCCAAGACATGCCTCAAATGACAATGTTTGTGTAGAGGATTGTTTTTCACGGTTGTAAGAATGATGAATGTAGTGCAAGTTTTCATCCTATAGCCTAGGATGGTTGTTGCAGTATCCTTGAAGCATATGTATGGTTGTCTAATTTACCACCTTGGTTTGACCATATATTTTTTTATGAAAGGTTGTACTCTTTTTCAACTTGGTATCCATCAAGTCCCAAAAACTCGACCAAAATCCCCAACAAATCGAGAATCTCGATCACTAAAAATGGATGTGGGAAATCCAAAATGAACCCAAACATTCTAAAAGAATAATTGAGTTGCTGGTTCAACTGTGATTGGATTTTTACATGGAATTAACATACACATCTTCTTGAACCTATGCACAACTACATACAAATAATCATGAAATATTTTTTACAAAAGGAGACCTCCTACAAAATCAACAGGAACACTCTCCCATCGAGGTGAAGGTACAAGAAGTGGTGTGTACAATCCTAACTTCCTATTGCTATGCTTATTGACTACACATAATGAAAAACCTTTAATGTAACGTGACACACTTTCAAGAATACGAGGCCAATAACAATACCTCTAAAGATGTGCCATTGTTTTTCCTACACCGAAATTTCCAGAAATAATAGAAGCGGTTGCTTCCCTTATGATGTTCACTCTCTCACCTTGTAGAATACAACGCTTTCCCAAATGATAGAACAATTTATTATGTACATGGTAATCCAATTCCTCTACTTGGTTTCCTTGAATCAAGTTTTCATAAACATCTTGAAAGTCATTATAAAATGAATATTGTTCAACGTAACTTTCATGAAAAATAGAATTATTCTTGAGTAAATTAGATGCACTAAAAATAGGCCTAGAAAGCATATCAGCAACCTTGTTGTATATACCTTTCTTATACCTAATGGCCAAGTATAATTTTTGTAAGGAACCCATTCACCCAAAGTACCTTGACTGTTGCAACTTGGTTTCTGATTTCAATTATTGCAATGGTTGGTGATAGGTGTGTATGATGGTTTCCTTTCCAATCAAGTAGTGTTTCCACTTTTTCACACCTTGAACCAACAATAATGCTCATTTTCATAAGTAGGATAGTTAATCACTGCACCTGAAATCTTCTGAATGAAATGAAATGGGATTACCATGTTGCATAAGGAATACACCGACAACATAGTTGCTTGGATCAGTTTGAATCTCAAAGGGATGTCTCAAGCCTGGTAGTGAAAGTACTGAGGCTGAACTTATCTTCTCTTTCAAAGCATCAAATGATTTTTTCTTCTTTCCTCCCTAGTGGAAGCCATTTTTCACACTAGTCAATGCATGCAATTGAGTTGTGATAAAAGAGAAGTTAGCAATAAAATTCCTCCACTATTGGGATGTTCCTAAAAATATTCTTACCTCAGTGACTGCCATTGGCATTGGCCAATTCACAATGACCTCATCCTTAGAGGGGTCTACCCTAAAATCACCTCCTCCAACATTATGGCCCAAGTACACCAAATAAGTTTTATCAAACTCACAATTTGACATCTTCAAAGACAACTGTCCTTTCCTTAAGACATCAATTACTTTTCTTACATGCATCACATGTTCAGCAAGTGATCTACTGAAATTAAGATATCATCTAAGTATATGATGACAAAATCATCAATAAATGTCCTTAAAAATTCATTCATCACATGCATGAAGGTAGCAGGAGAATTAAATAAACCAAAATGCATAACAAGCCATTCAAACAAACCTTGCTTTGTTTTGAATGATGTATTACAAATGTCACCTTCAACAATTCTAGTTTAATGGTAGCCACTCCTTAATTTGAACTTAGTAAAATAATTGGAATATTTCATTTGATCAAGTAATTCATCTATTCTAGTGATTTGATAATGGTTCTTTACCATAATCTTGTTCAATGCACGAAAATCTACACATGGTCACCATGTTCCACCCTTTTTTGTCACCAACAAAATAGGTGACCCACATGGAGAAGTACTTGGTCAGATGATCCCTTTGTTCACTAACTCTTGACTTTTTTTTTTTATTTCATCACTCTCCACCATGGAAATTATATACATTCCAATTTTAGGAAGAAGGAAATATTGCTGCAAATGAATTTCATGCTGGATTCCCCTCTTCGGAGGTAAACTCTTTTGTTCCTAAAACATCTCAATATTTTGATTAATCACTTCAATCAAATTGGATTTTAAATTTTTATCACAACCTTGAAATGCTTCATAATCAATATCATTCTTTGGTTTAATAATAAGAAGCACAAAATTATTACTTGAACTCACCAGTCTTTTCATTTTCCCCGTATTAACTAATGAAATATTTAGTTTCTTGCGTTGAGCTCTCAAAATATCATTTTGCACCATCTTTGAATAAGTGGTACTTGTTTTCATGGTCCTAGAAGATGCATTTTCTATCATAGAGGTAAGGACTACCCAAAATAATTCCTGAAATATCAAGAGGTGCAACATCAAATTCAACTTCGTTAATGAAGTTTTTTGTTATTGCAATCTGAAGAATACACTTTCTTGTAACCTATAAATTTTTGTTCCTTCACATCCAACCCTATGGATATTGTTAGTGATGAGGAATGGTTTCAATATTATGTTTCTTGATTAATTATTTAGATATCAAATAGGATTGAGACCCATTATCAAATGGTGTGTTAATTTTCGTATGTTTTGAAATAACCCTCGCATGAAATAATTCAATCCTCGTTTCTTCATTTGGAGTACTAGTGTGACAATTTGATAAAATAGTTCTAGAAATGGATTCTTTTCCTTTCATAGCCATGGTTTTAATTTTAGTTTTATCACCCGAGTTGGATCCTAAATCCTGTTAATTAGTTACACTTGTTTTTTTTTTTTCCCTTGTTGTTGAATTTCTTGGGCTTTGTCTGTGGATGAAGCTTCCAACCATGGTCTTCATCGCGACCCTCTTTGGAACAATGTTTTCATGTCATTTTCTCTCCTTCCTTTTTAACGGATGAATTTTTATTTCCATTTCTATTGAATATCTTTCCTTTCTTTCCACCCTTAAATGCATTCTTTTTATCATCTTCTAGAATGTTTTTCCCTCTTGCATCAAGGTGAGTAGCTTGCACACAAACCTCATCTAGACTAGTGGGATTGAACAAAAGGATAGTATGCCTTGGGTAGCTATGTAAACCCCCGATATATTTCAGTAATGTGTCTTATGAATGCAAATCAACACCTAACATAAGAGCTCTTTCTCTAAATTTTGGGGTGTAATCTTGCACACTTTGAACTTTAAGCTGTCTAAAGTTCTGCCAATTCATGATGGCTTTTGCATGTATGCTAGAGGATAAAATTGTATTTTAATTGCAGCAATGAAATTAGACCAAGATAATGAGATCTTACCATGTTTTTTAATCTCATCTTGTGTCTTTGCTTCCCACCATAATAGTGTTGCACCCTCTACTCTCAAGAAAGCTAGTTGAATCTTTGTATCATAATCATGAAGGTTTTGAATTATATAGTAGACCTCCAACTAAAAAACACAATTTTCAATCCTCCCTACATTCAATTCACCATTATATATAGGAAACTGAAATTTAATATCAATTTTTAACAAGGGTTGTTTACCAATTCTTTTTGAGGTATGTTGATGAGGATGAGTAAGGGTTGTAGTACTAGAAGAGGATGAAGATGAAGGTTGAGATGGTGATGAGGATTATGGTGGAGTATATGGTGGTGTATCACCATTTCCATTACCTCCTCCTCCTAGAGAACCCTCTCCTCTTGCATGCATGGAGATTTCACCCTACAACCTTGTATTTCTCTCTTTATAAAGGACCTTCATATTTTTCATGTCAAAGAAAAAATTCCTAAAATCTTTGTCGTCCTTTGTCATTTTATAATTCTCTCCTTCATAAGACATGCCTAGCGAAGACTTAGGTACAACAAGAGGTGAATCATTTGGTGGAAAAGGTGGAAACTGTGTCATCCTCCTTGCTCCAACTAGAGAAAATACACCCACAAGCTTGCCTTCTCCTCTGTTGAGCTTCTACATTGTAAGCATTTAAAAAATTTCAAAACAATTAAATCCTTCATGCACAAGTAAACCTAGTGCTCTAATACTAATTTGATCTAAATGGGAATATTAGTGTTTTCTTTGCTAAGATCCAATTCAAAATATAAAGAAAGTGCTTGAGGATTATGAACTAAGTTGCAAGTTTTTCATGAGTTTTTATGTGTTTTAATGTGAATTGCTTGAGAAAATTAACATAAATAAAAAAATGAACAACAAAATCTAATAGAAATGAACATAATCATAAACAGTAACACAACAACACATGATGAAGGAGTTCACCTCACCTGGGCTACGTCTCCTTGGTCCAGCTTCCAATGGCATGTCCCTCTTCAATTATTCTCAAAAGTGTGATTAAATATGTTTACAATGCTCAAAAATATTTGAAACTTGTTCCGTCAGCTCCAGAATGCCCAAAAATGCATGTGTAGCCTCTTTATGCCTCGAATTTGGTAAAAACAATTGAGTAGGTTATGAATTCTCCAAATTTTGGCAGTAAGTGCTCCAAACTTTCCTCAAATTCTGGCACCATTGTACATGTCTGCTCGGAATTTCGCTAATTGTGTGCCAAATTTCCCGCAAATCAGGAGAAATTGTTGGTGCTTTAATTTTCCCAATAAGGCTTAAAAGTAATTTTTTTTTAAAATAAGAATCCTGCTGGACAGTTTAATAACCTCTGGAAGTTAATTTGGGAGTGGTAATAGGTGGCAAAGATGGAGGCGGTTACACTTGGTAGTCATCCAACTGCCAGTTAAATCCGCAGACTTGGTAGTAGTCTTCAACATAGTCACATGACATTGGTTTGGTGTTAAATGTCATGGTTATGGACCGTTTGGGGGGAGGGGGAAGGGGGCAGGGGAGAAACTGGGATAGCCTCCTGCCCATGGTCCCACCTTTGGTGGTGACCAGGGCTGGGCCTAGATGCTAGGCCCCTCCCTCCATTGGGCAAGCCTTATCACATTGAAACCAAGTGAGTACCATTGTATATTAAGTAAAAAAGGTGTGGTGTAGTGGTAAATTCTTTGCACTTGGATTTTGAAGGTCACGGGTTTGAACTAACCCACTCCACTCAGGCTTCAACGTAATTTTTTGTGGCCCTCGTGCTACCACATGTTGGCCCCTGGCTTGGCCACATGGTAGCCTATGATTTTCCTTCCAACACCCAACCAAATAGCACCATTTCAAACCAATAAAAAATACCACTTGTCACGATCCCATTTTCATTAGGAAATCCATTGCCAAGTCAACCTACACTACCATGTAGCCATGCCAACTAGGTTGTTTTTGGTACCATACGGTGTTGGCTTTCCATGAAATGACTTGCGTCAGATTTAAAATGACGATATCTACATAGTCATTCATGTTCCACACCATTCTGACAACAACATAATTTTGAGCACCTGATCAACAACAAAATATTATAGTGATCAAGCATTGTATCCGCCTATTTTCATCCTATATAGAAGGTGTACCATCTTAACAGCAACTATGGTGGAGTTAAGGAACTAAAAATGAGAATTATTTCCACTAAAATGAGGTCAAAATAGTGACATGACTGTAGTACTTATATCTCCTTGAGTCCCATGGTTGAATAGTTGTGTCTTGTTACAATGATCTAGGTGCCCATAATTGTTATTAAGACTTTTCCGACCATTTTCGATGCTACCCTAACTACATGAATTGTTAGTTACACATCCAATGTCATATTCATCACTATGATGCAAATTATATTTTTATTTATATACATATAAGGTTTCATTATGCCATTTCTTTATAGCTCTTTTAGTCTCATTGCTGAATAATTATGCTCTTTTACAGTGTTGTGGGTTCCTGTAATGGATTTTTTCATTCTACATTCATTTAAGGTGCATTTTTGTGTCCTTTTCATCATGTATAGTTGTATTTCACTGATTAAATTGAATCTCCCTCATATTATTTGACTGAGTTTTCATTTTCCCTTCGTTCCTTGCCTGCATATCAATGAAAATTATTTCATGTGTTGATCACTTTGTGTTTTTACACTTTTTTCTGAAGTTGTTGACAACATCCCATCACTAAGGACACCCCCTTATGATTATAAAGGCACCATTTCAAAGGGAAGAGTAATTAGCAAGTGGTCTTAGGCTAATTTTTTATAGTTATTTTTTCCAGATAACAATTCTTAAATATTTTCCTCTCGTTTTGTATTTTAAAATACTGTATTGAAGAATAAATCAAATTTACCCAGTTACTGCAATGTAAAAACCTTTATTAGGTGGCACTAAGGAAATTATTTGAGTTAAATTTAATCATCAAATTAGCCATTTATGAACATTTTCATGCAAAAATCTTTGCAACTCTAGTAAGTCTCATTCAAGTATCCATCTTGATTGCCACTAAACAAGTCTTGGTTTCTAGGATAACGAAAGAAAGAGATTGGGTTGTATTGAGAATGTGGCATGTCTAAATTTGAGATTATATCTTTTTACTCTACGAACCCAAGGGAACAATGGTCTGGTTCATGATAGGTTTTTTGCTATAAAAAAATTAATGTTTATTGTACTTTCTTGCATGAATCCTTTGGAGATGGTGGTTGAGTTACAATTCAGGCACAAGTTTCAACGAACTAATCCTTTTGGCTTAACATGTGTTTATCTATATGAAAATATAAATTTCAGGGTAAAGTTATAATAGTAGATATCTATAATTTTATTTTCTTAATGTAATGAATATTTGACCATGAATTGTGGTTTTCTCTCAATTTCTAATAAGATATCGATCATTAAAACTTATAGTAAGTTTGAAACACATTCTTGATTCGAAAAAATATATAGGATTTGAGTTTTTTCAACTATTGTGAAGTTAAGAATGGACTAATCTTATCTAAAGGTTTCAATGTTGTGACAGATGATCATATAGCCACTATAACACTCTTTTGGTCATGCATTTAATAAAGGTATTTCATTAAACTTTCACCTCATCTAATTTACTTTCTTTATCAAGTCATACATGGAGTTTAACACATTCATTGATTGTATTTAATTATTATTTTAATGCATTTTTTCTTCTATTGTATAAATCCTTTATAGTTTACTTTAGTTAATATTCTATCATTCATCATCTATCATGTCTTAGACTCTTTATTGTATCTTCTTTTGTTTTTAGAAAATGAACTCAGTATTGATGGTAAGAAGTGAGAATTGAAGAAAAAGGAGAAGAATAAAACTGGAGCGAAAAAAGAAGAGAGAGAGAGAGATAGAGAGAAGAGAATCGATCTAGTGATACCTTTAGAGCCAATATCATGTATGAGACACACACATGGAGACTAATGATCAATTTTTTAGAGTTGGTGAATTCAACTACATTTCATTGGCAAAAAAATGATAATGTTTTGAAGTGATGAAACAATATTTCATGTGTAAATTCTAGTCCAACCAATATTAAGTTGGAAACTTGTATTGTAATACTTGACATTTCATATAATATAATTTATGTGGTTGAAATTATTTATAGCTGCACCTTATATTGTTTAGGATTGTAATTATAATATGTAACTTTGCGTTTTCATATTAGATGAACATGCACATTGTATGGTATTTTTTTAATTTTGTCGCAAAATCATACTAATTAATTTATGTTGATTAATAATGAACACATAAAATTAATCGAAAAGTCCTAAGTTAGTATTTTAATTGATTAATGATGAACACAAATAAAATTAATATAGAACTATTTTTTTCGTTTATAATGATTATTAATAAAAGTAAATGAAATGAATATAAATTACAAAATTAGTCCTTTATATAATGAATATGAAGTTACCAAAAAAGATAAACGACTACTGCAAATGATAAATTTTATATTACAAATGACTACCAAATTTTGCATATATATGACTATCAGTAGCTAATTTACAATATCTTATAACACAAAAACAATTTATTCATATTTCTTTGGTGATTAATTGATTTCAAACAATGAATAAAATTTGCATATATGTGACTATTAGTAGCTAATTTATAGTATCTTATATCACGACCAAAAAGTTTGGTCATATTTCTTTATTCATTAATTGGTTTTCTCGGGTGATCAAATAGTAATATATTTTGTTGTATATTTCGTCATTAATTATGACAAAGTGACAAAATCAATGACTAAAATTTGCATATATGTGACTGTTAGTAGCTAATTCACAGTATCATATAACATCTATGATTTCAAACATTTGCGATCTCTATTTGGTGCTAATGTTATTTCTGGATCCATCAAATTAAGTAGATTTTCTCATCGATGTTTCAAACCTGCTACCGAGGTTCATTATCAATATAAAATTGAATGAGAGAAGACTGATCTGAGGTGGGATAAATAAATATGTAAAGATTTCTGAAAATATTTTGATACGATCTCACAAGAATGAGAATTTTAAAATTAATGATTTGTTTTTAAGTATTAAAATTTTATAATTAGTATTAACCTAATTTTAAAAAGGTTGATTGAATCATTTTTCTATTTAAATTATTACACTTATTAAATAAAAACATTGTTTATTGCTATGTTATTTAATAATGAAGAAAGTTAATTTTTATGATGGTAATTTTTAAATTTTTAACTCTTTATTAAATATAAATTTTTTATTTATTTCTATGTTATTTAATATTGAAGATCATGTGAACAATGAAACTGAAATTTTAAAGAGAGGGAAAAATGTGAAATATTCCAAGTGAAATATTTAACAATGATTTTTATATTATGATGTTTGTTTGTTAATAGTAAATTGTAAAGGTTGAAATTATATTAATTAAAAATAATAATAAAATATTTGTAATTTAATTTTTATTAAAATGTGAGAAAGTATTTAAAGAAAGGTGAGAAAAGGAATTTTTAGGGCAGAGGTTAAAAGGAAGAGATAAGTTCTAGGGGGAAGGTTTACAAACTAGTTATGACAAAAGAAAATGTACGGTTTAAAGAAATATGATTATTTATTAAAACTAGGATGTTAATAGATTGTTTAAAGGGGGGGAAGGGTTATTTTAGATATTTTATTGTGTCAAGGGGGTTATTTTAGAAATTAATGTGGTAATCCAATTTTCACTAACGTTCCATCCTTCGTCACAGTATAGGTTGCTAGGATTTCTTTTTATTTCCAGATCCTCCCTAAATTTTATGTGAAAGTAGTGGTCTATTTTGGCAAGGATGCGAGATTTTTCAATACAGATGTGATGTTTCGAGTTTTTGGAATGTTCAGCTAAGACAAAGGTTTTTGAGTGGTTATTTTTTATGTCCGTAGAGAGCTCTTGTGCCATGTTTTTTATTGAACGACCAGTTTCCCCAATGTACGGTTTTCCACAAGAGCAAGGGATTAGACACACTCCTTTTTGTAATTTAGGGTCGAGGGTTTCTTTAACAGATTTAAGTTTGCTACGAATCATTTTTATAGGTTTGAAAGTGGCAGAATTTTTTTTTTTCTTCAAAATATTGGCAATTCCATGAGTGATGCCAAGGATGTAAGGTAAGTTAACTTTTCCAATGATGTTATCTTTGTTTTTGTTATTTAAATTTTTTCTTATGGGTTTTTTGACATTTCGGAAGGGTTTGAAGGTTTGATGTTTATTCTACCCATTTCTCTCAAAAATGTCCATAAGATGGGCTTATTTTGATTCTGGGTCATATTTCTTTAATAATTAATTGGTTTTATTGGGTGATTATATAGTAATATATTTTGTTTTATATTTTTTCATTAATTGTTAAAATTAATGACTAAATAAATGAATAGAATAATGACCAAATTTATGACTAAATATACTACTAGATGATAAAATTTAGACAACCAATTAATGACTAAGAAAAAAATAACTAAAAGTTGGTCGCGTTATAAGATACTGTAAATTAGCTACTATTAGTCACTCACTGAAAAATTGTCATTTATATGCAAATTTTAGATTTTTTTTAGTTACTAATTAGCCATTTTGTACTAGTCATATCACAAGACATGCACAAACATGGAAGTGATTTTTCTTTAAACTCTCAATCTGAATGCATTTGCATGTTATTAAAATAATTTATTAAGAAAGAATAAATTGTAACCCCGATAATTTGATGCCTTTAGGAAACCATCATAATTTTATCAAAAATCTATAATAGTAGGGAAGATAACATACATGCTTTATGATATTGTAGGAATATGATTACCTTCATTGTTTATTTTTTAGGGTATATGGTTATGATTTGGTGGTTCATGAATCTTACACAAATAGGAAATAAAGGAAATGTTTGGTCGAGACCACAAAATTGATTTTTCTTCATAAGCATACTGATTCCTCACTTTTATCTCCTAAATCATCTGAAAATATTTCTTAGAGCGTATGTAAGAGCGTACTCTCTTGTACATAGATATGAATATAACGACAATTATTTTATGTTTTCATAGTTTTTTTTTTTTTAAATCCTAATACACATTAAAAAAAATGGCACTCAATGTAATTGATACTAAAATAATATATCTCATGGATTTTTGTTTTGAGGCATCAGAACGAAAAGCCTTGAAGTCATTTTGAAAATATGTGTAAATGGATTTCAATGTTACTATAAACAAGAAGAATAAATTTAAAAAGTATATATATATATGAAAAATGAGAAATACATGAAAAACGTGACTCCAATCATGTTTTTTCATGTATTTCTCAGTTCTAATGTAGTAGGGTCAATCGAATATATGTAACAAAGATACTCCTTGGATGACGAATTAAATTTATCATACAATGAGTATTCCCACTTGGAATTTGTGTAAAACTATAGGGAGATAAGTTAAAAATACGAGTTGAATAAGTAGTTTTTTTTTTCCATCTAAAATTTGATGATGTAATCTAAAAATATTTTATTACTTTCACTAATATTTTTTAATATTACTTAGAAGACCCATTCTAAATCTCAAAATTTATCTAATGTCTAAATATTTTAGTAAATAATGGATCCTTCATAGTGAAATCAACATATAAACATACTCTTATTTCTAGTCACTCACATTTCTATTCCTTGAAGTTTAATATATCTTTATATTTAATCAACAAATTAATTGAATTTTATAGTTATATTCATTCTATATGATTTTGAACAAATCTAGTAACTACATCGGTAAACTCTATAAGTATTATGAAAAAAATAACAAACGAGATGTTGATAGTACAATATTTAAAAAAAACCTCTTTCAAGATATCATAGAGGCGAAGAGGATCACCAGTGAGAGGAAATCACGAGAGGAATAGACCTTCATAAACTACAACTAAAAATAACAAATGTAATAACTAAAATATGCTTGCAAATATTGATTGTAATTTTCATATAGTTATTTATTTCCATATGTTTTTAACTTATTTTATTTCTATGCAATATTTTAATACCATTAACGTATTTTTGGATAATATATCAATAATAAAAAACTAATTTGGTCTTAATTAACGTAAACAAAAAAATTCTGTTGATTTTAATATGCAAATAAATATTTATTTTGATATGTTTTTAACTTATTTTATCAACAATAATAAGCTAAATTTATATTTATCTTATATCATGTATAAGTACACATAAACACAAAAATTCTAACAATTATATATTCTTTAGGTCAAGTGGAGGGTTTTTCATAAAAGTGTACTTAATTTGTTTATACTTATAACCACAGTTGTTACACTAATATAATATTATTATTTATTATTTATTTGTTATATGTGTGGTCTTTTGTAGTTTTTGAAATGAAACTATGCAGATACACATAAATAATTTTTTTGACAACTAATAATATTCTTAATACATAATTAAATAATTATAATTATGAGAAAAACTAAGGAAGCCTAATAAAGTATGCCATAGGAAATGGATACAAAACAATGGGAGAGGTTTTCAAGCCTATAACTTCATTAATTTATTGTTAATTATGTGTTTGTTTTAAACTTATATAATTAAAAGTTATTCATATTTAATTGAGATATACTATATATATACATATTTTTTCTCTCTATGGGAAAATATATCATCACTGAGTTGTGAAACCAAAAATGAGATATATTATATCCTAATAATTTAATGAAAAATATGTGTTTATTTTTTACTTATATAATAAAAAAATATTCACTAATTAATTGACATATATTATATTCTAGTACCTTAGATGAAGATGACAATGATTTGTTGGAAGAAAATGTTCTTCACAACTTTTTTTTTAAAATATTTTATTTCATTGAACTCTTCCATTATTATTATTATTATGGTTTTACATGTTTAAGATGAGGATAATTTGTAATATAGGGAAAGGCATAGTAGTCCAATCAATTTGTGATGTCAAATTTATTTAATTTTTTCATTTATCTTATAACATCTTTAAATAAGAAAAATAATACAATTATTTTATAATTCAATTTTAAATTTCACAATTAAATTTATATAATTTTATGTTTCCATAATACCAAATTAACCTAATATTAATGTATTAAATTAAAACCATATCAACACCTTAAAAACAAAATAACCAACCATAATAGTGTAGTTGGTAATAATAATGTAGTTTATTTCTTTTAATATTATAAATAACTTAATATTAACATATTTTACATTTTACGATAATTTTACTTAATTATTAAGTATGTATAAAAATTTTGTTAATTAAATATTCAAATGGTATTTTAACAATGCTACATCTCTTCTATAACCTCAAGTTATTGCGACAAATATCGAGATATAGAAATGTTAAAATGCATATGATCTTTAGTGCCTAGCCTCAGGGTTATATAAACCATCATATTATAATCAATTGCGCCAAAAAGTGTAATGGGAGGCTAATAGGTTTGTTAATTTGGAAAATTTGTATGAGAAAGAGATTGGTAGACATTTATGGCATATAATTTTTATTTTAAAAAGTAGCAAGGTCAACCTTTGAAGATGAAAAGCCATACATTAGATCCCATCTTTAATTAAAACTAACTATTACACACACTCTAATTGAAAACAATAAAAATTGTATTTGTGTTTGTTTTAATGTTTATAAATTTTAATTTAAAATAAAGCTATTGTTTGGTGGTGTTATAAATTATTTTATTTTATGTAAAATAGTGTACCATATTAATTCTCTATTTTTTTCTTTTCAACTTCTAACTTTTATCAATTTAAGTTTTAAATTATAATAAATGTTAAATATATTTAAGTATTATTCTTCTAAGAACTTTTACCAAACCATTACCAAAATTTTTATTATTATAATAATTAGCTAATTAACATAATTTATAATTATTATTTAAGTTGTATCGCAATAATATTTTTAAATACAATTTGGTTATTGTTTAAATATGAATCCATGTGAATAAAATTTGGATCATAAAGTAACTAAAAAAAAAATCTAAATTAAAATTGATTAACACACTCTAATCTCCTCCATCCCATATTACTTGATGTTTTTTGCAATTTTAATAAATATTGATTCATTGAAACTCTCTATCATAATTTCGAGGATTAAATTATTTATCTCACTAGATATCATAATAATCAAATACAATTAAAAAACTTGAATGCATAAAGCTAACTACCTAACTACACTATGTGGTTAAAAGGTCAAAATATGTAAATCAAGAATAAAATTTCAACACTTTACTAAAAAATATAGTTAAGAAAAGTAGAAGTTTCTTCTTAAAAATTTATATGTATAGGTGCAAATTTAAAGGATATTTGTCTACATTTATATATATGTTAGTAAATCATTGCATTGTGTTAAAACCGAGTAAATAATTGTATTAACACCTTCCAGCATTCCTATATGAATTAGTAGCGAGGTAGTAGACATTGTAACCACGATTGATTATTTCTAGGAGCTTCTCAACTAGCCCTTCTCTAGATTCCCTGTGAACAGGGAGACCAACAAGATCACTGAAGGATAGTGGCATAAATATTTTAGTGTAAGGTTCTTTCTAGATGAACATAAAAGATCCTAGCCCCTGTATTTTAATTATTAAAATAAATCATAGCTCTAAAATTAAACTATTTTCAATATATTTTAAAAAATAATTGTGTTGAATAGATTCGAATAATTATATACTTGGAACCTCACCGATTAATGTTATTTTAAGTTTATAGGAAGTTGTAAATTATTTATTTTGTTAGAGATTAAGGTAATATAATCATAATGCTTTAATGCCTGCATATAATTTAAATTATGTTTCTACTATTATCAATAAGAAAATATTCAATTTACCTTAAAAAAATTTCATATAAAATTATCTGAATAATTCTATATAAATAATAATTCTATATAAATAGCCGTGTAATATAGGATGGTTATATTGATTCAATGAAATGTAGAAATTGATTTTAGCCAAAATGAAAATTGATAACAATTATGGTTATATGATAATATTATCGTAGTTGAACAAACCGCCAGAGAAAATTCAAATGAGGTTTAGGAGCATGGCTATAAAAACTCAATTCATAAAAAATTGTTGCTCATAAGGTTTTACACTCGCGTTGAATATGAAGACATTTCTCTTCATATGCCAACTCAAAACTTCTATAAATTTAACATTTTTCTCACAACCTGTGATCTTTCTTCACATAATCTCTAAAGATTTCAATGGGGGCAACCTAATAGTGAAATTGAGATTAAAGATAAATCATCATCACCAAAAAAACCCCTTGGACTAACTACTTCACTAACTTCTAATAGGTATTCTCCTATTGAGCAATCCAGTAAGAAGTTCAACAAATGATGAGCATCTCCTTCATTATCTAACTGTTCAACGCTTTGATTTTCCTTCCCATATAAAGGGAATTTTGAATTCCCCTCATCACAAAAGCCACACACGCAGTGTTTTCATCCCTTAAGTAAAGTGAATTAAAATCCTCGTGACCTACTAATAGAGGGAAATATTAGAAAATAGTATGTGAACTATTGTTCAAATCCTTGTAGATCAAGCTAACCCCAAAAAAATACCAGTAAAAATTGTGGTTATTATCATGAAGAAAATCCCTCCTTGTCTATTAATAAAAATATCGCACATAAACTTCTCTTCAGATACCTAAAGCTCTATATCTATGGGATGTATCTTCGAATTTATAGTGGAGGAAAATGAAAAATCTGGGAATATTCCCCCTAAGAATTTGTATGAGGAAAAATCAAAGCCTATGGTAGCTGGATCATAAGTTGAAATAGGTTGATAAGATTTATATTGAGCTTTTCTAGGGGCCACAGGCCCACGGAGTCCTCTATGCCTGAAAAAGATGAACCAAATGGAGCTCATATACTCATCTCTCTATTGCACCAAAAGTAACTAGGGATCCACAACTTTGTATTCATTTCAAGGCACTAGTTGAAGCTTCTACTTCCTAATTATCCACTCCTCTTTGATGCATTTTGTTTATTTTTAGGTCTGAGACCTGTACTTTTTCTTTGGAGATAATGTCAGAAGTGCCCTTGGAAGAGATTACTTGATCTTACTGATGGTGATTTTAGGCAAGCGAATCAAACAATCCACTGAGGCATTTCAAGTTCATGTTTGAGGCCAACATATTAATGTGGTCATGAAATTGATGTAAATTTTTATTTGAATTACCAAGCTGATTTTGAGTATGATTATGGGGCATGACCAACACATTGTTTCTAGGAAATGACAGAGGATGTGCAATATGCAAACCCATCACATTGTGCCTCTCACCATGAACATAATGGCATAGGTTAGGAATTTTAATGCAATTTCTATTGAAACTAGGAGGAATACTAAAGTTTGCATGAGAATTAGTGTGATGAATATGATCACAATGTTTATTATTGGTATGAAGATTAGTGTGATGGAAAATATGAGGACTAGGAAGGTGTGACTCATTAACCATCATATACATTGCTTTAGTGAATGTCAATTTTTTATTTATTTAAATACACAAATATATATATATATATATATATATATATATATATATATATATATATATATATGACTACCTATATTAATTGATCATTCCCACCGTTGATAACACATTATTATGTATATCATCATGTCATTGACACTTTTAAAATTTGTTAAGTAAATGATATTGTAAAATTAAATATAATTATTTCATTAATTTTAATAAAAAATAATTAGTAACCCATGTACTTCAAAAATATTTAAAAAAAATCTCAATTTACCTCAAAAATTGGCAAGAGACACAGAGAAAATTACATGGGGTAGTGTGTCAAGAAAACCTCTATGGGGCAAGGGATTGGAATTCTTATTGCTCCGAGTCAAAAAATTACTCTCCAAACATTACATGACGCGTCTTTCTTATTTCTCTAGGTCAAAAAATGACTCCCAAAACATTACATCAATTCTCTCGGGAAATCAACATTTTAATAAAAAATACTTTGTTACATTACTCCCTATAGTTACACAACTGCCTAAATGGTAAAACTAATTTTACTCAGATCATTACTAACATTAATTATTGTCATTCTTTAACATTAAGAGACTCTAGTCTCATAATTTAATAATTTAATTTGTAGCAGTTATATTGAAAAATAATTGCAGGTATAGCATAGTTCAACTATAAACTCTAGGTGGCATGTTTATCTCCAAAATGTCAAAATTGATGCTTGAACATTTTTTGTGATGTAAGATAACTGAATCCATTTGATCTTGTGGTTACATGTATCACTCAATAAATGTTAATAAAGATACATGCCCTTCGAATCCTCACATTATGAACGTTTGTAAGATATTATGGTGCTAAAATAGTGCAGGTTTAAACAGAGAAGGAAGTTGGAGCCAACATGGGAATCTCAAATAAGTCCATTTGATTGAAAATATTTTTTCCATATGTCCTAAACATTACTCTAGTGAACTTGCCTCGTATAAAAACGGTATCAATTGGTGATCAACCACGGGCATTGAGTCTTGTATTAGAACAATGGTTATGTCACACATTACGAATGCTTCTTGTATTATCCTAACAGTCTCTTAGGCTAACTCTGATTTGGACAATTCAAAAGCCCTTTAAATTTCCTGAATAACGGACATTGAGTGTAGGAGTAATTCCCCAAGAGTACAGGTAGTCATATGATTTTGTTTTCTAATTTCACTCTGAATTCTTTTCATTTTAGTAAAATATGTCTACTAATGTTTTTGGTTCATTGGGATGCCTTCATTTAGGGATTTGAACTCTTGAAAAAATATCATATACAAAAGGTGTGATTACAAAATTAATGTTCACGAAAAAAACATTTTGTAAGAAAATTCTATAATATTTGATGAGAAATTTCACAATGGTTTATGTGAATTTCGAACATATTCCCAAGAAAATTCAAGTCCTTTATAAATCAATATAAAATTATTGATGTAATAGGTACATAATTATCCCGAAATTGTATAGGTACAAAATTATCATAAAGTCCAAAAAAATATTTCACAGGAAATGTATAACAGTTTTATTTATACGTTACCCACACCTACTTGTCCTCATCATTGCCATAAAGACACCAACTTCTAGGCGTGGCGAAGTTTACTTTTAATTTTCTCATAGGCAATATTTATTTTTGATGATAAAGGCAAGGAAGTATTCCTATTGCAGTCCATAATATTTTCTCTACTAATCATTGTCATGTCCTTCTAGTAGGACATAGAAGAAAAAAAATGTAGTAATTCTATTGAAGTAGAAGCAGATCATAAGGGAGATAACCCCATTTGATACACACCTGAGGTCAGCCATCCAATTGGGAAAAAAACATACGTATGCATGGAAATTTTCCAAATACGCTCCATAAATTATATCTATTTTAGTGATGATAAATCTCACAATGGTTTGAGTTTCATGATTGCGAGATTGGAAAACTAATATATATATATGTGTGTGTGTGTGTGATGGACATAGGAATTGATGCTTTTAATTTACTTGGAAATATGATCTCACTTTGCCTTCCGTACATTGAGGTTGTTAATCGAATTCAAGAGGTAATAACGTTAGCTAATTAATTTTAATTTAACATTTTTAGGGCAAATATATATTTTTTGGTTTGACATGCCAAGGTACTTTGATAAGTCATCTCAGAATCTACATGACCATGGTTGGAATTTCACTGACATTTTCCTATAACAGCTCATAGCCCATACCCCATTTTGACTTGCTAACTATTTTCTCGACCTCCAAGTAACAACAGTTCCGTTATGGGGCAAGAGCTTAGAGAAATATTGCAATAAGCCACATCATTAATTCAACACAAGAACAATCGCCTTTTCAGTATGTAATTGATTAAAAACACAAGAAAATTCTTCACAATCATAATTCAAAAACCAAGAGCTATGCTTATACCCTTTAATTAGTATTCAATCCATTCTTCCAACGAAGACTGACATTTCCCCGCACACCACGAGGATTTTGATATCAATTATAACATTCTCATCCTTCTATTTTTCAATTCGAAATCCACCTTCCAATAAAACAAATTACCCTAAATTTAATGCTCTGGATTAAAAAAGAAAACATGTCAATTAAAGAATCATGCACCTCAATTTCAATACCTTGAATAAAGAAACCCTCTGCCCAATAAAAAAATTTATTCAATTTTAAGCCCCGCATTGATAAACATGCCCAACTAAAAATTTTACTTGATCGCAATACTTCATATGGAGAAACCCTTCCCAAAATATTATTTAACCTTAGCTATTACCCTTGTTCTCTAAATTGACACTCAAAACATTTATGGAGACTTTTCAAGTTTCTAGTTTTGGAAAAAACGCACAAAACTTCACCTTAATAAATTACAAAATAACTTATAATGAACAGTATTATTATAGATATATAATTTTTTCACCGTATCGACTCTTGCAGGTTCTAAAAAATAAATGGTAAAAGCCGTCATGGTGTTTAGGTAAATTAAAAAAAAAAAAAAAAAATACTAAAAATTTCAATATTTTTAGATTCAGAGTGTTGATTTCACTTTTATACATGTAATCACCATCGAATTATTTTTTAAAATATGAGGAATATTAAAATTGAACCCAAAGACCAAGTATTTTAATATGAAAGCAAGACAAAAACCATTTGAACGACCTATAGGAAAGAAAACTTGTCATGAAGGACCAAGGACCGAGGGGATGGAAAATGTCTGGGAAAGAGTTCGTAACATAGAAAGGGTCTTTTTGTGATCATTTTTCTGATCAAACCATCTATTTGATTGATTGAAATGGCCCAAATTGTGCAAGCATGAAATTGATGATAAATTATATGTGTCAAAAGAACAGGAAAATGAGATATTTGGCGATTGGTTTCCTCCTTTCAGTAAATCCTTTGCAAAATTCTATTGTTCTCGGTGTTTCAAATTTCTTAGGTAATTTCCTTGGAAATAATATTTCAACCTTAGTAAGTTTCACGCGTATGCCATTTTAACCTTAGTTAACTATATTCTTGGCCTCCAAGAAACAATAATTCCTTTATGGGTCTCGGGGAATTCTCTCCATAAACCACTTCATTACCTAAATAGAATAATAATCCCTTTGTGAGTATGTAATTGTTATAAAACATAAGAACATTCTTCACATTCATAATTCGAAAACCAGGAGCTACCCTTCTACCCTTCCATTAGTCTTCAATCAATTATTCCAACGAAGAATGACATTCTCCTGCACACCATCAGACTTTTGATATTAATTATAGCAGTGTCGGCCTTTTATTTATCAATTCCAAACCCTCCTTCCAACAAAAATATTACGTAATTTTAACACTTTGGGTTTAAAAAAAAAACCTACAAATTAAGAAACACAACTCAATTTCAATACCTCGAATGAAGAAACTTTCTGCCCAATAAAAGATTATTCAAGTTTAATTCAAGTTTAATATCTGCATTGAGAAACCCTCCCAACTACAAATTTTACTGAAAAATATTACATCACATGAATAGACCCTCCTCGAGCTATAATTTCACCTTAACTATAGTACACATGTTCTCTGAATTGACCTTAAAAACAATTCTACCGAATTTGCAAGTTGCCACTTTTGGGAAAAATGCACACAAATTTACCTTAATATTTCAAAATTTGAATTGCAGGAAAAATAAATTACAAAATAACTTAGAAGGAACAATTTTATTACAGTTTTATTATATGCATCTAAATTTTTTTCACCGCATCATTTCTTGAAAGTTCTAAAATAGAAATGGGGCATAACCCTCATAGTGTTTAGGTAACTTGAAAAAAAATGTTGAAAAATTCAATACCGTTAGATTCATAGTATCAATATTGCTTTTGTACATGTAATCACCATCAAATTATTTCTTAAAAGACCAGGAAGATGAAATAATGAACAAAGACACTAAGGATTTCCATACGGAACTAGGACAAAACCATTTTAACAACCTCTAGGAAAGAAAGCTCTTCATCATTACCATTGAAAGTAGTAGGTTCAAATATTTTAATGGAAGAATCAATGTTATGAAATGAAATCCAAAAATATAATAAAAAAGAGATTAACACCTAAGAAATGAACAACTTCGTGGGGGAAATATCCTTTACATTGCATAAATGAAAAACTCTTGGATGATTCAAATGAAAAAACCTCATTTCTATATATAGGAGTCCATAGGGTCACAATATAATCATACCTGACCAAAAAATAATAATATAAGGGCCAAAAATAGCTATAGTGGTGTTTTATGGGGCACAATAATAAAAATATGGGGACTACAGGGGTACAACAATAACAATAAGGGGGTTACGCTACAACAATAATGGACTACACTAGTAATATAGGGACCTAACATGTCCCTCTTCTTCAAAAAAGTGTTGCCTTCAATGCTTGAGTAGTTCTGAATGCTTTTGTATAAAATTCTCATCCTCCCATGTGGAATCTTCATTGGATAAATTATTCCACTTGATGAGATACTCTTAAATTGATCGATTTCATAGCTACCGAGTTCTTCTTTTTGTAACCGCTTCAGGTTCCAATATAATTTTTCCTTTCTCATCACGTTATGGCAATATTGTTTGAACTGGAATTTCTTTACCTATAACCTTCTTTAAGCATGAAAAATGGAAAACTAGGGGCACTCGAGAAGAAGTAGGAAGCTCCAATTTTTATGCGATAATACCAATCTTTTGAAACACCTTCTAAGGACCATATTACTTTGGCGATAATTTATTATCCTTCTTAGCTTGTTTGAGTAACATTGGTTTGTATGGTTGTAGCTGTAAAAATACCCAGTCTCCTACATCAAAACTTCTCTCACTGCGATGTTGATCTGCATGTTGTTCCATCCGATTTTGTGCCAAATTTAGGTTATCCTTTAAGAGTTGGAAAACTTGTTGTTGATGCTCGATGTGATCTTCCACTCCTTGAACCTTATAATTTTATATTAAGGATGAGGTGATGGATGGTGGATAATATCCATAAAGTGCCATAAAAGAGGTCATTTTGGCTGGAGGATGGAAGAAAGTATTATACCACCATTCAGCCATAGGTAACCAAGTGACCCATTATGTTTGTTTATGAGATACAAAAAAATGAAGATATCCTTCCAAACATTTGTTCACTATCTCAGTTTCCCCATTGGATTGAGGATGATAAGATGAGCTATGGGCTAGTTGAGTACACAAAAAATAAAATAATTTCTTCCAAAAAATTCCATTGAAAAGGGGATCTCTATCGCTTACAATAATATTTGGGTTTCCATGTAGCTTTTGAATTATTTCCATAAATGCAGTAGAAAATGTACTTTCTTTAAATGGACGAGATAATGCATAAAAATGTTCATACTTAGTAATTATCTCAACTGCCACCATGATGACACTCTTTCCTTCGGACTTAGGTAAACCTATGATAAAATTCATTGAAACCTCCTCCCGATGTTGACTTGGAATGGATAAAGATTTTAGCAGACCCGGGGTCTTAATTGTCTGAAATTTATTTTAATGGCATACCAAACATTCTACAACAAATGTTTAAATATCATATTTAACACCATAAAAAAAAAAAAAAAAATCTTCCTTACCTTGTGGTAAGTTTTTAAAAATCCTGAGTGTCCTCCAATGGGAGAGGTGTACAATTCCAAAAGAATATTTTTTTTTTGTTGGGAATTCTTACAAAGACATAAGAAATATTTGTACCATATGCAATCAATTTTCAAACTAAATGTATTAGATGTACTGGAATATTGTTATATATTTTGAATGAGTGTCCATACTTCTTCGTCATTCTTCCATTCCTCTCTTTCTTGGGTTATACAATCTGGTTGGATAATAGGAATGGCACAAATTAATTCTTCAACCTCCACATCCTTCCTTGAGAGTGCATTTGCAACAGGATTTAGCTTCCCTTTTCTGCAAACAATTCCAAAGTCATAACCCAACATTTTTGTGACCCATTTTTTTTTGCTCTTCTAAAGATAGAATTTTTTCCAAAAAGTATTTAAGACTATCATGATCAGTTTTTACCTTGATGTGCATTCCCATTAGATAAGGTCACCATTTCTTTAGTTCATGTAGTAATGCCACCATTTCCTTCTCACAAATAGCTTTTTGTAAACACTTTCCTTTGATTGGAAGACTTTCAAAATAATGTGTCTTCATTACTGCATTAAAACAAAATCAATTCCATTTCTTGAAGCACCACATTCCACAATAAAGGATTTTGTGAAGTCTGGCATAACTAAGACCCATGTTAGGAACATTCACTCTTTAAGATGTTTGAAGGCCTTAGCTGCTTTAGGAGTCCATGAAAATTCATATTTCTTCAAAAATGTTGTTATAGGTGCTTTTTCTCCCCCATAATTATTAAAAAACTTTTGATAATACCCTGTTAACCCAGGAAATTCACGGAACTACTTTATTGTTGTGGGAACATTTCGTTTCTTAATGGATTTCATTTTGTTAGGGTCTACCTTAATACCCTCCTGAGATACAATATGACCAATATATTCCAACTCTTGTACTCCAAAGAAACATTTGGATGTTTTTGCATATAATTATTTCTCCTCCAATATTTTGAGCACCCTCTCAACATGTTGAACATGATCCTTCCAAGACCTGTTGTAGATTAGTATATCATCAAAAAATACTAACACAAATTTTCTAAGGAAGGGTTTAAGAATGGAATTCATCAACCCTTCAAATGTAGAATGTGCATTGATATGGAAAAAATGCATGAACAGAAATTCATAATGACTCTCATGAGTTTGAAATGTTTTTTTCGAAATATATTCAGTCTTCATTCTAATATGATGATATCTTGAATGAAGATCCAACTTGGTAAAATAAATTTCTCCATGTAATTCATCCAATAATTCATCAATCACAAGAATGGGAAATTTATCTTTAATAGTGATCTTATTGAGCTCCCTATAATCCACACACATGCGCCATGATCCATCCTTCTTGTGCACCAATACTACTGGAGCAGAGAAATAACTTTGACTAGGTTGAATTATACCATCCTCTAACATTTCTAAAATCATACGTTCAATTTCGCTCTTTTGGACATAAGGATATCTGTAAGGCCTGATGTTCAGAGGAACACTTCCTAGAATCAAATGAATAGCATGGTCATGATCACAAATAGGTGGGAGTCCTTTCGAAGTTTCCAACACCTTGGAATAATTTTCCAAGACTTTTTGGAGATCTCGAGAAATATATGATTGTAACAACTCTACTTACCTCAAAAAAAAATCTATTTATAAATCTCATGCTTCTTTTGTCGTCATTGAATTTATTTAATTGTGACACCTTACCATCTCTTACAATATTTCATTCAATATTTTACATTTTATCATCAACATATTTTATTACAACATAATTGTTTCTAGAATTATGCTTATAATGATATTCATACCACAACATAATTTTTCCATATTTCCTCCTTTAAAATGTATTACTACTTTGTTTGATCTTCATGGTATTCCTACATTTCGGTCAATGTACATGAAGTCCTTTGTAATAGTTTCTATTACTGTTATAAATTTAATTATATACCCTTTTCCTCTTTATTCCTTTGATATAATTTCGATCTGTATTATAAATTTAATAAATATTAAAGTTAAACTTACCTACTAGGACATAATCCCCTACATCCTCATTTCATATTTCTTAACTTAGGTATCAATTCAAATATAATAAGGTAGTTTTTCATCTTATGTAAGAGTTATAATATCTCTGTTAAGTCTTAGTTCGAATTAGAATATGTATAGTTATACCCACGTGAATTTATTATATTCATATATATATACACTGCACATTACCCTTTACCTTGGATAAATGGTCCTATAGATTTTAGTTTATCAGATTTCATTTTTTGATACATCGTTTAAATGTCATATCACTTGATTTTAATGCCATACGTTCACATATGGATTTTCGACCATACGTCTTAGGATTTGATCATATCTACCATAATATTGTTATGGAATATTTATTTGCAAGTCTTTAATGTTTTCTTAATTCAATGATATCCTGAATTAATCGAATGTACAATGTATTAAATTGGTCACATGGAGTTATTAACATCATGGACATGTGGAGTTCAGATCTCTCATCCATTCGACGACAGAGAGTAACTCGTAATTATTCCCACCATCAATCTTGTTTAGGTTTTATTGGACTTTGTTTCACTTGGTTTCATTTCCATTTATCAATTTTCAGCTGAGGGTTTCGGCTCTAGTTCCTTGTTGTAAGTTTGATCACGATTCTGGATTCCTTCTACCATTCTTTTCCTCACGGCGACACCTACAGCTACAGCTAAACGGATACCCTCTTTACGATGCTCAATCATTGTTATAACTTATCACAACAAATTATAGAGTTTGTTTTTCACTTAATAATTTCTAAGTTATTTTTTCAAATCCCTCACTAACTTACTCTGCATTTCGTTTTTTTTTATAGTCAAAACAGGTTTCCTTGCGGCCTTTAATTTTAATGATATGTACGGGTCTTACCACAAAAATCTCACGACGAAAACCTGAGGGAATACTGATTCATATTACTTAGGTAAGTTGAATATCTCTCTTACAATGGTTACATTTACCTCATTGCATATAAACTGCAATTTCCTTTCGGTATTTTCGATTATCTCTGCTATGGAAATGGTAAGCTTTACTTGTTCAATGGAGTTTTGGTTTATGAGAAGGTATACGATTTCGCTGTGAAAATCATTTAATTATTTTCCCCAAATGAAATATCTCTCTAGTGAGTAAATAATTAGTTTACTTTTCCACAGAGTTGTATTGCATTTCTACCTCTCCGTTTGTAATAAAAAATCAAAGTTCTATTTATATCTCATATAGAATATGTAATTGTTTTCTGTATTTCATTTTTGTTCCTCTGTCTTGAATTTAACATAAAATTCAAGGTTATTCAATATGGATTTTTTAATTGGTTTAGGTACGCATTGGGTTTATTGGTTGAATCCGGGCTTATCCTTCTAGAAGTTATTGTGTTTATGGTCAATCTATGATAGTGTATTGAATACTTTGAATGATATATTCTATGATTGTGCACATTTACATAGCTACTCATCTAAGATATGTTCATGTTACTCTGTAAATGTTTTTAATTTACGTAGAGATATTTTATTTTTCACACTCGTACCATGTTAATATCTTAACATCATAATCTACATTCCGTAGTTAAATCCATCACCATTTATCCTCAACGACTCTGGTCAATTATATTTGATATGGATTAAATCCACCATCGTTTATCCTCAACAATTCAGATTAATTAGTTTTCATTGTTCCAAACGGCCCACAATGTATGGAAAACAAATGGTAATTATGTTTAATCAATTAGTTCTCTAATTCATCAATGTTTGTAACATAATTAGAATCTTTGTATATCACAGAATTTGATTTAATGTCATGTTAGTTTACCGAGGTATATTTATGTATATAATTGTACTCATGAAATTTATATTTTATTTCATTCTCGGTACTCTATTAATCATGTCTTACATTTTATTGATTTCTCAGACTAATCATAATGTTTTTGTGACACATGAAATACTCCTTCCTACTTCTGTCCCATTCATGGCTTTACATCAATTACCTAGTACAGGGTCTCCACATAAAAATTAGGTAATTTACTTTATATAATTCCAATACTATTACAAAATTATAATATCTATCTCAATCTTACCCACTAACATAACTGTTTGATTTTCTTGTTTTTCCATAAAAGGATTTCCACTACCTCCACTTGACCAACAAGGTAAATTCTTGTTTTAAATAAATTGTCAATTTCTAATATTTTGTGTATTTATATTAATTATCATATTAAATATAATTATAACCCCTCTATATATGGGTTTCTTTTACAGATATTGCACATCTCATAATTTACAACCCCACTAGTTGTGTCGTCTTTCCCACAAGCATTGAAAATTAATTTGGTTTCATCTATTTACAGGTTGGTCACTATCATTCATGGAATTTAGTCCGTTGAATTCAAGAATATTTATTCATGTATAAAATATGTAATTAATACCAACAACATATGATTTTCAGTCAATGTAACTATGATAGTGTGTGATGACATGTTCTATAATTTTTAATACATATTTATGTTCTTATTTAATTGATGAAATTTCAACCTTATAATAAGTGTATGCATGTTTTTCCCTATTTCTTTATAGTATTTCAACTACATGTATACATTAGGCATAATTCCTAATTGTTGTTATGTTCACAATTGTATTATCCACCTAGTACATCAATATGTAGCTGCTATTTTATTTCTTCTTTGAGCATAAGAAGTAAATGGATGTATATTTATTTTTTCATTTTATGTACAGTGTATTTTTTTATACTTAATTTGTACAATCATGTTTTCATCTATATTTTATAGATAAATCCCATTGTATATATATGTGTGTGTGTGTGTTTGTTGTTTATAGAATAAATAATTATGTGTAACCTTTCTGTTAACATCTTTAGAATATTCTCCACTCCTAATGATATATTTTCTGCTTGTAATATACTAATTTTTAGAAACCTAACAACACTCATAATTGGGTTTAGAAATTATTCTTGTTGATTAACTAAGCTAACTAGTCTATGTAACTATACAGAAATACAACTATACATGCTATAGTTATGTTCTGTTAAATACATCAGACTCTTCACAACTAATAATAAAATAATTTATCATGCATATTAATAATTTAGAAGATATAATTTTCCACTTATATTCCAAATTAAAACAAATTACTCTTATACCACCATCATCACCATAACAACAGAATGACAACACAAAATTTAATAATTGTGCATACCAATTCTGGTAAAGATTATTTTTCTCCCAACCTTGAGCTTTCATCTAAAGCTCTCCCTGAGCAGAAACTGATTCCTCCAAGGTGTATACAACCTCTTGTCTACTCAAGAATGACTTATTTAAGCCTGATTTCCCTTCATCATGTTTCCATAAGTGCGTCCAATTAACTCATGATGTTTTTTTCCTTTAGCCTAAGCTTTACTTTTGTTTTTTTCCTCAAAAGCTCTTTAAAACTAGCTTTTTCCTCTTTCTAGTTTTATTTCACTTCTTCTCAGTAAATTTCCACTTTACTGAGGTATATTTTAGATTTTTATCTCCAATATAATATATTTAATTTATTATCTTTTGTCCAAGGATGTTAGGAGATTTTTTGAAAGTATTTGGATTTAATTCCATCCTCATGGACTTGAAATCCTGCTCTCTAATTTACTCTAGTATTTGCATAATAATTAAAATTCCACATTTATTAATTTCAAAAAATAATATATCCACAGATATAGTTTTCCTTTAGGTCCACTTAACCTATATTCTTTTGAACTATCTAAATAAAAGCAGTAAAATAGGGATATCATATATTCCCCCTCTAAAACAAAACATTTTCCTCGTTGTCACAAAATATCAATTCCCTTCTCAAACAATGATGGATATTTCTCTTTAATTTCCTCTTCTCACTCCCAAGTAGCTTCCTCAGGTGTAAAATTCCTTCACTGCAATTTCACCCTAGCTATGGTCTTATTCCAGAGCTCGATTTCTTCCCATGTCAGTATACGAAGGGGTTCTGGAAGAAATTACCCTTTGTTTTCCACCTGTATCACAGTCCAATCAATTACATGAGTAGGATCATGTACATACTTTTTCAATAAGGAAACATGAAAAACAATTTGAACCTTAATATCACTAGGTAGAGCCAATTTATAAGCTACTGGCCACAATATTTCTAGAACTTCAAATGGTCCACACTAGTGTGGTGCTAACTTAGCATAGCTACCCTAATGTACTCTTTTCAGGCTTAATCCTCAAATAAGCATGATCTCCCACTTTGAATTCTTTATGCATTCTCCTTTTTTCTGCATAGCTCTTTTTTCGATCTTGAGTTGTTTTAATATTTTGTCGAATTTTCTTCATAGATATTTTCATCTCCTACAATGCATCAGGTCCAAGAATTAACTTATATTACGGTTTACTCTAGCTAATCGACGTGTGGAATTTTCAGCAATACAATACTTCAAAAGGACTCATCTTAATTGAAGCTTGATAAGTATTATTATATGCAAATTCTGCTAGATGCAGGAAGTCCTCCCATCTTGTAGGTCTGTCCATAACATACATGTGTAGCTATTTTTTAAAATCTGGTTGGTTCTTTCATTTTTCCCATCCTTTTGATGATGGTATGTGGTAATGAAGTTCAATTTTGTACCCATTCCTCCAAAATGAGTCTTCCAAATGGCTGAAGTAAATTTTGCATCTTTGTCAGATATAATCATTTTTGGAATGCGATGTAATTTCATAATTTCTTTCATGAATGCATTGGCTGTTTGAGTTGTGCCAAAAGTGGATTGTACTGGTAAAAAGTGTGTTTCCTTAGTTAATGTATCTACAACCACCATTATAGAGTCATGTTGATACATAGTTCTAGGCAATCCAGTAATGAAATCTATGGAAACCACTTCCCACTTCCATTTTGGAATAGGTAGAGGGTTCAGTAATCCTGTCAGATGCTGATGTTGCACTTTTACTTGCTAACATTCTAAACACTTAGCTAGATAATCAGTCACATCATTTTTAATACTCAGACAAAACATGTTCTTCCTTAATGCTGAAATTAGTTTTTGATAACAAGGATGACCAGCATAAGGTATTTTATGATACTCATATAAAATTTCCCATTTTAAAGATGTCAAATTTGGAATATACAATCTTTTTTCATAAAAAGTCAGTCCTTTCTGACTTTTAGCATATCCCACCACTTCAGTTTTCTGTAATTTCTCTTGCAATTTCACATATTGTTGGTCTTGCATTAGCACTTCCTATATCATATCTTCTATTTCAAATTTCACACTACTTACTACATTGGTCACAATTTGATATGCATTCCTACTCAAAGCATCAACAACCTCATTTTATTTTCCTTTAATGTGTTTTATTTCCATATCGAACTCACTAAGGAAAGATAACCATCTCGCTTTTATAGCTTTTAAATCAGGTTGAGTTAAGAAGTGTTTCAGAATTATGTGATCTGTCATTAGTATGAACTTCTTTCTCAACAGATAATTTCTCCACATCTTCAATGCATGTATCACAACAGCTAGTTCTAAGTCATATACAGTATAATTTTTTTCATGTTGCTTTAATTTTTTGGCTCATATTCTATGAATGAATTATCTTGCAGAAACACTCCTCCTAACCATTCCACACATGCATCTGTACACAAATAAAATTCTTTGATTGGATCAGAAATCTTCAATATGGGTGTAGTTGCTAATTTCAGTTTTAATTCTTCAAAACTACTTTGACACTTTGTTTTCCATTCAAACTTCACTCCCTTTTTCTGTAAGGAAGTAATAGGATAGGCTAAGGCTGAAAATCCTTCCATAAACCTACTGTAGTATCCAGCAATACCCATAAATGATCGTATGGCTCGAACATCAGTAGGTACAGGCTAATCTATTATTTCTTGTATTTTCTATGGGTCTACTGCTAAGTCATCCTTTGAAATCGCATAACCCAAATATTTAATTTTATCCTTTTAAAAGTCACATTTCCTATGTTTTTCATCTAACTTCTATTCTCTAAGGGTTTGTAGGACTATTCTGAGATGTTCTCTACGTTCTTCTTCATTTTTGGAATACACCAAAATTTCATTAGTTAACACTCGTACAAACTTATATGGATACTTATGTAGTACACTATTCATTAAACACATGAATGTAGCAGGTGCATTTGTAAGGCCAAAGGGTAGGACTAAAAATTCATAGTGTCCATATCTAGTCCTGAATGTTGTTTTATTGATGTCCTCATCCTTAATTCTGATTTGGTTATATCCGGTTCTTAAATCAATCGTTGAGAAGATAGTGGCTCCTCTCACTTGATCAAATAAGTAATCTAACCTTGGCAGAGAATAATTTTTCTTTATAGTCAATTTATTAAGTTGTTTTTAATCTATGCACATTATTAATGTGTCATCCTTCTTTTTAACAAACAGTACCTCTCCTCCCCAAGGAGACACACTTGGTCTGATGTACCCTATGTCTAATAACTCTTGCCATTGAATTTTCACCTCTAATAATGCAAGAGTACTCATTCTAAGGGTGCTCTAAAGACAGGTGTACCCCTTGGTACTAATTCAATTGAGAAATAAATTTATCTTTTTGGGGGTAAATGGGGGATTTCCTCTTGAAATACATCTTTGAACTCTCTGATTATTGGTAAATTTTCTATAGTCTATTTTTTAGTTTGTTGTTCCAATTCTTCCACTTGTACAACATACACTTGAAAACCCTTTCTTGTTGTCATTTTTAGTTGTAGTGAAAAAATTCGTCTAATTGATATTAGTCTTGGTTTTCTTTTAACTATCACAACTCTTCCCTCACAATCTATACAATGAAGTGTTTTATCTAAGCAATTAACTATTTCTTTCTACTTCTCTAACCAGTCCATTCCTACTAACAATTCATATGATCCTAGAGGAAAAATATTTAGATGATGAATTTCAATTTCATACCCATCTAAATTTACAACAATTTTTGGAAGTTTATGGGTCATTTTTCTGTTAGTTCTTGTAGCTAATTGCACTAACCATGCTTGCTGAATTTTATTTTATTTTAACGTGCACTTTTCCACCATATGTGGACTGACATAACTTAAATTTTCTCCTGGATATATCAAAATAGAAACAGGTTGTTCAAAAATCATACCTTCAATTTCTATCATGGTTGATTTCTGTTTAGCCTCGAGATCTTCAAGTGCATCACTGATCCTCAGAATGTTTTGAGAAATTTCGTTTACTATAGTTTCCTCCCATAACAGTTGAATATTATGAACTATTCTGTGAGGAAAGTCATATAAAAGGTGGCGTTGTCCACACCCTCATTAGTTTAGTGGTTCTTTCATTTTTACAACACTTTCCTTTTTTCTATTTTCATCCATATATTTAGACCTAGTCTGTGACTATGCTAGTTGATTTTCTCCAGTTTTATTAAATTTCTTCCTTTGATGGTTTTCCCGAAAATTTTTCAGATAAGCTGGTTTTACTCTTTTTACATTAGAGTCACCCTTCCCCTTGTCTTTGTTTTTCCAACTTTTCAGCTGATCATTTATGCCTTTGAACTCTTCATAACACAGTCTTGCTTTGTGAACAACTTCATCCATTGTCTTTGGATTGTCAAATTCAATTCTCTCTTTATAGATGGCAGGTATGCAGTTTAAAAATAATTATACTTTCACCTTTTCCTCTTTGATATAGGGCACATAGCGAAGAAAGTTAGTGGTAAGAAAATCACCAATTGTGAGTTGTCCCAATCTCATCTCATGGAATTGTTTGGCTTTATCATCATAATATCTATCATTCAGATACCTACACTTAAATTTTGTTTGAAAGTCTTCCCAAGTAACATTTTTTTCATCCAGCACATGTACCATTTTCATTTCTTCCCACCAAAGGGTGTGTTCACCCTGCAGTTGGCAAATTTCCAATATGGCTTTCAGGTTACTTCTGTATTCATAAACCTAGAATTATTTAACCATGTTCATAAGAAAAGCTTCTACATCCTCCTCCTTTTCACCATTAAAGGTGGGATGTTTTATTTTCCATAATTCTCCTTGCAATTACCTTTTCTTTCTGGAATGTTGTCCAGATGCTTCCCCGCCCTAAGATCCTTCTGAGCTGGTTTTAGCTTCTTTCATCTTTTTCCCATGGTCTTCACTTTCATGACTAGACCTTGAGGTTAACTCTTTCATCAGCCTATCTTTCTCTTCATTTCCTTGCAACAATCGTTCATTGCTTGTTCCCAACTGATACATTTCTCATTCCATATCTCTTATCATGTCCAGCAATTGAGAATTTTTATCTCGTCGATTTCCCTCACTCCCCATATCCATGTACAACCCTCCTCCGTCACTCTTACTAGCAGCTGTACTTTTTTGGACTTCATCATTGTACACAGAAATAAATTAGTGCATCACATTTTCCAAAAGAAAATAATTAATTTACAACAGCATAAATTTGGGTTTTTTTTTTTTCTTCTGTGTGGGGACACATAGGCCCAATGTTTTCAACATGGGCTCTGATGCCATTTGTAACAACTCTAGTTACCCAAAAAGAAAATTATATTTATAAATTTTATGTTCCTTTTTTCCTCATTGAATTTATTTAACTCCGACATCTTACCATATCTTACAGTATCTTATTCAAGATTTTGATTTCTTTCATCATCATCTTTCATTACAACATAATTGTTTCCCGAATTATTCTTATAATGATGTTCATACCACATCATAATTTTTCCATATTTCCTCCTTTAAAATGTATTACTACATTGTTTGATCTTCATGGTATTCCTACATTTCATTCAATGGACATGAATTCCTTTGTAATAGTTTCTATTACTATTATCTTATTAATTTTATACCCCTTTTCCTCAATATTCCTTTCATATAATTTTTATTTACATTATAACTTTAATAAATATAAAATTTAAACTTACCTACTAGGACATAATTCCCTACATCCTAATTTCATATGTCTTACCTTAGGTATCAATTTGAATATAATAAGGTAGTTTGTCATCTTATATATGACTTATAATATATCTGTTAAGTCTTAGTTTGAACTAGAATATGTATAATTATACCCACATGAATTTCATATATTTATATATATAAGATATTCTTTAAGGGTTTCATTGCTATTGCATGGTCAAAAAATTTATGTCTACCCACCATGGCATTATCACTATCATGGAATTCGAATTTTATTCACTGCACGTTTCCCTTTACCTTGTTTAAATGATCCTACATATTTTAGATTATCATATTTAATTTTTTCATACATCGTTTAAATGACATATCATTTGATTTTAATGCCATACATTCACATATGGATATTCGACCATACCTCTCAATATTTTATTCTATCTACCATAATATTGTTATGAAAAATTTATGTGCAAGGGTTTAATGTGCTCTTAATTCAATGGCATCCTAAATTAATTGAATGTCTAATGTATTAAATTTGTCACATGGAGGTCTTACAATCGTGGACACGTGGAGCTCATACGTAGTTTTATTTTCTTGTTCACTCTCGTACCATGTTAATCTCTTAACATGATAATCTACATTCCATAATTAAATCCATCATCATGTATCCTCAACGACTCTTCTTAATTAGTTTTCATATGGATTAAATCCACGATATTTTTTCCTCAACAATTCAGATTAATTAGTTTATGTTTCTGCACATGACCCACAATGTATGGAAAAGAAGGTAATTAAATTTAATGAATTAGTTCTCTAATTCCTTAATGTTTGTAACATAATTAGAATATATGTATATCACATAATTTTATTTAATGTCATGTTAGTTTACTGAGGTCTACTTATGTATATAATTCTATTCATGAAATTTATATTTTATTTCATTATCAGTACTCTATTAATCATTTCTTCATTTTATTTATTTCTTGGACTAATCATATTTTTATTGTGACATAGGAAATCCTATTTCCTGCTTCTGTCCCATTCATGGTTTTACATGAATTACCCAATACAGGGTCTCCACATAAATTTGAGGTAATTTACTTTCTATAATTCGAATCCTATTACTGAATTATACTATCTATCTCAATCTTACCCACTGACATAAATGTTTGATTTTCTTGTTTATACACAGAAGGATTTCCACTACCTCCACTTGACTAACAAGGTAAATTCTTGTTTTAACTAAAATTGTCAATTTCAAATATTCTGTGTATTTATTTTAATTATCATATTTAATATAATTCTAACCCCTCTTTATATGGTTTTTTTGTACAGGTATTTCATATCTCGTAATTTACAACCCCACTACTTCTACCCTCTTTCTCACAATAATTGACAAATAATTTGGTTCCATCTATTTACAGGTTGGTCACTATCATTCACAAAATTTAGTTTGTTGAATTGAAGTATATTTATTCACGTATAAAATATGTAATTAATACCAAGAAATTTGACTTTCGAGATGTAACTATGACAATGTGTGATGACATGTTTTATAATTTTTAATACATATTTATGTTCTTATTGAATTGATGAAAGCTCATCCTTATAATAAGTTTATACATTATTTTCCCCAGTTTTTTATAATATTTCAATTCCATGCATAAATTAGCCATAACTCCTAATTGATGTTATATTCACAATTGTACTATCTACCTAGTACTTCAATATGAAACTGCTATTGTACTTCTTCTTTGAGCATAAGAAGTAAATGTATGTATATTTATTTTTTCATTTTATGTACACTGTGTGTTTCTATACTTAATTTTTACAATCATGTTTTCTTCAAGATTTACAAATAAATCCCATTGTATATATACATATCTATGTTTCTTTATTGTTTACAAAATAATTAATTATGTGTAATATTTCTTTTAACATCTTTAGAATATTCTCCACTCCTAATGATGTATTTTTTGCTTGTAATATACTAATTCTTACAAACCTAACAGTAGATTTAAACCCTCATAATTGGGTTTATACATTCTTCTTTCTGGTTAACTATGTTAACTAATCTATGTAACTATACAGAACTACAACTATACCTGCTATAGTTATGTTCTGTTAAATACATCAGAATTTTCACTACTAATAATAAAATAATTTATTATATAGATTAATATTTCAGAAGATATACTTTTCCACTTATCTTCCTAATTAAAACCAATTACTCTTATACCATCATCATCGTCATAGCAACATAATAACAAGACATAATTTAATAACAATGCATACCAATTCTGGTAAAGGCTATTTTCCACCCAACATTTAGCTTTCATTCCCCCCCCCCGTGCAGAGAGCAATTCCTCCAAGGTGTAGAAAACTTCCTGTCTACCCATGAATGGATTATTTAAGCCTACTTTCCCTTCAACATGTTTCCATAACTGCGTCTAGTTAAATGAGGATGTTTT
>CM076572.1:199055053-199131702 GCA_034641835.2 Pinus albicaulis | reverse complement strand
TTTCTTTTAGCCTAGGCTTTACTTTTGGTTTTTCCACAAAAGCTCTTTAAAACTAGCTTTTTCCTCTTTCTATTTTTATTTCAACTCTTATCAGTAACATTCCACTTTACCACGGTATCTTTCAGATTTTTATCTCCAATATAATATATTTTATTTATTTATTTTTCTCTAAGAATTTTTGGAGATTTGGGGAAAGTCTTTGGATTTAATTCCATCATCATGGACTTGAAATATTGGTCTCCGATTTACTCTAGTCTTTGCACAATAATTAAAATTCCACATTTATTAATTCAAAAAAATAATATTTCCACACATATGGTTTTCCTTTAGGTCCACTTAACCTTTATGATTTTCAACTCTGTAAATAAAAGCAGTAAAACATGGATATTACAATGATATTGATGTTGTAACTTCTAGTGAGCACAATTGTGAAATCACGCCTCGTTCTTCTTCCTTCAAAAGTTTTTTCATGAAATTATAGCTTATTATATTTCCCAACTTCCCTGCGATACCCCATAATTCAACTTCATTTCCTTCTGAAAAAATTCAAGAAAATCTATTGAAAATTAAAAGCTACCGTCCCCAAATAATGTAACCATTGTACTCCTAGTACAACATCAACACCTCCCATTGGAACGGAAATAATTGGACTATTCAATACGTATTCCCACATAGTTAGCTTGATATTATGGCATTTTCCATAGATAGTCCCTCCATTTGCAACCATCACTTGACACTCTGGTGTTGGGTATAGGAAGAAATTCAATTCCATGGATACCTTACAATGAATAAATTATGGTACTACCTGAATCACACTATTACCTTTTTCTTCTTGATATTTCCTTCTATCTTGAGAGTTTGAGGAATGTTAATTCTTGCCAATGAATTACACGATATCGTCAGACTCATTTATTCTTTCTCTAGGGTTGGTTCCCGGTGTATATCCTCTTATTTTGAAGTTTCTTGTTCATTTTCCTCCTCCTCTTCACACTCTATGCAAAATAATTTCTTCTCATCACACTTATTACCTTTAGTGTATTTTCTGTCACAACTGTAGCAAATCCCTCTCTCTCTTTTTTTTCCAATTTTTGTGGTGTCAACTTTGTAGGTTATGGAATTCAGGGAGTAGCTACACTCCATATTTATAGATGTTACTGGTAGGCTTCCTTGTTTCCATAAATTTACTTTCAATTTTTCTTGCCAGCCTCAATGACTTCTTCAATGAATCAGGTCCCCAAAGGTGAACCTCATGTTGCATGTTATCCTTTGAAGTCCCTATGAATAAATCAATCTTGTGTTCCTCTAGAATATTAGTTACCCTTATATTCAATTTTTTGAAGTCCTCAATGTGCTCCACCATTGAATGCTTTTCATTGAGATTTATCAATTGGATAAAGAAGATGATTCTCTATGTATCCTCATAATGTGTTATCATTTCCTCCATAAAAATTGACCAAGTGAAAATTTATTTACGAGATCAAAGCCATCGATACCATACAAATGTATTTTGTTCTAAATTTAATGTTTTAATACGTACCTTTTGTGTGTTTTACACATTATGGAGATCAAAATATTGCTCCATCTGTAGTATCCATGTTACAAGATCCTTTCCATAAAACTTACTCATATCCATATTTGGAATATGGTGGGTATTAAATCCAATAATATATTTTATGAAATCATGATTAAGATTTATTTTGTTCTCATCATGAGTTTCCTATACTACCTTTTCACCATTAGGAATCATTTCATCTCTCAAATTTCTCAAACCTTCCTTAAAACATTCCATGTCTGATTTTATATAATTCTTCATGTCTTCTATGTTAGCTTTCATGCCACCTATCTTAGCTTCAATGTCATCCATCTTAGCTTGAACGCCTTTCTTCAAACTATCCATCTCATTTTTTGTTGCTCTTTGCGATAGTGAAATTTGGTGCACTTGGTTTTGTAATTTTGATATATCACGTTCGAATTCTTCCTCTTCATGAGTCATAGTAGAGCATTGTGAGGGCTTAATGGGTGTTGAATTATTTTCACGGAGAATTTTTGAAACAAATACTGATATCTATGCTTCAATATGCCCTTAGAATCACTTCAAACAAAATTTTCAAACAAGACTTATGCAATTTGAAAAAAACATACACACCTTTTTCTTTCTTTTGAGGAGCTTGATATTGAAACTGATGTATCTCTATAATTTTGGATCCCCGAGATTTAAGATTCAGTCCTATAATAGCCTTCTAATTCTTCCTTTCAATGCCATAGTTCTTACCTGATTTGGATTCTTCAAGGCCAACATATTACCAATCTCCTAGAATGACCTAATTATGGATTGGTTAATTAGACTGAATTTATACGACGTGCCACGTGTCACTGTTTCCTCCTTCATCTCTGAAATTGAAGCACATAATACTACAACTCATGTACTTTTAGCCTCATTTTATAGAATTATAATCCAATGTTCGTAGAAAGAGTTATGATGATTTTCCCAAGGTTACCTCTTTGAGATAAAATTCAAGAACCTACAGACACCCTAACTTCCACAGATCATATCTCCAAAAATATTGTGAACCAAGATCTAAAATTTTTACATGAACTTCCTCAGAATTTCTTCGCAAATGGATTTTCTTTACCATCTAAACATTCATAGAAAAAAAAAATTGTAGTGAAAATTCCATGATGACCTATTTGAAGCGGCGGAACCCTAGAATCCAAAGCTCTGATACCAAATGTTATGAAACTAGCTCCAAGAATAGAAAAAAAAATAGATCAACGCCTTAGAAATAAGCCACTTCGAGGGGGAAACTTCCTTTATATTACATAAATTAACAATTCTTGGATGATTCAAATGACAAAACCCCCTCCCTATATACAGGAGTCAATGGGGTCACATTATAATCCTAGTTGACCTAAAAATAATAATCTAAGGGCCAACAATAGAAATAGTGGGGTTTTATGGGGCACAATAATAACACTATGGGGACTACAGGGTACAACAATAACAATAAGGGGGCTACACTACAACAATAAGGTACTACATTAGTAATAGAGGAACCTAAGAGTCAATATTCTTGGACTTATTGATTTTGTTGGTGTCAACAAGTAAGGTGCCTGTTGCTTCGACAAGTGATATGTTAGTTGGACAAGTGAGATTAGACGTTTTTATGTTTGGGTCAGGAAGAGGCTCAACAGTGCCATAAATGAATGACCATTTTTCTGACATCACTACTAATATTTCTTCCTTTTTATGGTTTCAAACCCTGCTAATTGTGCATTTAGCTACCAATTTTGGAAATAAAATTCAATCAGTTAGGTCAATCGAGCATAAATACAACAACCATCACCTATTTCTTAACCGAATTACGTAAATTTAATGACAAATAACGGGATGACAACATATGTGACATGCCCATCATTCCAAAATTCCTTAGTGATATGGTTCACAGATATCACGCTTAAACAGGAAAGGTAGACAAAAATATGAGGTCAACCGATTCAAAAGAGAGGTCTATTGGCCTAAATATAATGCACTCGACGTTAAAATATCTATTTTATTTTTATTGGAATTGAGTAGCTAGTTTTTTCTTATGAGTTTAAAACCTAAATTAAAATAAAAATATTGAATTTATGTTAGTGTTAAGATTTAGAATCTGGTCAATATAGGTTAAACTAATTTGATTTTACTAATTGGTAAATTGAGTTATTTTTCTAATTGCAATTTTGAATTGTGGTAGTGGACAATCCATTCATACCTAATGCCAATAATAATGTTTGATTAATCTCTTACATAGCAAAAATTATAGAAATTTATTTCCATAAACATTTTCAATAGTTATAGTAGATTTTTAAAAAATATTTTTTTTTCTGTAATTTATTATATTGTTTTGCAAAAGTAAATAATTACTAGAATATTGAAGTTAAAGAAAAACATATTTTTTTATTTAAAATAAAGATAAAATTAAATATCACAAATAAATACGAGAAGTATTGGTTGAAGATAAAAATTCTATCTTAACCATATAATTCTAACAAACATGGAGGATATTTTCTCAAACTATTTGGTTCTTAACTTACTTTTTATTGACTCAGATTTGCAGTAATATTATTCACTTCTTGGGTTCAAATTTTGTAACCAAGAATGTTCACATAACGCGTTGAAATTCCATTTCGGACATATCTGGCACGTATACCCTTTTTCCTCCTTACATGTATACACCCTTCTCCGCATTACTGCACCAAAAGGCTTCAACCTTAGTTTAACATGATTTCTGGAAAATGACTTTTAGTGGTTCTTCGCTACATGTTCTAAGTTTTCGCCCATCGTTAATGTGCAAGAAATGGGATTTCTATGGAGAAACGAATACATTTGGTAGCTCATCGAGGTTACAGGTACGCATACCTATTTTGGGTAATTTGTGTTTTCTATTAAGAAATTTTCTTGGTAAATCCGCAGAATGATAAGTCATCGTCCAAATTTCTAATATTTTGTGACCTTCTCCCGGGTCTTCAAGCAGACTTATCATTCATGCCTTGTTTACCACTTGATTTATTACGTTTATATTTGACTTCTTTCCCATTACAGGTTTTATTCGCACAACAATTTTCTAAATTGCGATTTCTGTTGTGGCATACAACTATAATACTTGCGTCTTCTGATTTCTCTTTTTCATGATTAAGCGATGGAGTTGAGACTCCCATCTGCTAACCAAAATATTTTCACACCGAGGTCAGTTTCTTGCATAATTCTGTTATTCCATGGCATTGTTCGATTATAAAAGGAAAACATTGTATCACAGATTTTACAATTTGTACCTCTATTTGTTATTGGTCGCTCTTCGGTATTTTATTTTGTGCACATAATTAAAATTTCATAATTTTTATGGTTATTTGAACGTATAAATATGCGTAGAATAGGGTATATACGTATAAATATTTAATGACCCAGATTCATGTTTCTCTCTGAGATCTGTTAATTTATCTCCTCCAGGAAAAATGTATTTCTAATTTGTATCACTGTGTTTACATGAGTCATTTCTCCATGGATTTTATACTTTAAATTTCTATGTCATGCATGTCAGCGTGTCTGCTAATTATGTTACCTTTTACATTTTTTCTAACGTTTATATATATAATTTGGTTGGAAATTGGAAAATGATTTTTTTATTAATTGTATTCTTTTTTTTCTCACTACAACTTTAACAAAAATGTGGTCAATAACTCGCACTCTTTTTTCCCTTTTGCTTATGGTTATATGAATACACTGTTATATAATTAATTTGACAACACGAAAATCTATGCCGAGCATTTAAATGGAAAAAACCTTGTTTTTTTTTTCGAACTCCCAGGATATGTTTTCTGATGGTTCCGGGCTTTCAATGTGCCGAATATTTCTCTATTCACCTAATCCAAAGTCAGAAATGGCTTCTTTGCATTCATTAGGATTTTGATTCTACTGTAGCTAATCTCTTACTTTTATAAGTTTAGGAAACACATCATCACTTAGACTGTATCAATCAATTTTAGATAGCATACTCCTATACTATGAAGTATATTACTGCATGAAGAAACTATTTTGTGTTCATTATAACAACATACATGAACAAACTTAGAAAGAATCTTATTCGTAAACCCTACAAAGAAAATATTTTCTTAAAGATGAGATGTGTAGAGAAGCATAACTACGCTAAGCCCATGGAAGGTAAATGTACAAGAAGGGGGAATGAACACCTATATTTTGCCCTGAACCAATGAAACTCCGGTCCCATAGAAGAAAATCAGGGTAACAAAAGAGTGTTTTTAATTAATCCTCAAAAGTGCTCATACATGAAACATGAAAAACTGAAAGAACAAGAAACAAGCCTTTCTCTAATAGTGTCTATATTCCTCCAGAGTTTAGAGTTTTAAATTCCTATTGAGCTTCTAAGGCCCGTTATTTATACAAAAGAATATTCTTGAGAGGAAGCTTCCTTGAAAGGATGAATACCTCCCTCCAAAATCCCTAAAAATGTGGTTTTGCTTCCTTGGTGTCCTTGCAACTATACGGAAGTAGTAAATGTCCTCGAGCCGGTTGAGTTGTGATTAACCGTTAGTAGGGAACAAGTCCCATAGTTGTCTCTTTTTTTACTCTTGTGTGATATGCATAATATATCCTCAAAATTATTCATATTTAATGCATGAGGCCTATTAAAATTTATTAAAAAAAAATGTTTAAAATAATAATAATAATTTATAAAAAATTTCAAATAAATTGTAAAATAATAAAAAAACTAAAAATATAAAGAAAAAATTAAAAAGTTAAATTAAAAAATAAAAAATATTTAAAACAAATGGGTGTGTCTCTTTGTAGATGTGGACCTTGCCGCGAAGGAGGAGTGGGAGTTGCAAGTCCCTCACTCAACTAGCGGCAAGGCCCGCGACCACCAAGTGGCGCGAGGTCAATTCTCGTAGCTCCCAACCCACCGAGCACCAAGGCCCCGCAACTACCAAGGGTAGGGTTCATTGGTTTTTAAAATTATTTTTTTATTAATTTAAAATTTTTATTCTTTTATTTTATATATATTATTTTTTTTAATTTTTAAATGTTTTAAATTATTTTATTATTATTGTTTTAATGATTTTCTTTTTGGGTTTTTAAAATCTTTTTTCTATTTATTTTTTTAAGATGTGTTTTTTTTAAATGAATTTGTTTTTTAATTATTATTTTTCTTTATTTCTTTATTATTTCTTAATTACTTTTAATAGATTTTCAGTTTTTTCTAATAGGTTATTTTTTTTCAAATTTTAATTTTTTAATATTTTTTTTGTTATTAAATTAAAAAAAATGTTTTAATGTTTTTTTTAATTTTCAATGTTTTTAATTATTATTTTTTATTTTTTTAATTATCATTTTTAATAGTTTTAATTTTTTGTATTTTTTAAAATTATTTTTATATTTTTTATTTTATTTTAAGTATGAGGGGTTTCTGCAATGCATTATATTAGATATCATTTTTGGAATACAATTGCGTTAAGTAAGTCATTCATCTATGACCACTTCCATGAGAGGTAGTCTTAACTAACTAATTTCTCATGATTTTTTTTTATAAGGCTTTTTATTATATATAATTTTTTTAATTATTTCTTTTAAAGTTTTTTTTAATTGTTTTTATGGTATTTTTTTTCTATTTTATTTTAATGTGTTTTTTTATTTGTTTATTTTTTTTACATTTATCCCATCAATATTTTTTATGTTTTTTATGGGTCAAATTTTTAAATTATTTTCTTAAATTATGTTTTTTTTAAATGTTTTTTTTTTAAATTTATTTTTTATGTTTTTATTTATTTTTGTAATTTATTTATTTGATAAGTTGTTTTTTTTACATTTTTTTATGTTTGATTTTTATGTTTGTTTTTTTTATATATTTTTTATATTCTATTTTTTTGGGTAATGTACTTCAATTCTTTTATGTTAAAATATATATTTTTATTTACTTGTTATTATTTTTTAGAATTTTTTGTGTTTTTTCATTTTAATTTTAAATTTTCAATGTTTTTTTATTCTCAATATATTTGATTGGATACATATGTCAAAATAAAAGATATGTAGAAGTAATAAGGCTAAGAGAATTTTTTTTTGTTGATGTTGTAATTTCTTAGCAGTTGATAGAAACGATATTTTCTTTAATATGTTTATTAGTTTCGATTTATTAATTTCAAGTGAACTATAATTTTAATGTTAATTTATTAATATTATTATTATCTATCAAAACAAAATTACTATATCTATATCTTGTTCGAAAAAACACTAAGAGGCAGGTGAATGAGTATTTAAAACTCATAATACTTTTATTTATTTTACTCATTTCTACATGTGACTTTAATTAAGTAAACTAGTGTATGCACAGAACTTTCTGTAAGGAAACATGCGTAAACCCATAGAAATTATTATTCAAATAAATCTTCAGAAACTTTACTTAGCCCAGTTCAACATTTATTCATCAGAAATTTAGTAAGCAGTAAATATTTTCAATAAGAACAGAAAAAATCTTCATACATAAGCAACACACATGAACACCAATATTTAAGGTGGAAACCAAATTCAGGAGAAAACCATCGTTTTTGTCATCTATGTCTTCAATATTTATTAAATTGAAAATTTCTTACATTCTTGTATTGGAACAGACTCATACCGGCACACATGCACCCACCTATGCAAGGTTGTAACCTTCTCTTGTTCTCTAGCTACTACTGGAAGGGAAGTCCAACCACCTAATCTCGTTTACCAGCCACCATTGGAAGGGAGATTCAACCCATTAATATGATCACTAGCTCCTACTGGCAGGAAGCTTCGACTTCCACACTAAAGGATCTGACCCTCAGAACCACTGCAGACCATGTTTCGTATATTTTCACACTGGATCCAACAACCTTTAATTGAACACAACTTGTAGATCAAGATAAAAACCATGAACCAAATTTTAACAGAACAATGAGATCACTGTAACCAAACCACATAATTAAACCCAGACTTTGCCATGAAAACATAGAATCAACTGCAACCATGATCATTCATAAAAAAAATGTATATGCATCTTTACTTATGGAAAACCATGTTTATACGCACTTTTCTATGGAGGAACCTGTATATGTATCTTTATATATTGATATTAGAGTTCTAACCAGGCTCAAAATAGATGGAGGATATACAAATATATTTTTTTTCAGATTTACAAAGCTCTTATATAGTCAATAGCATCCATCATTTTCAATCAACCAACCACTGATATTTATACAAAATCAACTAGCAGCATAATCAATATTCAAAAAACCCAGATCTATATAAATACCTCATTGACAGAGAGCAGAAATACGACAAAACTCATCAGACATTTCCTTCAACATTCTTCAGCAAAACCCTAGCTTACATACGCGCCTTTGTAGAGCCAAAATCATGTGTATATGCACCTTAAATGTGACTAACTCGTGTATAGATCTGTAAATAATTCAGGACTCCGCAACACTTCAGAACTACAAAATTGCTTAGATCATACCCTTCACATCAATAATCATGTGGCAAACCATAGATCTACACATCTCAAAAACATATCATGCAAATAAATAGTCATTTCAGGTCTAGAGAGATTGATCCACGATTGTATTGATGAATGCATCATAATATGAGATCTCTCTATTGAATATAACCCATTCCATGCAAATATACTTCAGATTGAAGTACTCATTCAATTCACATACTCATGCACACTTAGCACTATGACCTTCACCTTCTTATATATTGCAAGCCTTAGCCAATACCATGAGCCAAAACCACAGAAGTGTTGATGGTATTCTTGGACGTGATTAACTAACCGTTACTGCACTCAATATTCTAGGATAATACCGTGGTAAGGACCCTAGTATCATAAAAATAATGTGCAAGCACCTCGGTGACTTTACTTCTTCTTACTCATGTGTATACGCAACTTTTCCTTGACCAAATCATGTATAGTTCCTTAAATATGTGCTTTATCCATATTTTTATTATGATTTGTAAAGATTTTCTCCCATACTTCTAACGTTTTGTTCCACCACTGTGCCACCTATATGCTTATCTCGAACCAATATATTTGGTATTTTACAAGTGGGTTTCCATCGAGGATAACACATGCAATCATAATTCCAAAGATCTCCCCTTCTGGACTTGATGGAAACCACGTTGGATTTTGATTATCACAACCTGTAGACACATGAACATAAGCATTATTCAAACACCAAATTACTCTCCCCCTTTTACATCAAGGGAAAAGGGAAAAAAAATGCTGAAACAAGGTTTATATTTCCTTGTAGATACAAGATTTCAATAGATTTGCACTACACTATACGGACCATGCTCCCCTGAGCACATGCTAAATCTTCAAACAAATTTTTAATGAAATACATCACTCTATGACATTTCCTACCACCAAAGATGCATACTTAGATCAATCACCCGACCAATTCAGGTTAAATATTTTACTCAACTACCCAACCAAGTGGGTTTACATTTTTGAAAAATTCTATACATGGTTGAATATGACAATCTTTACATCAAATTACAGGTATGACTTTTATAACCAAGACCAAAGGACCTCAATAGAGAGATCATTGAACATAAGGAAATAACCAATATAATTTCAACAATTCATTATACCTAGTAAGGCTACTGCTCCCCCTAAACCTGTGCATCCTGAACATTTTCAACAACCAATTCTTCAAAGCATCTTCATCAAGCACATAAATATCAAAGAATACATTGTAACTTGAAAACCATAAATGAGGAATGTACCCATGAACACTTGATCAATAGAGCTAAACGATATCTTTCAATAACATGACAAAGTCTGTTCTAGAGGATGACCACTGATTTTATGACTGAAATATCCATACTCGATTCTATGAAGAGAGACTCATGTATATACGTGACTATGAGTCAGGAAACATGCATACGAAAATTATGCTTCTAAATTTTTCATCTAAAAAAAATATCATATAATTTTAACAACATAATGAGGCAGAGAGAAATCCGAGTTTCTGTCTGAGATATTCAAATGATTCTTGGGGAATAGGTTTAGTAAATATGTAAGCAACTTGTTCTTTGGATGGAACATACTCCAACTTAACCTTTTTCTCAAGCACTTGTCATCGTAAAAAGCGATACCTGATAGGAATATGCTTGGTTTTGGAATGCATAAGAGGATTTTTTGATACACTAATAGCACTTGTATTATCACATAGGATGGATATGGGAAGAGAACATTAAATTTCAATGTCTTGTAATGTCTGCATCATCGAGAGAAGTTGTGTGAAACATGAAGCAGCAACTACATATTATACTTCTACTCTAGATAAAGCAATGGGAATTTTTTTCTTACTCAACCAAGATACTAATCAGGGCCCCATATAAAATTCACCTCCACAAGTGCTTTTCTGGTCATCAACATTGCCAGCCCATTCTGCATCTGTGTAAACATGAAGGTTAATATCAACATTCTTGGGATACCATAGACCAAAGGCTTGAATTCCTTGGTGATATCTGAATATTATTTTTACTTCATGAATATGTGATTCCTTTGGATTCACTTAGAAATGTCCAACAATCCCAACTGCATGCATGATATGTGGTCTAGTACCTGTTAGATAAAGTAGACTTCCAATCATAGATCTATACTCTGGTTGGTTTTCCATGGGAGAATCATCATGAGAACTGAGGTTACATTTGGTCATCATTGGAGTGAACACAAGTTTGCAGTATTCGATCCCATACTTTTTCAAAATTTGCTTGACATATTCTTTTGTGAGAGAAAGATGTCATCCTTTTCTTGTTGCACTTGTAAACCAAGAAAATATGTTAGTTCCACAAGTAAATACATTTCAAATTCATGTTGTATAAGAAAAAAAAATTATGACTCATGGATTCTTCATTACTCCCAAAAATGATGTCATCAACATAAAAAACAATAATTCACACTTTGTCATACTCAATTTTTGTGTATAGGTTACTTTCTACGAATCCTTTTGTGAAGAATTGTTATCTAAGATATTTTTCAAGATGATAGTACCATGCCTATGTTGTCTTCATGATGTAATATGATGATATGTTGTCTTTCATGGAAACCCACTTGTTCAGTTCCCCTCTTTGATAACAACATATTTGTTAAATATGAAAAATGATGTATTTACAGGTCAGCTCAAATGTGACAGAAAAAGGAATTCCAGTGAGTGACATAGAAATGATAAAGGTAATATTTCACAATGTATACATAGGTTTGATGAAGATAAGTCATTTATACACGCAGGTATGTAGAAGCCATGTCGCCTATGTACTTACCCACTCAATTTTTGATACCAGGGGTCGTTACCATGGTTTTATCCGACAATTTTGAGCATTGTGTCATCTATTTGATTCTGTCCAAGAATATCATCACCAATTCTATAGTTTTGGCTCGTGGTATTAAGAAAGGCTCAAACTATATAAGGAGAAGAAGATCATAGTGTAAGTGGGAAAGTGTATGGGTTTTGATTGAATAATTCACTCTTAAGTATATTTTCATGGATTGGGTTACACTTTATTGAAAAATCTCACATAATGATGCACATATGACTACAATGATGGATCATGATCTCTAGACCTCAAATGACTATGTATTTTCTTGATTTGTTTGTGCGATGTTTAGATATGTGATTTGGCGCATGTTTTCTAAAGTGAAAGGTATGATATGAGTAATTATGTTGATCTAAAACTTTACATAGTCCTACATATTTACAGATCTATACGCTAGTTCATCATGGTGAAACTGCGTATAGACACGACCTCATTTTAGCAAAAGCGCGTATGGAAGTTAGAGTTTTTCTGAAGATTGTTGAAGAGAATTTTTGATCATTTCTTCTATATTTGTGTTGTATGCTAATGATGATTTCATGTAGATCCGCATTGTTTTAATATTGTCTATGCTACTAGTTGATTATGCATAAGTATGATCAGTGAATGGGTGATTGAATATGATGGATGTTTCTAACTAAATGAGGGTTTTGTAAATCTGCCAAATTATGCACGAATGCCTCAGATATGTTCTGATTCTGATCATATTTTTAAAATTTAGTATACATAGATCCATACGCAGGATGGTGTGCAAGAAAGCACGTATATACATAGGTTACAATAAGTGAAGTAGCATATGCATTTTGTTTTATGAATGATCAAGGTTGAAATTGATTCTACATGTTAGTTCAGAAGTATGGGTTTATTACTGTGTTTTGGTTACAGTGATCTCATTGTTCTAGGTAAAGTTTGGTTTATGGCTATTGATGTTGATCTACAAATTGGGTTGTGTTGAAGCTGTTGGATTCAGTGTGAAAATTTATGACACATTGTTTGCAATGGGTTTTAAGGTTGAGGGCTTCAATGTGGAAGTAAAAGCTTCTTATCATTAGAAGCTAGTTTTATGATAAGGGGGTTGTAGCTCCCTTCCAATAGTGGCTGGTAAGCGAGATCAGGGGATTAGAGCTCCCTTCTAGTAGTAGCTGGAGAACAAGAGAAGGTTACAACGTTCTACAAGTGGACTCCTACATACTGATATGTGTTAGTATCGGTACAATAGTGTAAACATTTTTTCATATAATAAATATTGAAGACGGAGAGGACAAAAGCGATGGTTTTATCCCAACTTCAGTTTCCACCTTAAATATTGGTGTTCATATGTGATGCTCTTGTGTGATGATTTATTATATTATTACTGCACATGTTTACTGCTTAACTATCTAATTCATAACTTATGATCTGGGCTATGTAATGTTTTCGAATATCTATCTGAACACTAAGTCATTTGGGTATACACAATTTTATTTTAGGATAGGCACATACATACTCTAGTGGGTCTAATCAAAGTCGCATATAGAAATATGTAAAAGAAAACTAAAATATTGTGATTGTTGTAAATACTGATTCACCACCCACCCCACCCCACCCCACCCCCCCCCCCCCCCCTAGTATTTTTGCCAACAATTGGAACAAAATTTGTTGCTTCTGAAGAAGATTAATCGCTAAAAGCAAGATCATCTAATATGAGCAATCAAGATGAGACAACATCTATTAGACCACCACTCTTCAACATAAGCAATTTAATCTTCTCAAAGACAAGTACAGGATCCTATATTAAGTCTCTTGGAGCAGATGATTAGGGTATAGTTGAAGGAGATTACTAACATCGAGTTGTAGCTCCAACAGATCTAGCAACAAGGAAGAACTTGAAACCAATGCAAAGGTAATTAATGCATTATTGTGGAGTCTGACTAAATCAGAATTTGTCAAAGTCATGCAGTTAAATATAGCAAACCAGGTATGGGAAAAAATTATTCTGAGCTACGAAGGTGATGCCAAGGTAAAAAGTGCTAAACTCCAAACTCTCAGAATTCAATATGAAAATATCAAAATGCATAATGATGAAAGTATTGCTACTTTCTTTTTACGTCTAGATGAGATCGTAAATCATTTGAGAAATATGGGTGAATTCATAAGTGACACCACTCTAGTAGAAAAAGTATTAATATCTCTGACTTCTAAATTCGAATCAAAGGTGTATGCTATTAAAGAGAATTAGGATCTACAGACTCTTACCATTGTTCAACTTCATGGGTGTAATGTACCTCTATTACCACAGCAATTTTTTTTTTTTTTGACATTAACAGTTTATATCCTAGAATGTATTAATCAAACTTATGCATCGAATCCGGTTAAGATCCTCATGTTAAGATTAAATTTTCTTTCCCAACTATATACTTGGGTGTGGCCATATAATATATATATTCATAAAATATGCCACATGACATAATTTTCCAACCTATTATAAATACCATTTCCATAGAACTTATATATATGCATATCACAATATATATTTTTTTTATTTATATACATGGAGGACTACTCCTCCTATACCACGCGCCAATCAAAGGATTTACGCATCACATTATCCATAGCCATGACAAAACTTTGGCATATACCTATATCAACAACGTTGGGTTTATATATATATATATATATCATGTGGATACAACGTAAGGTTAAATGAAATTTAAACATGCCTAACCGAGATCAGTTACTATTAAACCACATTTTAACACAGATGTTATTTCAATTTGCAACCATAGGGAATTACGTGTGTTTCGTTCTGAACTCTGCTCGAGATTTCGAGGTGCATCATTGCGCTCTGCGTACGTTGATTTGGCCCGATATTTGACATTTAAGTTTGGAGTACCACCTGGGTAAAGGCTGTGCCACCTCGGATTTACTTCACATGACTTATTCGTTGGAACGACGCCATTCATTGTTCGAGACTATGGCGTATTCACTGGTGCCGTAGTACTCTACCTACCTCTGAATTTAATTTTTCCCATCCTGCCGAGTTATTCATCCCCATGACAGTCGTTGTGATGAGGACAAGTGTATGGCGCATGGCGGTTTAGGGTTTATAGACTTGGATTCCGGTTGATATTTATTTTACCCCTGGCTTAACCCTGTTCTTTTCTCTCGTTCTGAATGAGTAACGCGGCCATCCCATAGCTTGGCACATCGATGCAGAAGTCACGTTTGTTTGCAGAGAGGGTTCTTCCCTTCTGTGCTCCCTACGCCATTGCTCGACCTGTTGAGGTCATTTCCTCCCACAGGCAACTGAAGTGTTGGAGTCGTGGTTACCTCTGGCTTCCAGGCAGGTAAATTGTGTGTTTTGGGTCTTTATATTTAGTTCGGTGGCCATTTACAAAAATTGAAATTCTTATTACCCAATCTGTTCAATTTGTGTCACCAGGTGTTTGTTCCCGTGGCTATGAGTTTTCACAAGTCATACAAGTTGGCTTTCAGCTAACTAATTTGGTCTCCAGTTCATGCTTTCATCTCGGTGCCTGAAGCGTTTCGCTGAGAGCTTTCGCTCCAAACCCTCTCGGCGTTCAGGTAATAGTCTTAATGATTGACCTTTCGCCTCGTCGCCTCCGATTTTGTATCCTTGGTTGAAATGCTATCGACTGTAGGTTTCAATTCATGGGTTATGTAGTAGCGTGGCCTGACCATTTACATCAGTACCCAATATTTGAAGTTTCTATACATGTTTGACTCTTAATGCCTTCGTATTCTCATGGATTTCTAATACTTCTTCTGGGTATGTACAGGTGTCAGATCTTATTCGCTGAGGTGAAGTTATTTGTTCCCTGTGTATACCCTAGCCTCAGCTACGTGGGTTTCTCGTACCGTTGCCTCATGTACTGATTTGAACTTCTGCTCATACAGGTCGGTATTCGTGGCATTCTCCTATTGAGATAGCTTCCAGATGAATGCTTGATGGCAAGACGTCAATTCCTGAGTTCCTCGTGATGGAACGATGCCATCGTGGCTCGTTATAGACTGATAATTTCGTTAATTTCATACATATCATGGATAACTTTTTTTCTAATTCGTATTAAGGACTGTGGTTATCACCGTTTGCATTTTAAGTTCTACTAAGTTTTGTTCGACGTTTATGCCGAGACTCTTTCAACATCTGATGCTAGTTTTTAATCGTGGACAATGAATATCGACGCCGGATTTAAAATATATATATGTCTGTTGTATATTCTAGTCACTGCGTTTTTGACTGAATGCTTGGCATACGATATTGGTTTCGTTTTGATGTAGATGAACGGTGATAGGATATGTGAAAAGCCTTAATTTATTTATCGTTTTTCATTCTAGACTTGTTTTATTTCTATAAATTTTTCTTCTGTTGATATGATATACGAATTTACCGTATTTCCAGAAGGTCTGCAGACTAAATGTATTCACTATCTACTGTAGGCTTGCGTTTGTGATTTTCGTATTGAAAATTATACATTGTAGGTCAGGTCTCTTTTTATACCTACCAAGTCTCTTCCTGTGTTTACTTTCGTATTGTTATCATAATTTTATTTACATGCATTCAGAGTAGTATATCGAAATTGATGGGCAGCTAGTTATGATTCTCGCATGTGATATTCCATAATGTTTTATGGTTGCGAAATAAATACTGGTCATATTAATCTTTTAATCTCATGTATAACCAGAATTTAAGATGACAGTCACATACCTCAAAAGGTGTATGATTTCTTTTGTCTCGTATCTCGATTTAGACCCAGGTTGGGTTTAGACATTCTGGTGGATACTATCCCAGGCTATTGTTCTTACTACCATACAAAAGGTAGAAGATTTGCTTCTGCTATTTACTTCTGTTAAAAGTAAGAACACCACAGACTCCAACAATTTCTCCTTTCTCTGCCATTTGGGTTGAAGGACCCATTCCTACTGTCCCTCTCTTATTTATTGAAGCAGATTAAAGTTACAAATAAAATTCATCTTACCATAATTACCATTACTCATAATAAAGACTGATAGGCCAGAATTGACTATAATTGAATTTCTTATCTACCATGACACAGCATACAACCTCTACACTTCTAATATAGAGCAGTTAATTATATGTAGCCAATTCATACTGTAGAAAATAAAATCCATGGGTGGTTTAAATACATACCACACATGCAGTAGACCAACCTCCCAACCGTAGAGTTCTATTTCTCTCCCAGAACTCACCCCCGAGCTGAGACCACCTCCACCATAGATCAACAACCTCTGATCTGTTTAGGAGTAGCTTATTTAAGCTAATAGTTCCCCAAAGCATGTTTCTAATTCTGCGTCTAGAATAGCAGGATTCTTTTCTTCCTGTTTGCCTAGGCTTCCCATTTTTGGGATTCTTTAAAGCTGCTTTATGCTTTCCCTCAGCTTTTCCAGCTTTTTACCTCTTCCCAAATACTTTCCTCATCATTGGGGAAATTTAGATTCTTCCTCAAAATCTAAATTAGCATTAATTCCTTCCAAGGATTTTTGAAGGATTGTGGGGAATAGTTGCCTTATCCATCCTCATGGATTTAGCAAGTGATCTCAAATCTCATTTTTGGTCAACATGCATACCAGTACTTTATTCATTCCCTCAAATTTAATATTAAATTTCATTCACAATTCATTCATCCTTTGGGGTCCACTCCCCTTAAGATTAAAGTTCAAATGTCTAACTTTGAAATTTCAACACATAAATTGGGGGTGTTACATATTCCCCCTCTAAAAATAAACACCGTCCTCGGTGTTGTCATTTAACTACTAGAGTTCATTTCTTAAACAAAAATGGATATCTCTCCATCATTTCAGCTTCTCTTTCCCAAGTAGCTTCTTCAGCAGTAAAGTGCTTCCACTGCACTTTTACTCTGGCTACTGTTATGTTTCGTAATTCAATTTCTTCCCGCTCCAATACTTGAAGCGGTTCTGGTAGAAACTCCCCTTCTGGTTCCACCTGTACAACATTCCAATCAACTATATGAGAAGCATCATGCACATATCTTTTTAATAATGAAATATGAAACACATCATGAACTCTAACATGGGGTGGTAAGGCCAGCTTGTAAGCCACTGGTCCCACCCTTTCTAAGACTTCAAAAGGACCACAGTATCTAGGAGCCAATTTTTCACAACTTCCAGCATAAAGTGTGCTCTTTTTGGGTTTGATACGCAAATACACATGATCTCCCACTTTGAATTCTCGATGCACCCTTTTCTTATCAGCATAGCTTTTCTGGCGATCTTGTGCTGTCTTGATGTTTCTTTGTATCTGTTTTACAATTCTCTCCATTTCCTGTAAGGCATCTGGTCCCAACATTAGTTTATCCTCTGGTTGACTCCAGCTCATAGGAGTACGACACTTCCTTCCATACAGTGCCTCAAACGGACTCATTTTGATTGAGGATTGGTAGTTGTTGTTATAGGAAAATTCAGCTAAGTGCAAATACTCTTCCCACTTTGATGGTCTGTCCATCACATACATTCTCAACATATCCTCCAAAATTTGATTAGTCCTCACTGTTTTCCCATCAGTCTGAGGGTGATAGACAGTACTAAAATTCAACTTAGTACCCATCCCTCCAAACAATCCTTTCCAAAAAGCTGTTGTAAACTTAACATCTCGGTCTGATACAATTACCTTGGGAACCCCATGAAGTCTTACTACCTCCTTCAGAAACACATTCGCTACTTGAGTTGTCCCAAAGGTAGATTTTACTGGTATAAAGTGGGCAGCTTTTGTGAGAGTGTCTACTACTACCATTACAGAATCATGTTGATATTTGGTTTTGGGTAACCCTGTTATAAATTCCATGGAAATTGTGTCCCATTTCTATTCTGCTATTGGCAAAGGGTTCAAAAGACCTGCTGGATGTTGATGTTCAACTTTGACTAGTTGGCATTCCATGCACTTACTTAAATATTCTGCCACATCTTTCTTCATTCCTGGCCAGAACAATTTCTTTTTCAGGGCTGTTAACATTTTATGATATCCTGGATGTCCTGCATATGGCTGTTTGTGATATTCATCCAAAATTTCTCTTTTTAGGGACTCTACATTTGGAATATACAACCTGTTTTTATAATATAGCAACCCTTTTTGGTTTTGAGTGAAATCCATTTTCTCCTTTTTCTGTAGTTTCACCAAGAGTGTTTCATAGTTTGGATCTTGATTTGCTGCTTTTCTCACCAATTATTCTACTTCGATCTGTGCACTACTTCCAAGGCTGTTTATATTCTGGCAAGCATTCTTGCTTAATGCATCAGTAACTTTATTCTCTTTTCCCTTGATATGTTTTATGTCCATATCAAATTCACTTAAAAAGGACAACCATCTGGCTTGCCTTGCATTCAGATCAGTTTGGGAAAAGAATTATTTGAGACTAATGTGATCAGTCATTAAGGTAAAAATTTTCCCAGGAAGATAGTGCCGCCACATTTTTAAAGCATGGATAACAGCTGCTAATTCCAAATCATAGGCACTATAATTCTGTTCATGTATTTTCAGTTTTCGAGATTCATAGGAAATAACTGAGTTTTCCTGCAACAGGACTCCTCCCAACCCCTCTCTGCAAGCATCAGTACACACCACAAATTCCTTATCAGGATCTGCAATCTTTAGTATAGGGGCTGAAGTAAGTTTTTGTTTTAATTGTTCGAAGCTGATTTGACACTTTTCAGTCCACATGAACTTGACCCCCTTTCTCTGCAATGAAGTAATGGGATGTGCTATAGCAGAAAATCTCTCCACAAATTGGCGATAATAGCCTGCCATCCCCATGAAGGACCTTACTGCTAAAACATCAGTTGGGACTGGCCATTCTTTAATGGCTTTTATCTTTTCAGGATCAACTGCAAGGCCTTTTTCAGAAATAATATGCCCCAGATACTGAATTTTATCTTTATAGAATTCACATTTGCTGAACTTGGCATATAACCGGTTTTCTTTTAAAGTCTACAACACTATTCTCAAGTGTTCTTTATGTTCATCCTCATTTTTGGAGTAAATTAAAATATCATCTATGAACACAAGAATGAATTTATCCAAATACTTATTTAACACACTGTTCATCAGACACATAAATGTGGCGGGGGCATTCGTCAATCCAAAAGGTAAGACTACAAATTCGTAGTGTCTATACCGGGTTCGAAAAGTTTTTTTGCTGATATCTTCTTCCTTGATTCTGAGCTGGTGATACCCAGTTCTTATGTCAATCTTCGAAAAGACTAAGGCCCTTTTCACCTGGTCAAAAAGATCATCAATTCTAGGGAGCGGATATCTATTTTTAATAGTCAACTTGTTTAGTTGACGATAATCAATGCACATCCTAAAAGTTCCATCTTTCTTTTTCACAAATAAGACCGGTGCTCCCCAAGGAGACACACTTGGTCTAATGTAACCTTTATCTAGTAATTCTTGCAATTGCATCTTCGGCTCCATAAGTTCAGGAGGGCTCATTCGATAGGGGGCTCAGGAAACAGGTGTTGCTCCCGACACCAGATCTATGGTAAAATCAATTTCTCTTTTAGGGGGAAGATGAGGAATCTCATCTGGAAAAACTTCCTTAAACTCCCTTACCACCGGCAACTCATTCAGCGGATTTTCTCCAGTTTTCTGTTCTAATTCTTCCACATGTACTACATAAACTTGGTATCCTTTTCTAGCTGTTCATTTTAATTGTAAGGCTGATATTTGTCTTACTGAAATGGATTTTGGTTTTCCTTTTAGAGTAAAAGGTTTCCCTTCTTCATCCACACAATGCAGGGTTTTATCCCAGCAATTCATCAGGGCTTTCCTCTTTTCCAGCCAATCCATTCCTATCAGCAAGTCATAGGACCCTAACGGCAGTATGTTTAGGTTTACTTCTGTTGGAAAACCATTTAATTGAATTTCTTTTTTGGGAAATTTATGTGTTACTTTTCTCTTAGTCCCAGTGGCCAACTGTACCAACCATGACTGCTGAAATTTTTCAGGTTTGATTTTACATTTTTCTACAACTCCAGGACTAATGTAACTCAAAGAAGCACCTGGATCAATCAAAACAATAACAGGTAGGTCATAAATCTTACCCTCCATTTCCACCATGGTTGCTTGATGTTCTTCTTGTCGATTTTCCAGGGCTGCACTGATAGTTGGTATATTTCTAGCGATGTCATTTACTGTTGTCGCCTCCCGCTCTCTTCTGATCATATGAATGTTTCTATGGGGACAGTCCCTCAAAATATGGGATTCTCCACAGCCCCAACATTTCAAGGGTTCCTTCATTGTGACTATCCCTTCATTTTTATTTTCCCCCTCTATTTGTTTTGAAGCCACCTGGGATTGAGCAGTTTGGCTCTCTTTGGGTTTATTAAACTTTTTCCCGCAGATGATCCCTGCCAAAATTCTTTAAATATGCTGGTTTCTATCTTTTTCCCTTAAACTCACCCTTGTTTACCTAGCTTTTTCATTGTTCAGCCTTTCCTTTAAACTGCTGATAGCATAATCTCGCTTTTCTAACAGCTTCGTCCATTGTCTTTGGGTTGTCAAACTCAATTTTCTCTTTGTATACTGTAGGAAAACAGTTCAGAAACCTTTGTACCTTTTCCTTTTCTTCCCTAATGTAGGGTACATATCTCAATAGGTTTGTAAACTTAGTAACAAACTCATCAATAGTGAGTTGTCCTAGTCTAAGTTAATGGAATTCTTTTGCTTTATCATCATAATATCGCTCATTCAAATAACGATTTTTGAACTTAGCCTGGAAATCCTCCCAAGTAACTGTCTTTTCATCAATGGCATGCACCATTTTTGTCTCCTCCCACAACAAGGTAGCTTTACCTTGTAGTTGGTAAACAGCTAATCTGGCTTTCAGATTGCTCTCATATTCATAAACTTGGAAATACTTAATCATGTTCAGCAACCAAGCTTCAACATCTTCCTCCTTTTCCCCATCATAGGAGGGAGGTTTGATCTTTTGGAATTCCCCTTGCAATTCTCTTTTTTGTTTACATTGATTTCTAGCAGCATCATCCTCATCAGATTCACCCATCTTCCTCTTTCCGGAACCTTCGCCTTCTTGGCTGTTCCGGGAAGTTAGTTCTCTAATGAGCTTTTCCTGCTCCTTACTCGCTGATGACAATATGTCATTTTGGCTCCTTAGTTCAGCCAATTCTTGTTGCAACCTGTGCAACATAGCCATTACTGGGGCATTGGGATCTGGTGAACCAACATCATCACGCAGATCCACATAAATTTCTCCACCTTCAGCCATTTTAGCACCACTGTATACACTCAGAATATTGATCAGTAAAATTGAAAAAAAAACAATCTCTGCAATATTCATTCATAAAAATAGCATTCAGAATTCAGTGAGCACAATCATAATAGCCCAGTTTTATAACTTGGGCTCCGATACCATTTGTAATGTACCTCTATTACCACAACAATTTTATTTTTTTGACATTAACATCTTATATCCTAGAATGTATTAATCAAACTTATGCATCAAATCCGGTTAAGATCATCATGTTAAGATTAAATTGTCTTTCCCAACTATATACTTGGGTGTGGCCATATAATATATATATTCATAAAATATGCCACATGACATAATTTTCCAACCTATGATAAATACGATTTCCATAGAAATTATATATATGCATATCACAATATATATTTTTTTGATTTATATACATGGAGGACTACTCCTCCTATACCACGCGCCAATCAAAGGATTTACGCATCACATTATCCATAGTCGTGACGAAACTTTGGCATATACCTATATCAACAACGTTGGGTTTATATATATATATATATACATATACATATATATATATATATATATATATATATACATATACATATACATATATATATATATATATATATATATATATATATATATATATATATATATATATATATATATATATATATATATATATATATATATATATATAATATATATATATATATATATATATATATATACATATACATATATATATATATATATATACATATACAAATATATATATATATATACATATACATATATATATATATATATACATATACATATATATATATATATATATATATATATATATATATACATATACATATATATATATATATACATATACATATATATATATATATACATATACATATATATATATATATATATATATATATATATATATATATATATATATACATATACATATATATATATATATATATACATATACATATATATATATATATACATATACATATATATATTCATGTGGATATATATATATATATATATATCATGTGGATACAACGTAAGGTTAAATGAAATTTAAACATGCCTAACCGAGATCAGTTACTATTAAACCACATTTTAACACAGATGTTATTTCAATTTGCGACCATAAGGAATTACGTGTGTTTCGTTCTGAACTCTGCTCGAGATTTCGGGGGGCATCATTGTGCTCTGCGTACGTTGATTTGGCCCGATCTTTGACATTTAAGTCTGGCGTACCACCTGGGTAAAGGCTGTGCCACCTCGGATTTACTTCACATGACTTATTCGTTGGAACGACGCCATTCACTGTTCGATACTATGGCGTATTCACTGGTGCCGTAGTACTCTACCTACCTCTGAATTTAATTTTGCCCATCCCGCCGAGTTGTTCATCCCCATGACAGTCGTTGTGATGAGGAAAATTGTATGGCACATGGCGGTTTAGGGTTTATAGACTTGGATTCCGGTTGATATTTCTTTTACCCCTGGCTTAACCCTATTCTTTTCTCTCATTCCGAACGAGTAACGCGGCCATCCCATAGCTTGGCACATCGATGCAGGAGTCACGTTTGTTTGCAGAGAGGGTTCTTCCCTTCTGTGCTCCCTACGCCATTGCTCGGCCTGTTGAGGTCGTTTCCTCCCACAGGCGACTGAAGTGTTGGAGTCGTGGTTACCTCTGGCTTCCAGGAAGGTAAATTGTGTGTTTGGGGTCTTTATATTTAGTTCGGTGGCCATTTACAAAAATAGAAATTCTTATTACCCAATGTGTTCGATTTGTGTCACCAGGTGTTTGTTCCCGTGGCTGTGAGTTTTCACGAGTCATACAAGTTGGTTTTTAGCTAACTAATTTGGTCTCCAGTTCGTGGTTTCATCTCGGTGCCTGAAGCGTTTCGCTGAGAGCTTTCGCTCCAAACCCTCTCGGCGTTCAGGTAATAGTCTTGATGATTGACCTTTTGCCTCGTTGCCTCTGATTTTGTATCCTTGGTTGAAATGCTATTGACTGTAGGTTTCAATTGATGGGTTATGCAGTAGCATGGCTTGACCATTTACATTAGTACCCAATATTTGAAGTTTCTATACATGTTTGACTCTTACTGCCTTCGTATTCTCGTGGATTTCTAATACTTCTTCTGGGTATGTACAGGTGTCAGATCTTATTCGCTGAGGTGAAGTTCTTTGTTCCCTATGTATACCCTAGCCTCAGCTACGCGGGTTTCTCGTACCATTGCCTCATGTACTGATTTGAACTTTTGCTCATACAGGTCTGTATTCGTGGCATTCTCCTATTGAGATAGCTTCCAGATGAATACTTGATGGTAAGACGTCGATTCCTGAGTTCCTCGTGATGGAACGATGCCATCGTGGCTCGTTATAGACTGATAATTTCGTTAATTTCAGACATATCATGGATAACTTTGTTTCTAATTCGTATTAAGGACTGTGTTTATCACCATTTGCGTTTTAATTTCTGCTGAGTTTTGTTCGACGTTTATGCCGAGACTCTTTCAACATCTGATGCTAGTTTTTAATCATGGATAGTGAATATCGACACCAGATTTAAAATATATATATGTCTGTTGTATATTCTAGTCACTGTGTTTTTGACTGAATGCTTGGCATACGATATTGGTTTTGTTTTGATGCAGATGAACGGTGATAGGATATGTGAAAAGCCTTAATTTATTTATCTTTTTTCATTCTAGACTTGTTTTATTTCTATAAAGTTTTCTTCTGTTGATATGATATATGAATTTACCGTATTTCCAGAAGGTCTGCAGAGTAAATGTATTCACTATCTACTGTAGGCTTGCGTTTGTGATTTTCGTATTGAAAATTATACACTGTAGGTCAGGTCTCTTTTTATACCTACCAAGTCTCTTCCTGTGTTTACTTCCGTATTGTTATCATAATTTTATTTACATGCATTCAGAGTAGTATATCTAAATTGATGGGCAGCTAGTTATGATTCTCGCATGTGATATTCCATAATGTTTTATGGTTGCGAAATAAATACTGGTCATATTAATCTTTTAATCTCATGTATAACCAGAATTTAAGATGACAGTCACATACCTCCTGGGGTGTATGATTTCTTTTGTACAGTATCTCCAAATTTAGACCTAGGGTGGGTTTAGACATTCTGGTGGATATTATCCCAGACTATTGTTCTTACTACCATGCAGAAGGTAGAAGATTTGCTTCTGCTATTTACTTCTGTTAAAAGTAAGAACACCACAGACTCCAACAATTTCTCCTTTCTCTGCCATTTGGGTTGAAGGACCCATTCCTACTGTCCCTCTCTTCTTTATTGAAGAAGATTAAAGTTACAAATAAAATTCATCTTACCATAATTAACATTACTCCTAATAAAGACTGATAGGCCAGAATTGACTATAATTGAATTTCTTATCTACCATCACACAGCATACCACCTCTACACTTCTAATATAGAACAGTTAATTATATGTAGCCAATTCATACTGTAGAAAATAAAATCCATGGGTGGTTTAAATACATACCACTCATGCAGTAGACCAACCTCCCAACCGTAGAGTTCTATTTCTCTCCCAGAACTCACCCCCGAGCTGAGACCACCTCCACCATAGATCAACAACCTCTGATCTGCTTAGGAGCAGCTTATTTAAGCTAATAGTTCCCCAAAGCCTGTTTCTAATTCTGCGTCCAGAATAGCGGGATGCTTTTCTTCCTGTTTGCCTAGGCTTCCCATTTTTTGGATTCTTTAAAGCTGCTTTATGCTTTCCCTCAGCTTTTTCAGCTTTTTACCTCTTCCCAACTACTTTCCTCATCATTGGGGAAATTTATATTCTTCCTCAAAATCTAAATTAGCATTAATTCCTTCCAAGGATTTTTGAAGGATTGTGGGGAATAGTTGCCTTATCCATCCTCATGGATTTAGCAAGTGATCTCAAATCTCATTTTTGGTCAACATGCATACCAGTACTTTATTCATTTCCTCAAATTGAATATTAAATTACATTCACAATTCATTCATCCTTTGGGGTTCTCTCCCCTTAGGATTAAAGTTCAAATGTCTAACTTGGAAATTTCAACACATAAATTGGGGGTGTTACAATGGGATTTTGACTACATGTGAAAGGAGGAAAGGAGATCTGTCTGAAATCAAAGAAGCTACTTTTAGAGCTACTGCAAAAGATAAGGACAAGGAAGAACAAAAAGAATCATGGTATATATAAGAATAATATGAGGTAAATTTTGTAAAGAAACATCAACTTGGCACTGGAAGGTTCGGAGGTAAGCTTCCTTTCAACTTTTTTGTTTGTGGAAGAGTTTTTCATTACGCTGCTACATGTCCCCATTGATATAATCATTAAAAAGGGAAGGATTTAGCAAAAGGTAATGGAAGACAATTTGGCAATAGAAAAACTTACTATACTCATGAAGATAGTGATGGTTTATCAAATAGTGAAGAAGAATAATCTGATCAAGGTATTATACTTCTCATGGAATTTGAAAAAGACAATACTAAGGGTAAAGATACTTTTATGGATGCTCTAGAAGAGAATGATTTTCTTGAAGAAATCAATCAACTCAAAATATGTTTGGAAGAGAAAAAAGTAGCCATAGATTCTCTAAAGAATCGATTCATAGAAAAACAGAAGCACAATGAGAAATTAGAATCTGAAAAGTAAGTCTAAGAAAGGAAATTGAGAAATTAAAATCGTTAAAGCTTAGATTTGCTAAAGGATATGAAACCTTAAGAGAAAATATCAAGTTTCAACACTCTCCTATTTTGAATATAGGACTTGGATATATTTGTGAATCTTCCCAAAATTCTTCAGCTAGAAGCTATCTAAATGCAGCAAAAGCTAGCCAGCAAATCTTCGTCTCCCAGCAAAATAACAAAGACAATGAATAGGTAAAACATGGTCACTCAAATTCAAGGATGAATAATAATAGAAATATCGGTCAAAAGGTAAAAAATAATAGAAGGTTCCATGATCGTAGAAATTTCTTCTTTAATGGAAAATATTTCTCATGTCATAATTTTGGTCACAAAGCTGCTCAATGTGTTGCATACAAACCATTATGACTAGAGAAGAAATAAAGAAAAGAAATGAGACAGGAATAAAGAATAATACTTATAACAATTTTTCGCCTCTTCAAGGTGAAATTGAATATTCATTTTGCAAAACTTTTGACATGAAGAATATGAATGGAGGAGAAAATTTCACCCAAAAGAACAGATACCCACAAGTTCCAAGGTATGGAGAAATAAGGACTTACAATTTGAAAAGTGAGGCATAGAATTATTTGCAGAAGGTGAAGAAAATAAATGGTACAATGATAAAGGATGTTCAAAATACATGATAGGTGATAAAGATAAACTTATTTCATACAATGCATTAGAGAAGGAAAAGAATGTTACTTTTGGAAATGACTCTCCTGCTATCATTAAGGGTAAAGGATATGTTTTTCTAAAAGAAAAAGTTAAAGATAACAATGTTATGTATGTTAATAGATTAAAGCATAACTTTTTGAGTGTGAGTCAAATGTGTGATCAAGGAAACGAAGTTATCTTCAGTTCAACTGAGTGTGTAGTTCATGAACTTGACACACGAATGACTGTAATAAAAGGAACAAGAACAAAAAGTAATCTGTATATATTGAAATGTGGCCAAGAGCAATGTTATCTAGGTAAATCTATAGAAAACTAATTATGGCACAGAAGATTAGGACTTTTAAGCTTTTCTCAAATAAGAAAATCAAGTAGACTCAAAGTTGTTTGTGATCTACCCAACATCAGTCTACCTGAAAGTACCATATGCAAAACCATGCCAATTTGGTAAGCAAACGAGGGTGCATTTTAATGCCAAATATGGATCAACAAGTAATCCCATTGAACTTATACATATTGATTTATGTGGTCCTGTAAGGAAAAAGTCGCATCATGGAGAACAATGCTATGTCATATTCATTGATCATTTTTCTAGAATGTGCTGGATCGAACTATTGAACATGAAGATGAATATTTTGAAAAATTAAGATATTCAAAGTTTTGGTTGAAAATGAATTATATCTAAAAATCAAATGTCTTAGATTTGGATGAGGAGGAGACTACATATCAGATGAATTATTTTATTTCTCTGAACAATATGAAAAAAATACAGTTTTATGTAGCTATAACTCCACAACAAAATGGCATGGAAGAAAGAATGAATAGAAAATTTCAGCAAATGGCTCGTTCTACACTTGATGAATCTGGGACTCCTGACACCTTTTGGGGAGAAGCAACATATATTGCAGTAAATATTCTGAACAAGGTTCATGTTCATGTAAACATTAATAAAATTCCTTATGAACTTTGGTATGGTAATATTCCCACTATGAAGTATTTTAAAGTTTTTGGAAGAAAATGTTTTATCAAAAATAATGATGAAAAACATGGCAATTTTGAGCCTACAGAAGATGAAGGAATATTTCTTGGTTACTCGTCTAGAAGTAAAGCATACAAATGCCACAATAAAATACTTCATAAGATTGTTGAATGTATTGATGTTGTATTTGATGAGTCTCTCACAACTCCCAAAAGGTAAATAACAACGAATGAGGATGATGATGATGTATATTTTTCTTTTATAAAATAATAACAATAGAGAAGGACAACCCAATGAAGCATGACAAGAAGATATATCAGAAAAGGCTCCATCCAGGTATGTTCAAAAGAATTATCCAAAATCTCAAATATTGGGAGAAAAGGGATCAAGTGTTCAAAAAAGAAGAACTCTTGTAGGATCTCCCAATTATGTGGCATTCTTATCCACCATTGCACCACAAAATGTAATTCACGGTAGTAAAAATGAATGCTAGATTCAGGCCATGAATGAAGAACTTGATCAAATTGAAAATAATAATACTTGGGAATTGGTTCCAAGAACTCATGATAAAAATGTTATTGGAACAAAATGGATATTCAAAAACAAGTTAGATGAAAATTTTAGAAAAGAAGCTATACTTGTTTATAAAGGGTATGCTCAATAAGAAGGTATAGACTTTGAAGAAACATTTGCACCTGTAGCCAGACTTGTAGCCATAAGAATGTTTCTTGCTTTTTCAAGTTTTTAACAATTCAAAGTTTATCAAATGGATGTAAAATCTTCTTTCCTCAATGGTGATCTAGAAAAGGAAGTTTACATAGAACAACCAGAAGGATTCATTCTAGTAAATGATAAAAAACGTGCTTGCAAACTCAAAAGGCTCTTCGAGCATGGTACTATCATCTTCATAAATATCTTCAACAACAAGGTTTCACAAAAGTATTTGCAGATAGTAAATTATACACAAAAATTGAGAATTATAAACTGTTAATTATTGTTGTTTATGTTGATGACATCCTTTTTGGGATTAATGAAGAATCAATGAGTTAGAAATTTTCTTTTGTTATGCAGCAAGAATTTTAAATGTCTTTACTTGGGGAACTAACATATTTTCTTTCTTACAAGTGCAACAAGAAAAAGATGGCATATTTCTTTCGCAAGAATAATATCTCAAGCAAGTCCTAAAGAAGTATGGGATGGAAGACTAAAAACCTGTGAGCACTCCAATGGTGATTGGATGTAACCTCAGTTCCCATGATGATTCTCCCATGGTAAACGAACCAGAGTATAAATCTATGACTGGAAGTCTGATTTATCTAATTGGTACTAGACTAGATATTATGCATGAAGTTGGGATTGTTGTATGATTCCAAGCCAATCCAAAGGAGCCACATCTTCAGGCCGTACTTATAATATTCAGATATCTACAAGGAACTCAATATTTTGGTCTATGTTATCTAAATAATTTTGATCTTACTCTTCATGCTTACACAGATGCGTACTAGGCTGGAAATATTGATGATCAGAAAAGGACTAGAGGTGCTGCATTTTATATGGGGACCTAATTAGTATCTTGGTTCAACAAGAAAAAAAGGTCCATTACCTTATCTACAACAAAAGAATAATATGTGGTTGTTGCATCATGTTGTAGATAACTTCTTTGGACCATGCATACTTTACAAGATATTCAAATTAAATGTTCTCCTCCCATATCCATCATATGTGATAATACAGGTGACATTAGTATCTCAAAAAACCTTGTTATGAATTCCAAAACCAAGCACATTCCTATCAAACATCACTTTTTATGAGAAACAATGCTTGAGAAAAAGGTTAAACTAGAGTATATTCCCTCCAAAGAGCAAGTTGCTGACATATTTTCTAAACCACTTCCCAATGAAGAATTTGAATATCTCAGACAGAAGTTGAGATTTATCTCTTCTTCTCTTATCAAATCTGTTTGATTTCAGAATATTAAAGTTGGTACACGGGTTTCGTAAAGCCTAGTCATGTATATACGCGATATTATCTCTATACATTTGTGTATGGATCTTGCTGTCATAAAATCTATGAGTCAGCCTTCAGAACAGTCATTGAAATATTTTTGAATCTGGTGCTCAGGTGTTGATGGGTAAATTATATGGTTTTTTTTTTCATCTTACATTTCCTTTCTTTGATATTTATCTTCTTGATGAATATGCTTTGATGAATTGGTTATTGAAAATGATCAGGATACATAAGTTTAAGGGGAGCATTAGACTTGTTGAGAGGATTGCATTGTTGGCATTACGTCAGTTTTTTAATTATGATCTCTCTTTAAAATCCTTTGGTCTTGGTTATAAAATTCATATCTCAAATTTTATGTAAGGGTCATGTTGAGACATATGATGTAAAAATTGTCATACTCAATCATGTACATACTTGCTCAAAATTGTAAACCCTCTTGGTTGGGTAGTTGAGCCAAATTGTAATTCCACTTGGTTGGATCATTGATGTCATTATCAGTCATTTTTGATAGGAAAGGTCATACTTAATTGAGTTATAGAGTCATATAATTCATTGAAAAATATGTCTGAAGATTCAACATGAGCTCAGGGGGAGCATGGTCAATACAGTGCACATCAGATCTATAAGAGCTCTTCTTTCTACAAGGAAATGTAATCCTTGTTTTGGTGTTGATCTGCCCTTTTCCCTTGATGTCAAAGGGGGAGAGTATCTTAGTGTTTGAAAAATTCTTGTGGTTTGAATAATTCTTATGGTTGATGTGTCTTCCAGGTATCTATAATATTGGTTTGCATCAAGTCCAAAGCGGGCGATTGTTGTCATTATGATGTAATATGATGATATTTTGTCCTTAATGGCAACCTACTTGTTGAGTTTCCCTATTTGATAGAAACATATTTGTTAAATATGAAAAATGTTGTATCTATAGATCAGGTTAGATCTGATAGAAAAAGGAATTTCATTCTGTTAGGCCCCTATATTACTAGTTTAGTCCCTTATTGTTATTATTCTAGCCCCCTTATCATTTTTGTTGTGCCCATGTAACCCCAATATTGTTATTATTGTGCCCTTACATTGTTATTGTCAGGTCAGTTACGATTATATTGTGGGCCCATGGACTCCTATATATAAAAGGAGGTTTTGGTCACTTGTATCATCCAAGAATTATTCATTTATGTAATGTATTGGAGGTTTCCCCCTCGAAGTGGCTGATTTATAAGGTGTTGATATCACTATTATTCTATTTTTGGATCTGGTTTCATAGTATTTGGTATTAGAGCTTTGGATTCTAGGGTTTCACTGCTCCAAACAGGTCATCGTAGAATTTTCGTAATAAAGTTTTTTATACGAAGGTTCAGAAGTTGAAATGTTTATAGCGTAAAGAAGAAATCCTGAGGTATCTCCTGTAAAAATTTCATATCTTGGTTCACAATATTTTCGGAGATATGATCGAGGGAAGTTAGGGTTTTTTCACACTCTCAAATTTCAACTAAAACAGGTCATTGTGGCATTTTTTCTATAACGTTTCATATACAAAGTTTCAAAAGCTGAAATGTTTACAGTGCGAAGCAGAAATCCTGAGAAAACCCCTGTAAACATTTTATATCTTGGTTCACAATATTTTTGGATATTTGATCTGTGGGAGTTAGGATTGTTTCAGGCTCCCAAATTTCATCTCAAAGAGGTGGTCGTGGGAAAAATGTCATAACTCTCTCTCTAAACGCCAGATTGGGATTCTATAAAAATTGGTCACAATTAAACGGACTATATTTTTCTGTATATCAATTTTAGAGCTGAAGGAGGAAACAATGACACGTGGAAAGTCCTACAGGTTCTCTCTACTGAACCAGTCCATAATTAGGTCACCGTGGGAGATTGGGCATAACTTTTCCTTGAACAATCCAAATCAGGTCAGAATTGTGGCATTCGAAAGAAGATTTAGAGGGATACTTCAGGGCCAAATTTCAGATAATGAAGATCCGAAATCACAAAGATAATTCATTTTAAATATCGTGCTCCTCAAAAGCAATAAAAGGGTGTGTTTTTTTCGAATTACATAAGTCTCGTTTGAAAAAAATTAGTTTGAATTTATTCCAAGGGAATATTGAAGAATAGATATCAGTATTGGGTTCTAAATTTCCCCCTAAAAAGAATTCAACACCCATTAAACCTTCATAAGGCTATACTATGACCCATGAGGACAAATAAACACAACATGAGATATCAAAATTACAAGAGAAAGTGCACCAAATTTCGCTATCGCAAAGAGCAACAAAAAATGAAATGGATGTTTTGAAGAAAGGTGTGGAAACTAAGATGGATGGTTTGAAGAAAGGTGTGGAAGCTGAGATGAATGGTTTGGAAGATAAGATGGATGGCATGGAAGTGGGCATGGAATCTAAGATGGATGACATGGAAGCTAAGATCAATGAAAAAATGAAAGACAACATGGAAAACATCAAGAATGATACAAAAGAAGACATCGAAGGTTTGGAAAAGTTGATACAAGAAATGTTTCCTAATGGCGAAAACATAGTAGAAGAAACTCATGATGAGAACAAAAAAAATGTTAATTGTGATTACATAAAATCTAATCTTGGATGGAAGAACCACCATATTCCAAATATGGATATGAGGAAGTTTGATGGCAATGATCACGTAACATGGATACTACAGATGGAGAAATATTTTGATCTCAATAATGTGCAAAACACACAAAGGGTATGCATTGCAACTTTACATTTAGAACAAAACACACTTGTATGGTATCGATGGCTTTTCTCCCGTAAAAAAATTGTCACTTGGTCAATTTTTATGGAGGAAATGATAGCACATTATGAGGATACAAAAAGCAACACCTTCTTTATCCAATTGATAAATCTCAAACAAAAGGGCTCAGTGGTGGAGCACATTGAGGACTTACAAAAATTGAATATAAGGGTAACTGATATTCCAGAGGAACACAAGATTGATGTCTTCATAGGGACTTTAAAGGATAACATCCAACATGAATTTTGTGCTTGAGAACCTGATTCATTATAAAAATCATTCAGGTTGACAAGAAAAATTGAATGTAAAATTATGGCGACAAGGAAGCCTACCACTCACATATATAAAGATGGAAGTGTTGCTACTCCTAGACTTCCACAACTTACAAGGTTGACAACACAAAAATTTGAATAAAAAAGAGAAAAAAGGCTTTGCTACAGTTGAGATAGCAAATACACTAATGGTCATAAGTGTGCTGAGAAGAAATTATTTACAAATATTGTGAAGAGGAAGAAGAAAATGAACAAGAATCTTCAAAAGAACAGGAGATACACCAGGAACCAACCCTAGAAGAGGAAGAAATGAGTCTGACCATATCATGTAATGCATTGGCAGGAATTACCACTCCTCAAACTCTCAAGATAGAAGGACATATCAAGAAGAAAATGGTAATAGTGTTGATTGATTCAGGTAGTACCCATAATTTTATTCATTGTAAGGTAGCCAAGGAATTGAATTGTTTCCTATACCCAGCACCAAAATGTCAAGTGATGGTTGCAAATGGAGGAACTATAAGTTGCTCTAGAAAATGTCATAATATCAAGCTAACCATGGGGTACTATGTATTGAATATTCCAATTCTTTCCATTCCTATGGGAGGTGTTGATGTTGTACTAGGAGTACAATGGTTACAATCTTTGGGGACCGTAGCTTTTAATTTTCAAGAAATTTTCTTCAAATTTTTTTCGGAAGGAAAGAAATTCGAATTACGGGGTATCGCAGGGAAGGAGGGAAAGATAATAAGCTCTAATGTCATGACAAAGCTTCTGAAGAAATAAAAACAAAGTGTAGTTGCAGAATTATGCTCAATAGAAGTTCCAACATCAAAATCATCTATTTCTGCAGATCTCCAAAAAGTCTTGGAAAATTATTCCAAGGTGTTTGAAACTCCCAAGGGAATCCCACCTATTCTTGATCATGATCATGTTATTCATTTTATTCTAGGAAGTGTTCCACCAAACATCAAGACTTATAGATATCCTTATGTCCAAAAGAGTGAAATTGAACGAATGATTGCAGGAGGCTAGTATTATTCAACCTAGTCAAAGTTAATTCTCTACTCCAGTTTTATTGGTGCACAAAAAGGATCGATCATGGTGCATGTGTCCGGATCATAGGGAGCTCAATAAGCTCACCATTAAAGATAAATTTCCCATTCTTGTGATTGATGAATTATTGGATGAATTACATGGAGCAATTTATTTTACCAAGTTGGATCTTCATTCAGGATATCATCAAATTAGAATTAAGACTAAATATATTCCAAAAACAACATTTAAAACTCATGAGGGTCATTATGAATTTTTGGTCATGCCTTTTGGCCTTACCAATGCACCTTCTACATTTCAAGGGTTTATGAATTCCATTTTCAAACCCTTCCTTAAAAAAATTTGCTACTATTTTTTGATGATATACTAATCTACAGCAGTTCTTGGAAGGATCATGTTCAACATGTTGACAGGGTGCTCAAACTATTGCAGGAGAAACAATTATATGAAGAAACATCCAAATGTTTCTTTGTAGTACAAGAGGTGGAATATCTGGGTCATATTGTATCTCAAGAGGGTGTTAAGGTAGACCCTAATAAAATTAAAGCTATTAAAGAATGGAAAGTCCCCACAACCATAAAGAAATTGCAAGGATTTCTTGGGCTAACAGGGTATTATCGCAATTTTGTTAAGAATTATGGGAGAATAGCAGCACCTCTAACAACATTATTGAAGAAATATGCATTCTCATGGACTCCTGGAGCAACTAAGCCCTTTGAACATCTTAAAGAGGCAATGTGCCTAGCACCGGTCTTAGCTACACCAGAATTCACAAAAACCTTTATTGTGGAATGTGATGCCTTCAGAAATGGAATTTCTATTGTTTTAATGCAAGAAGTAAGACCCATTGCTTTTTAAAGTCATCCAATCAAAGGAAAGTATTTACAGAAAGCTATTTATGAGAAGGAAATGTTAGCAATACTACATGCACTAAAGAAATGATGACCTTATCTAATGGGAAGACACTTCAAGGTAAAAACTGATCATGATAGTCTTAAACACTTGTTGAAACAAAGACTATCTTCAGAAGAGCAACAAAAATGGGGCACAAAGATGTTGGGTTATGACTTTGAAATAATCTACAAAAAAAGGAAGTTAAATGTTGCTGCAGATGCACTCTCAAGAAATAATGAAGAGGTGGAAGCATTGCTTTGTGCCATTTCTATTATCCAACCAGATTGGATAACTGAAGCAAGGGATGGATGGAAGAAGCACGAAGAAGTGTGGACACTCATTTGAAATTTGTAGCAAGATCCTAGTACATCTGATACATTTAGTTGGAAAAATGATTCATTATGGTACAAAGATCGCTTATATCTTTGTAATAATTCCCAGTTAAAACAAAAGATTCTTTTGGAATTGCACCTTATCCTTTAGGAGGACACTCAGGATTTTTTTAAAATTACCATAGGGTGAAGAAAGAATTTTTTTGGGATGGCCTTAAATCTTATATTCAAAATTTTATGGTAGAATGTTTGGTTTGCCAGCAAAATAAAGTTGAGACAATTAAGACCTCGGGTCTTCAACAACCTTTATCCATTCCAAGTAAATGTTGGGAGGATATTTCAATGGATTTTATCCCAGGTTTACCTAAGTCGGAAGGAAAGAGTGTCATTATGGTGGTAGTTGATAGACTTACCAAGTATGCACACTTTTGTGCGTTATCTCATCCATTTAAATCAAGTATAGTTGCTACTACATTTATGGACACATTTCAAAAGATACATGGAAACCCAAAGGTTATTGTGAGTGACAGAGATCCCATTTTTACTGGAAATTTTTGGACGGAGTTATTTTCTTATTTTCATAATCAATTAGCTCATAGCTCATCTTATCATCCTCAATCTAATGGTCAAACTAAGATAGTGAATAAATGTTTGGAAGGATATCTTCGATGTTTTGTATCTGATAAAAAAACACAATGGATCAAGTGGTTCGCTCTTGCTGAATGGTGGTATAACACTTCCTTCCATACTACAACAAAAATAACCCCATTTATGGCACTTTATGGATATCATCCACAGTCCATCACATAATCTTTAAGAGAAAATTTTTAAGGTTCATGCAGTGGAATATCACATCGAGCATCAAGAAGAAGTTCTCCAACTCTTAAAGGATAACCTAAATTTGGCACCAAATCCAATGAAACAATAGGTAGATCAACATCACAGTGAGAGAAGTTTTGATGTAGGAGACTGAGTATGTTTATGGCTAAAACCATAAAAAAAAATTTCCCTCAAGCAAGCTAAGAATGATAATAAATTATCGCCAAATTACTATGGTACTTACAAGGTGTTCCAAAAGATTGGTACTATGGAATACAAATTGGAGCTTCCTGCTTATTCACGAGTGCATCTAGTTTTCCATGTTTCATGCTTAAAGAAGGTTATAGGTGAAAATCTTCCATTTCAAACAATATTGCTAGAATTTGATGAGGAAGGAAAAATCATATTGGAACCTGAAGCTATCATGAAAACAAGAACTCGACAGCTACGAAATCAATCAATTTCAGAGTATCTCATCAAGTGGATAAACTTACCCACTAAAGATTCTACATGGGAGGATGAGAATTTTATACAGAAGCACCAGAGCTAGTCAAGCGTTGAGGACAACACTTTTTTGAAGGAGAGGGGCATGTTATGTCCATATATTACTAGTTTAGTCTCTTATTTTTATTATTGTCGCCCCCTTATTGTTATTGTTGTACCCCTGTAACCCCAATATTGTTATTATTGTGCCCTTGCATTGTTATTGATAGGTTGGCTAGGATAATGTTTTGGGCCCATGGACTCCTATATATAGAAGGAGGTTTTGGTCATTTCCATCATCCAAGAATTATTCATTTATGTAATGTATTGGATTTTTTCCCCTCGAAGTGGTTGATTTCTAAGGTGTTCATCTCTTTATTCTTCTATTTTTGGAGTTGGTTTCAATACACATTCCATGACATAGAAATGATAAAGGCAATATTTTGCAATGTATATGCAGGTTTGATGAAGAGCAGCCTCGTATACATGCAGGTACGCAGAAGCCAATTCATGTATGTACTTATCCACTCAATTTTTTATACGAGTGGTCCTTACCATGGTTGCAGCCCACATTTTTTAGCATTGTGTCGTCTATTTGATTCCATCAAAGAATACCATCACCACTTGTACCTTTGGCTCATGGTATTAAGAAAGGCTTAAATTATATAATGAGATGAGATCATAGTGCAAGTGGGAAAGTGTATGGGTTTTGATTGAATACTTCAGTCTGAATTATATCTTCATGGAATGGGTTACAATTTATTGATAAATGTGAAATAATGATGCACCTATGAATACAATGATGGATCAAGATCTCTAGACCTGAAATGAATATGTATTTTCTTGATCTGTTTGTGAGATATTTAGATCTATGATCTGACACAATTTTGTTGAAGTGAAGGGTATGATCTGAGTAAGTTTCTTTATCTAAAACATTACACAGTCCTGAATATTTACAAATCTATATCTTGATTGCTCATGGTGAACGCGTGTATACATGCAGGTTAGTTTCAACAAAAACATGTATGGAAGTTATGTTTTTTATAAATATTTTGGAAGAGAATGTCTGATAATTTCTGCTAAATTTATTTTGTCTGTCAGTGATGTCTTCATGTAGATATTGATTTTTTGAATATTGTCTATGTTGCTAGTTGATTATGTATAAATATGTTCACTGACTGGGTGATTGAATATGATGGTTGCCACTGACTAAATAAGGGTTTTGTAAATCTAAAAAATTATGTTTGAATGCCTTAGATCTATTCTGAGTCTGATCAGATTCGTAAAATTCATTATACATAGATCTATATGCAGTTTGTTGTGCATGAAAGCGCATATATACATAGGTTACTGTAACTGAAGTAGTGTATGCATTTGGTTTTACGAATGATCAAGGCTGAAATTGATTCTACATGTTAGTTCAGAAATATGGGTTAATTAATTTGTTCTGGTGAGAGCGATCTCACTCTTCCAAGTAAATTTTGGGTTATGGTTATTGGTGTTTATCTAGAAATTGAGTTGTGTTGAAGTTTTTGGATCCATTGTGAAAATTTATGAAACGTGGTCGACATTGGGTCTGAGGGTTGAGGCCTTTAGTGTGGAAGTACAAGCTCCCTTCCAATAGAATATGGTGTTCTGATCAGCGGGTTCTAACTCCATTCCAGTAGTGACTGGTAAATGAGATTAGGGGGTTGGAGCTCCCTTCCAGTAACAACTGCAGAATGAGAGAAGGTTGCAGCCTTCTGCAGGTGGATTCCTATGTACTGATATGAGTTTGCATTAGTACAATAGTGTAATAAGTTTTCCATATAATAAATATTGAAGACTGAGATGAAAACAACAATATTTTTATCCCGACTTGGGTTTCCACCTTAAATCATGGTGTTCATGTTTGATGCTCGTGTGATGATTTATTCTGTTAATACTACAAATTTTTACTGCTTAAATATGTGATGAATAACTAATGATCTAGGCTAGGTAATGTTTCTGAATATCTATCTGAATAGTAAGTCATTAGGGTATACACAATTTTATTTTAGAATCAGCGCATACATACACTAGTTCGGCTAATCAAAGTTGCATATAGAAATCTGTAAAAGAAAATTAAAATATTGTGATTCTTGTAAATACTGATTCATCGCCCTCCTCTCAGTATTTTTCCCAACAACCCGTGGAGATTCTTTTAGCCCATATAGAGCCATTTTGAGTTTGCAAACAAGTTTTTCATCATTCCCCAGAATGAATCCTTCTGTTTGTTCTATATAAACTTCTTCTTCCATATCTCCATTAGGGAAGGTAGGTTTGACATCCATCTGGTAAACTTTGAAATGTTGAAAACTTAAAAATGAAATAAACATCTTATGGTTTCAAGTTTGGCTATTGGTGCAAATATTTCTTCAAATTATATACCTTCTTGTTGAGCATAACCTTTACTAACAAGTATAGCTTTGATTCTAATTACATCTCCATTTTCATTTAAATTATTTTTAAAAATACCTTTTTTATTCCAATAACATTTTTATCATAAGGCACTGGAACCGATTCCCAAGTATTATTCTTTTCAATTTGATCCAATTCTTCATTCATGGCCTTAATCCAACATTCACCTTTACTAGCTTGATTTACATTTTTTGTTTCAATGATGGATGATAGTGTTATATAAATAGGAGATACCACAAGTTTTCTTCTTGTTTTTAACCCTGATTCATTTTCTCCCAAAATTTGATATTCTAGATGATTCTTTTGAACATACCTGGATGGAGCCTTTGCTCTCTATGATTTATCTTTTTCTAAGGCTTCATTAGGTTCTTCTTGTATATTATTCTGAGTTGATGTGGGAAAGCATTCATCATCATCATCCTCGTTTGTTGTTATTTACCTTTTGGGAGTTGTGCATGCTTCATCATTCACAACATCAATACATTCAACAATTTTCGGAAGTCTCCTTTTTTAGCATTTGTATCCTTTAATTCTAGAAGAGTAACCAAGAAGTATTCCTTCATCTGCTCTAGGTTAAAACTTACAAAGTTTTCATCATTATTTTTGTTAAAACATTTTCTTCCAAAAACTATTAAGTGCTTCAAAGTGTGAGTTTTGCCATACCAGAGTTAATAAGGAATTTTAGCACTATTCACACAAACATGAGCCTTGTTGAGAATATTTATTGCGGTATGTGCAGCTTCACCCCAAAAGGTGCCAATAATACCAGATTCATCAAGCATAGCATAGGTCATTTGCTGAACTATTCCATTCATTCTTTCTACCATGTCATTTTGTTATAGAGTTCCAGCTACAGATAATTGTCTTTTTATGTCATATTGTTCACATAAATCAAAGAATTCATTTGAAATGTATTCTCCTCCTCAATCAGATCTAAGTCATTTGATTTTTACATCTAATTCATTTTCAACTAAACCTTTGAAGAGCTAAAATTTTTCAAATGCTTCATCTTTGTGTTTCAATAAATCGATCCAACACATTCTATAAAAGTCATCAAAGAATAATATATAGTATTGTTCTCCACGAGGTGATTTTTTCCTTGCAGGTCCACACAAATCAGTATGTATAAGTTCAAGAGGCTTACATGTTGATACCTCTTTTTCATTAAATTGAACTATTGTTTTCTTACTGAATTGGCATGAATTACAGATGGTATCTTCTAGAAAAGTGATGTTGGGTAAATCAAGAACAACTTTGAGTTTGGTTTATTTTCTTATTTGAGAAAATCTCAGATGTCCCAATCATATGTGCCATAACTATTTTTCTACAGATTTGCATAGATAACATTGTTCTTGGCCACCTTTCAGTACATCTAGATTTCTTGGTGTTCTTGTTCCTTTTATTATGGTTTTTACTATGTCAAGTTCATGAACCACACATTCTTTTGATTGGAAGACAACTTCATTTCCTTGGTCAAACATTTTTCAGACAGTCAAAAAGTTATGCTTTAATCCATAAACATACATAACATTACTAGTTTGAACCTTTTCTTTTAGAAAAATAGATCCTTTACCATTAATGACAGTAGGAGAGTTGTTTCCAAAAGTGACATTCTTTTTCTTTTCTAATGTGTTGTATGAAATGAGTTTTTATTTATAACCTATCATATGTTTTGAACATCCACTATCAATGTACCATTGATTTTATTCTCCTTCTCCAAATAAATCTATGCCAGATCTTTCGAATTGTAATTCCTTCCTTATCCATACCTTAGAATTTGTGGATATTTGTTCTTTTGGCTATATTTTTCTCCTACATTCAAATTACTCTTGCCCAAAGTTGTTGCAAAATGAACATTTAATTTCATCTTGAAGAGGATAAAAATTGGTATAGGTATTATTCTTTGTTCCTATCTCATTTCTTTGTTTTCTTTCTTCTCTGGTCACGATGGTTTCGTATGCAACAAATTCAACAGCTTTTTGACCAAAATTATGACATGAGAGACATTTTCAATTAAAGAACAAATTTGTGTGATCATATAACCTTCTAGTGTTGTTTACCTTTTGAGTGATGCTTATGTTATTGTTCATCCTTGGATTCGAATTAACATTCTTTACCTGAGAATTGTCTTTTTCCTTCTGTTCAGTGATGAAACTTTACTAACTATATTTTGTTGAACTTGGATAGCTTGAGGATGAGGATTTTTCTGACTAAGAAGATTCACCAATTTATCAAAGACCTATCTTCATAAGAGGAGAGCATTCAACCTTGATAATTTCATCTAAGGTTCCAGATCCTTTAGAAAATCTAAGATTTAGAGTTTTTACTTTCTCAAGTCCCTTTCTTAGGCTTACTATTTCACATTCTAACTTCTCATTATTCTTCTCCTTTTCTATGAGTTGATTCTTTAGAGTACCTATGGATATTTTGTTTTCTTCCAAGCATATTTTAAGTTGAGCAATTTCTTCAAGAAAATAATTTTCTTCTAAAGCATCCATATAATTATCTTTAGCCTCATTAGTGTTTTTTTTCAATTAACATGAGGAGTTTAAGATCTTGATGAGATTCACCTTCTTCACTATTTTTCAAGCCACCACTATCTTCATGAGTATAATAACTTTTTCTATTTTCAAATCATCTCCTATTACGTTTTTCTATATCCTTTCACTTCCCATGATTATCTTTATGAGGATATTTAGTAGCATAACGCCCCACTCTTCCACGAGAAAAACATTTAAAAGGAAGATTATCTCTGGAACTTCCATGTAACAACTCCCACTAAAACATTATCATTTTTGATACTATGATTGGTCCTCTTTATGATTTTGGATAACTTACCTGTATCTTTGAGATATTTGTACGTAAAGTTATTATAATGTCCTTATTTGTTCTTCATCCCTTAAGAATTATTTATTTTATTCTATTCTATAGAACTTGTTACTATTTCTTAACCTTATGACTTATATTTGAAATGACATAGCAATTATTATACCCTTTATTACATTTGGGTATTTCTACGTTTCCCTAACATGAATTTCATGCATTCAAAAGCTAACCATAATATATAACCTACCAATATCAAAATATGTAACCTATCGATGTGACAATATATAACCTACCAATGTGAACCCTCATCACCCTTGGATAGATACGATTCCACTATTTATTATTATAAAAACTAGTACTGGAGTAATCTGATTTAACTGTGAATAATTTATAAAGTTTCTTACTTTAATTTTATGGTAATCAACCCCCAAGGCTAGTATGAATATCATTAATTTATTATTTATTACAATCTTCTTACCTTATCTTACTATCCCGCACTTGAATTTATCGTAATTTATTCACATGAATTCAGGTGGGTTTCGGTATCTTTCGAGGCCACGTGTACATTTGAGATTTAGTTTCATTGACCCTGGATATTTCAACTGAAACCCTAATCTGTTTGGATGACCCCCCTCATGTGCATTTGGAATTTCGATTTGTTTTTCATCTGAGCTAGGAGAGTTCTCAAGTAGCTGATCTCGTAACATAACTATAGCTCTTTTCACACTTGTAAGTGTAACGTCTCTTCCTTACCAACAATTTTTTTTTTCCTAATTACATTTCAACTCTAGTCCTCTTTACAAATTTCGTCATTTGCTATCTGACATGGAATAGGATTCCCATTCCTATTCGTATTATTGTATGGAAATTTATTTATTTTTTCATAAAAGGGTTGGGCTCATGTTAAATACATCTATGCCCATATCACACTATTATATATACATTTCAACCCCAAACCATGGTTATATGGTTACATACATCTCTAAGCATTTTTTTCTCTATGTGCATTTATCTACACCTTTCGACATTCTCATTTACCCTTTTCACATTATGCTTGGAGGTCTCAATATACCTACTCTTTCGTGTTCAATAGCAGGCTCCTATGTAATTTATGTTTAGTATATGATTCGTGGGCTTACATATTCGTACCATTCCAAGATTGAAAATCTCATGTGGCATGTCAGCTTATACGAGGCATCACATGGTTTATTGGTTTTAATTATAATTGATTTCGATTGTATTCATTTGATATAGTTTTTGTGGCCCATGTGCCAAAGTGAATGAACGTTACCATCGCATCATTGGTTTTTCACGTACGCTTCCATTTAATGTGATATTACTGTGGGGATGGACGTAAAATTTTGCGATGTGTTTCTTCTGTCTCGTTGGCAACGATGGCTCAGGGTTTTGGCCTACGCAACCCCTTCACTTTTCCATGTCTTCATATGAGATGCCACTTCATTGGTTCTTCTTTTCGTTTCGCCAGCTTTCATGGTGTCCACATGCAGAGTTGGATGTTTTCACGTTTTGGTCCATACGCCACGCCGGAATATTGTTTAATTTACGCCTATCATATGACATTAATGAAAGTATTGTATAATCGATTTCATGTATCTCTGAATTTATGTATTGGACGGACAGGTATTAATAGCAATCTCTACCACTCGATCCGTGTATAAGCTATGGATCCGAAGCCACCTGGACGGTGGTGATTGTTCCATCCATTAGGGTTTCGTCGCTTTTCTGGATTTGATATGGTGATATAAATCTCTGCTTTAGTATTGAAGTGGTTCTTTCGCCCTTCATTTTTTTCACTTACCTCTCGGTGTCGAGACTCTACACATTTGAGAAGCTAAGCGTCGGCTCATCCAAACATCTGGCTTACCTACCTATCCATCGAAGAGAAATTCTAGGTATGATTTTCTATGCACGTCACTCATTTTACAGTGAAACTCATGTTCTGTCTCTATAGCTTGATGTGTAAAAATTTTCTGCGGAAATTGCGAGAGCTGGGTTTAGATAAAACAATTTCTTCCCTGTAGTCCCGTTCATAGTCTCGACCATGTTTGGCTTCGTTGAACAATGTCTCATGGAAATTTTCCTATACTAGTATATTGGTTCTTTTGTTTATGCCACTATCTCTTCATCTAATTCGTTGGGCTTTTGCTTAACGATGTCTGAGACTAATACGCCTTGGTTTCTTGATAGGGCATATTTCTACTCATCCTTCATGACTTAAATGATGGGGTTTGACTGGTGGGATATTTATTTTGTTCTTCTCCTCTCTGGTGAGAGATACATACCTTAGGCAAGAATCGATTCGCTTATATCATTAGTTAAGGGGATTTTCTCATTCCCCTATAGAACCTCTAGTTTTTTAATTTTTTTATGCTATGCACTACCTCAATTTCAGGTCGTTTTGACAGAAAGAAGCTTCGTCTTTTCCAGGTAACTCAGATTTTGTTATTATAAATGTTTGTGATATCATTCACATCAGTTGGTCGATTCATATTCTCACTGTTTATTTCTTTGGTTACAGGTAAATCTGAATCCCATATACTTTTCCTTCTTGATAATGCAATGAAAAAGGGTTGTTGCACTCGCGTTAATTTCGCTGCCCTTTGCGCTTTAAAGTTTGTATCACCACCTACTGGTCGTATTGAAGCTCGACTCTCATGTCGTGGTTCTACAAATTTTTTATCCAGACCCCTCTGGTCTACCCTTCATAGTTTTCTCTTACTACTGTAATTGTAATAACTTCGTGAGACTAATTAGTATTACTCAGACTTCTTATTTTATGGGCGCTATGATCACATTATCCCAATTTAATTTATCAGAAACACAGTTCTCTTAATGTACTTCAGGACTTTACCTATGTATTTTTCATGTATGTATTTCCTTCCTATTTGACGAGGAACAGAGATTTGTTATACTCAGAAAATTCAAGTGGCTAGTTCATGTTGTTGTTCATGATAAACAGTTTATTTTGGTTACATCTGGATTGCTTCCATTTGATCGACACAGTTGGTTCATTTGTGGATTTATGCTTCCTCCACCTTTTATTTTCGTATAAACACTCATATGGAGTATTTCTCCCAAAAATATATCTGTATGAGTTAGACTGGAGAAATTTATAAGCTCGCTAGTCTTATTTTATTTTCTTATGTTCTTCCGTATTGTACAAGCATAATGCATGTAAATCTCTATTTGTTATTTGAGTGTTCAAGTCTAACTCTTCCAGTGCATGAGAAATTTTCCTTGCCCACAGAGTCTATCATTTCATGTACATTATATAACACAGCAGCGGACTCTATATATGCTCCTTAGTTGAGGTTTTATGATAATATTCACTTCTATTATTCATTCTATTTCTGCAACTATACACTTATAAATTTTTCTACTTTAACAGTTTCAACACCTATATTGTTAAGTAAATACTCTTGAATAGAAATTTATATAGATCTGGTGGGTGAATTATGTATTAACTTTCACAGCTTTTATAGTTGCATGCATGATATAGAAATTCACATGCTCATCTTATTTTCCCATAAGTATTTTATTTGGACCATTCTTTTGTGAAGGATGTTAATCACATACCAGTTATATATATATATATATATATCTCATACTACAGTTGTTTGCATATTTTGATAATTATGGTTAGCTAGGTCTCTTTACTAGCTGAAGTTATATAAAGCACTAAATCTATGCTCTTCCAATCTGTCCTTGTTGTAGAATGCAACTTATAGACAGACATGTATTGCTATTTTGGAACACACAGGTCTTTACTTACTTAGTAAACATAACAAATTTCTTACCACTCACATCTTCCAATTGTCTTCAGTGTTCATTATTTTAAATCCTATTAACAAAAGCAGATTAAAGTTACATAATTATGAATCATTAGGTAACATAAATCTCCAGATTTAAATCAAAGGCTGGTTTAGAGCTTCTGGATGATTTTTCCTCATTTTCCTAGTTCCTACAACCATGCAGAACTGAGAGGGTTTAATCCCTTCTTAACTCTGTAAATGTATGGAACACTGTTATAAAACATAAAATAAAATATACATAGGTAACTACAGTCATTCACAGCACAATTAAATTTTCAATTGTTCATAATTACTGTGAGCATACCGCTTTGGTACTTGACCAATCCTCCCAACCGTAGAGTCCCTCTATCTCCAGAACTCACCCCCAAGCTGAGATCACTTCTCCAGAATAGACCCCCCCTCTGATCTGTTCAGGAATAGCTTATTTAATATTTTTCTCCCCAAAGCCTATTTCTAATTCTACGTCGAGAATATCAGGATGTTTTTCTTCTTGTTTGCCTAGGCTTCCCTATTTAGGGACTTTTAAAGCTTATTTCTGCTTTTCCCAGCTTTTTACCTCTTCCCAACTACTCTCCACATCATTGGGGAAACTAGATTTTCCTCAAAATATAATTTGGAAATAATTTCTTTCAAGGATTTTTGAAATATTTTTGGGGAAAGTATTTTCCTTTATCCATCCTCATGGATATAGGAAGTGATCTCATAATTCTTATTTTGGTCAATCTCCATAGAATTATTTTATTCATTTTCTCAGAATTAAATATTTAGTTACATCCATAAAATACTTATCCATTTGGGGTCCACTCCCCTTAGGATTAAAGTTCAAATGTCTAGCTTTAAAAGAAAACATAAACTAGGGGTGTTACATATTCCCCCTCTGAAAGAAAACACCGTCCTCGGTGTTAATATCTACTTACTAGAGTTTATTTTTCAAACAAAAATGGATATTTTTCCATTATTTCAGTTGCTCTTTCCCATGTAGCTTCTTTAGCAGTAAAGTGCGTCCACTACACCCTTACTCTTGCTACTGTCCGATTCCTCAATTCAATTTCTTCCCGCTCCAATATTTGAAGCGATTCTGGAAGGAACTCCACTTCTAGTTCCACCTGTATCACATTCCAATAAACTATGTGAAAAGCATCATGTACATATATTTTTAATAATGAAACATGAAACACATCATGAACTTTGACATGGGGTGGTAAGGCCAGCTTGTAAGCCACTGGTCCCACCCTTTCTAATACTTCAAAAGGACCACAATATCTAGGAGCCAGTTTTGCACAACTTCCAGCATAAAGTGTGCTCTTTTTGGGTTTAATACGCAAATACACATGTTCCCCCACTTTAAATTCCCGATGTACCCTCTTCTTATCAGCATAGTTTTTCTGGCGATCTTGTGTTGTCTTGATGTTTCTTTGTACTTGTTTAACAATTCTTTCCATCTCTTGTAAAGCATCTAGTCCCAACATTAGCTTATCCTCAGGTTGGCTCCAGCTCAAAGGAGTATGACATTTCCTTCCATAGAGTGCCTCAAATGGACTCATTCAGATGGATGATTGATAGCTGTTATTATAAGCAAATTCAGCTAAATGCAAGTAGTCTTCCCATTTTGATGGCCTATCCATCACATACATTCTCAGCATATCCTCCAAAATCTGATTAGTTCTCTCTATCTGACCTTCGGTCTGAGGGTGATAGGTAGTACTAAAATTCAACTTAGTGCCCATACCTCCAAATAGACCTTTCCAAAAGGCTGTTGTGAACTTAGCATCTCTGTCTGAAACAATCACCTTTGGGACCCCATGTAATCTTACTATCTCTTTTAAAAACACATCTGCTACTTGGGCTGTCCCAAAAGTAGACTTTACAGGTATGAAGTGTGCAGCTTTTGTTAAAGTGTCTACTACTACCATCACTTAATCATGTTGGTATTTAGTTTTGGGTAGCCCTGTTATAAAATCTATAGAAACTGTGTCCCATTTCCATTCCGTAATCGACAAAGGATTTAAAAGACCAGCAGGATGTTGATGTTCAACTTTAACTAGTTGACACTCCATGAATCTAGCTAAATATTCTGCTACATCTCTTTTCATTCCTGGCCAAAAAAAATTCTTCTTCAAAGCTGTTAACATTTTCTGATATCCAAGATGCCCTGCATACTGTTGTTTGTGATATTCATCTAGGATCTCTCTTTTCAAAGCCTCTACATTGGGAACATATAATCTATTTTTGTAGCAGATCAATCCTTTCTGGATTTGAGTGTATTCAGCCATCTCCTTCCTTAGTATTTTCACCTGTAAGTTCTCATAATTTGGATCCTGGTTTGCTACCTATTTCACTAAATCTTCTAACTCCAATTTTACACTACTTCCAATGTTGTTTATGTGTTGGCAAGAATTTCTGCTCAAAGCATCAACAATTTTATTTTCTTTCCCTCTGATATGTTTTATGTCCATATCAAAATCACTTAGAAAAGACAGCCATCTGGCTTGTCAAGCGTTCAAATCAGTTTGGGAAAAGAAATATTTAAGACTAATATGATCTGTCATCAATGTAAATTTCTTTCCAAGAAGATAATTTCGCCACATCTTCAAGGCATGAATAATAGCAGCCAACTCTAAATCATATGCACTATATTTTTGTTCATGTGTCTTCAGTTTCCTAGATTCATATGAAATAACTTAATTTTCCTACAAAAGGACTCCTCCCAACCCCTCTCTACAGGCATCTGTACATACAAAAAATTCTTTATCAGGATCTGCAATCTTCAGTATAGGGGCTGTAGTGAGTTTTAGTTTTAATTGGTAAAAATTGTTTTGGAATTTTTCAGTCCACTCAAATTTGACACCCTTCTTCTGTAGTGATGTTATGGGATGTGCTATGGAAGAAAATATCTCCACAAATCTGTGATAATAACCCGCAATCCCCATGAATGATCTTACTTCTGAAACATCAGTGGGCACAAGCCATTCTTTAATAGCCTTTATCTTTTCAGGGTCAACAGCCAACCCTTGTTCAGAAATAATATGTCCCAAGTATTGGATCTTGTCCTTATAGAATTCACATTTACTGAATTTGGCATATAAATGGTTTTCTTTCAATGTTTGCAACACTATCCTCAAGTGCTCTTTGTGCTCCTCCTCATTTTTGGAATAAACTAAAAAATCATCTATAAATACAAGTACAAATTTATCCAAGTAATTTTTTAACACACTTTTCATTAGGCACATAAAGGTGGCAGGGGCATTTTTCAAACCAAAAGGTAGGAATACAAATTCATAGTGACCATACTTGGTTCGAAAATTTGTTTTGCTGATGTCTTATTCTTTAATTCTGAGCCGGTGATAACCAATCCTTAAGTCAATCTTCGAAAATATTGAAGCTCCTCTCACTTGGTCAAAAAGATCATCAATTTTTTGCAAAGGGTATCTTTTTTTAATAGTCAAATTATTCATTTGACGATAATCAGTGCACATCCTAAAGGTTCCATCCTTCTTTTTCACAAATAGAACTAGTTCTCCCCAAGGAGACACACTCGGTCGGATATAACCCTTCCAGCAATTCTTGCAATTGCATTTTCAGTTCCATGAGTTTGGGGGGAATCATTCGATAAGGGGCTCGGGAAATAGGTGTTTCAACCAGCACCAAATCGATTGAAAAGTCAATCTCTCTTTTGGGGGGGAAATGAGGAATGTCATCTGGAAAGAATTCCTTAAACTCTCTTACTACTGGTAAAGCATCCAGCAGATTTTCTTCAGCTTTTTGTTCTGTCTCTTCTACATGTACTGCATAGACTTGGTATCCTTTCCTAGCTGTTCGTTTTAATTTCAGTGTTGATATTTGTCTTACAGAGATGGGTTTTGGTTTTCCCTTGAGAATAAAAGGTTCCCCCCCTTCATATATACAATGCAACGTCTTATCCCAATAGTTCATCATGGCCTTCTTCTTTTCCAACCAGTCCATTCCTATCAACAAGTCATATGAACCTAATGGAAAAATGTTTAAATTCACTTCTCTTTGAAAATCATTTAATTTGATTGTTGTTTGAGGTAACTTATGAGTTACTTTCCTCTTGGTGCCAATAGCTAACTGGACCAACCAGGACTGCTGAAATTTTTCAGTTTTGAGATTGTATTTTTCTACAATTTTTGGACTAATGTAACTCAAAGAAGCACCCGGATCAATCAAAACTGTAATAGATTGGTTATAAATCTTACCCTCCATTTCAACCATGGTAGCTTGATGTTCTACTTGTCGATTCTCCAAGGCTGCACTGATAGTGGGTATATTTCTTGCTATGTCACTTACTGTGGTAGCGTCACGATCTCTCATCATCATCTGAATGTTTCGGTGGGGACAATACCTCAAAAGATGGGGTTCTCCAAATCCCCAGCATTTCAAAGGTTCCCTCATTTTGACTGTGCCTTCCTTCTTATTTCCTTCATCTAGTTGTTTGGAACTAATTTGAGACTGAGTTGTTTGGCTTTCTTTTGGTTTATTAAAATTTTTCCTCTGATGGTCCCTACCAAAATTCCTTAAGTAAGCTGGTTTCTATTTCTTTCCTTTAATTTCACCTTTGTTTAGCTATCCTTTTCCATGCTCAACCTTTCCCTTAAACCGCTGATAGCATAATCTAGATTTATTCACTGCCTTGTCCATAGTTTTTGGGTTATCAAACTCGATCTTCTCTTTGTATACAGCAGGCAAACAGTTCACAAACCTTTACACCTTTTCCTTCTCTTCACGGATGTAAGGGACATATCTCAACATATTTGTAAACTTAGTGACAAATTCATCAATAGTAAGTTGTCCCAGTCTAAGCTCATGAAATTCTTTTGCTTTATCGTCATAATAACGTTCATTTAAATAACGATTTTTAAACTTAACTTGGAAATCTTCCCAAGTAACTGTCTTTTCATCAATGGCATGAACCATTTTTGTCTCCTCCCACCACAAGGTAGCCTTACCTTGTAGCTGGTAGACAGCTAATCTGGCTTTCAGATTGCTTTCATATTCATAGACTTGAAAATATTTAATCATGTTCAACAACCAGGCTTCATCATCTTCCTCCTTCTCCCCAGCATAGCAGGGAGGCTTGATCTTTCGGAATTCCCCCTGTAATTCCTTTTCCTACTTGTACTGATGCCTAACAGCATCATCTTCCTTAGATTCATCAGTCTTCCTCTTTCCGGAACGTTCACCTTCTTGGCTGTTCCGCGAAGTTAGCTCTCTGATGAGCTTTTCCTGCTCTTCACTTGCTAATGACAATCTGTCATTCTGGCTTCTTAGCTCAGCCATTTCTCGTTGCAAACTGTGCAACATAGCCAGCACTAGAGCATTGGGATTTGGTGTATTATCTTCATCACGCAAATCTACATAAATTTCCTCACCTTCTGCCATTCCAGTGCCACTGTACACTAAACAACACAGATCAGTAATTAAAAAAAAAAAAAAATCAACAGTAAATCATTTTATAGTGAGCACACACAACAACAGCCCAGTTTTGTATAACATGAGCTCTGATACCATTTGTAACGTCTCTTCCTTGCCAACAAATTTTTTTTTCCTAATTACATTTCAACTCTAGTCCTCTTTACGAATTTCATCATTTGTAATTTGACATGGAATAGGATTCCCATTCCTATTCGTATCACTGTATGGAAATTTATTTATTTTTTCATAAAAGGGTTGGGCTCATGTTAAATAAATCTATGCCCATATCACACTATTATATATACATTTTACCCCCAAACCCTTATATGGTTATATACATCTCTACGCATTTTTTTCTCTATGTGCATTTATATACACCTTTCGACATTCTCATTTACCCTTGTCACACTATGCTTGGAGGTCTCAATATACCTACTCTTTCATGTTCAATAGCATCTCCTATGTACTTTATGTTTAGTATATGATTTGTGGGCTTACATATTCGTACCATTCCAAGATTAAAAATCTCATGTGCCATGTCAGCTTTTACGAGGCATCAGATGGTTTATTGGTTTTAATTATAATTGACTTCGATTGTATTCATTTGATATAGTTTTTGTGGCCCATGTGCCGAATTGAATGAACGTTACCATCGCATCATTGGTTTTTCATGTACGCTTCCATTTAATGTGATATTACTGTGGGGATGGGCGTAAAAGTTTGTGATGTGTTTCTTCTATCCCATTGGCAATGATGGCTCAGGGTTTTAGCCTACGCAACCCCTTCACTTTTCCACATCTTCATATGAGATGCCACTCCATTGATTCTTCCTTTCATTTCATCATCTTTCATGGCATCCACATGCAGAGTTGGACATTTTCACGTTTCGGTCCATACGCCACGCCGGAATATTATTTAATTTACGCCTGTTATACGACATTAATGAAAGTACTGTATAATCGATTTCATATATCTCTGGATTTATGTATTTGACGGATAGGTATTGATAGCAATCTCTACCACTTGATCTGTGTATAATTTATGGATCCGAAGCCACCTGGACGGTGGTGGTTGTTCCATCCATTAGGGTTTCGTCGCTTTTCTGGATTTGATACGGTGATATAAATCTCTGCTTTAGTATTGAAGCGGTTCTTTCGCCCTTCATTTGTTTCACTTACCTCTCGGTGTCAATACTCTACACATTTTAGGAGCTAAGCGTCGGCTCGTCCAAACGTCTGGCTTACCTACCTATCCATCGAAGTGTAATTCTAGGTATGATTTTCTATGCACGTCGCTCATTTTACAGTGAAACTCACGTTCTGTCTCTATAGCTTGATGTGTAAAATTTCTCTGTGGAAATTGCGAGAGATGGGTTTAGATAAAATAATTTCTTCCCTGTAGTCCCGTTCATAGTCTCGACCGCATTTGGATTCGTTGAACAATGTCTCATGGAAATTTTCCTGTACTAATATATTGGTTCTTTTGTTTATGCCACTATCCCTTCATCTAATTCGTTGGGCTTCTGCTTAACGATGCATGAGACTAATACGCCTTGGTTTCTTGATAGGGCATATTTCTACTCATCCTTCGCAACTTAAATGATGGGTTTTGAATGGTGGGATATTGATTTTGTTCTTCTCTTCTCCGGCGAGCGATACATACCTTAGGCAAGAAACGATTCGCTTGTATCATTAGTTAAGGGGTTTTTCTCATTCCCCTATAGAACCTCTGGTTTTCTAATTTTTTTATGATATGCACTACCTCGATTTCAGGTCGTTTTGATAGAAAGAAGCTTCTTCTTTGACAGGTAACTCAAATTTTGTTATTATAATTTTTTGTGATATCATTCACATCAGTTGGTCGATTCATATTCTCATTGTTTATTGCTTTGGTTATAAGTAAATCCGAATCCCATATACTTTTCCTTCTCGAGGATACAAGGAAAAAGGGTTGTTGCACTCACGTTAATTTCACTGCCCTTTGTGCTTTTAGGTTGGTATCACCACCTACTGGTCGTATTGAAGCTCGACTCTCATGTCGTGGTTCTGCCAAATTTTTATCCAGACCCCTCTGGTATACCGTTCATAGCTTTCTCTTACTACTGTAATTGTAATAACTTCGTGAGACTAATTAGTATTACTTAGACTTCTGATTTTATGGGCGCTATGATCACATTATCCCAATTTAATTTATCAGAGACACCATTCTCTTAATGTACTTCAGGACTTTACCTATGGATTTTTCATGTATGTATTTCCTTCCTATTTGACGAGGAACAAAGATTTTTTATACTCAGAAAATTCAAGTGGCTAGTTCATGTTGTTGTTCATGATAAACAGTTTATTTCGGTTATATCTAGATTGCTTCCATTTGATCGACACAGTTGGTTCATTTGTGGATTTATGCTTCCTCCACCTTTTATTTTCGTATAAACACTCATATGGAGTATTTCTCCCAGAAATCTATCTGTATGAGTTAGACTGGAGGAATTTATAAGCTCGCTAGTCTTATTTTATTTTCTTCTGTTCTTCTGTATTGTACAAACATAATGCATGTAAATCTCTATTTTTTATTTGAGTGTTCAAGTCTAACTCTTCCAGTGCATGAGAAATTTTCCATGCCCATAGAGTCTATCATTTCATGTACATTATATAACACAACAGTGGACTCTATATATGCTCCTTAGTTGAGGTTTTATGATAATATTCACTTCTATTATTCATAATATTTCTGCAACTATACACTTATATTTTTTTCTAGTTTAACAGTTTCAACACCTATATTGTTAAGTAAATACTCTTGACTAGAAATTAATATCGATCTGGTGGGTGAATTATGTATTAACTTTCACAGCTTTTATAGTTGCATGCATCATATAGAAATTCACATGCTCATCATATTTTCCCATAAGTATTCTGTTTAGACCATTCTTTTATGAAGGATGTTAATCACATACCAGTTATATATATAAATCTCATACTACAGTTGTTTGCAGATTTTGATAATTATGGTTAGCTAGGTCTCTTTACTAGCTGAAGTTATATAAAGCACTAAATCTATCTTCTTCCAATTTGTCCTTGTTGTAGAATGCAAGTTATAGACAGACATGTATTGTTATTTTGGAACACACAGGTCTTTACTTACTTAGTAAATTTAACAAATTTCTTACCACTCACATCTTCCAATTGTCTTCAGTGTTCACTGTTTTAAATCCTATTAATATAAGTAGATTAAATTTACATAATTATGAATCATGAGGTAACATAAATCTCCAGATTTAAATCAAAGGCTGGTTTAGAGCTTCTAGATGATTTTTCCTCATTTTCCTAGTTCCTACAACCATGTAGAAATAAGAGGGTTTAATCCCTTCTTAACTCTGTAAATGTATGGAACACTATTATAAACTAGAAAACAAAATATGCATAGGTAACTATAGTCATTCATAGCACAATTAAATTTTCAATTGTTCATAATTACTGTGAGCATGCCGCTTTGGTACTTGACCAATCCTCCCAACCATAGATTCCCTCTATCTCCAGAACTCACCCTCGAGCTGAGATCACTTCTCCAGAACAGACCCCCCCTCTGATATGTTCAGGAATAGCTTATTTAATATTTTTCTCTCCAAATCCTCTTTCTAATTCTGCGTCTAGAATATCAGGATGATTTTCTTCCTGTTTGCATAGGCTTCCCTATTTAGGGACTTTTAAAGCTGATTTCTGCTTTTCCCAACTTTTTACCTCTTCCCAACTACTCTCCACATCATTGGGGAAACTATATTTTCCTCAAAATATAATTTGGAAATAATTTCTTTCAAGGATTTTTGAAATATTTTTGGGGAAAGTATTTGCCTTTATCCATCCTCATGGATTTAGCAAGTGATCTCATAATTCTCATTTTGGTCAATCTCCACAGAATTATTTCGTTCATTTTCTCAGAATTAAATATCTAATTACATCCATAAAATACTTATCCATTTGGGGTCCACTCCGCTTAGGATTTGTCAAACCAGGAGGTAACTCCTCAAAACTGCAATGTATATTAGCTGAAGAATGTACATGCTTATATAGATGGGAGGTGAGGCTATTGGGATTCAGCTCCCAATGACTCTTGGCCTTCCTTATTTCCTAATAACAAATAATATACAAAAATAAATGTGCACACCCATCCATAGGATTAGGTGTCAACATTCCCCCCTTTAATCCGAAGGGATGTTGGTGAGTCCAAGCATCGATCCGAACTTTTCAAACTTTTCTCTTCCAAGTGCTTTGGTGAAGATGTCGTGAGCTTTGCTCATTTGTGGAACAATGATGTAGATGGATGGTCTTGGCCTGAACATGATGTCGAATGAGATGATACTTTGTATTGATGTGCTTTGTTCGATCATGGAACTTTGGGTTCTTGGCCAACTTTATTGCGGAGTGTTGTCGATCATGAGTGGAGTGGAATACATCTGTTTCATCCGCAAATCTTCCGGGATTTTCCGGAGCCACACAATTTCCTTTGTTGCTTCAGTCTCTGCCACATATTCTGCCTCGGTCGTGGAATCTGCTGAACCGATCAGTTTGCGTGATCTCCATGAGACGGCTCCCGATCCAAGACTCATGGTGTAACTTTCGTAGTAGACACCCTGTTTCTTTGTCGCCATCAAAGTCCGAATCGTAGTATCCGGTCAAGATGAAGTCGCCTACCGTGTATATTTGAGTCCAAATTCTTGAGTCCCCCTTCAAGTACCTTAGTACTCTTTTTGCAGTGAGACCAATGTCCTTCACAAGGTTTTTGCATGAACCTTGAGAGGATTCCAACGACAAATGAGATGTCGAGTCCAGTGGTGGTCGGATAGATAAGACTTCCTACAAGTCGTCTATACTTAGTTGCATCCTCAAATTCCTTCCCTTCAACTCGATGTGAGCTTCAAGTTTTGTTCCATTGGAGTGCCTAAGGGTTTACAATCATCCATGCCAAATTTGTTCAAGAGATCTCCAATGTACTTCTTTCGAGAAAGAAAGATGAATTTAGGATGTTGAATTACTTCAATACCCAAATAGTAATGAACATGACCCAAATCAGATCATTTCAAAACCTTTCTTCAACTCTTTCTTCATGGATGCAATATAGCTCTCATTGTTTCTGTTATCAAAAGATCATCTACATATACCACAAGATATACAACTGTTTTTTCCAACTTTCTTAACAAACAAAGTTGCATCATCAAGATCAAAGTGTTTGAAATCAAGTTTCGAAGATGCTCAGTCAACTTCTCATACCAGGGCTCGTGGTGCTTGCTTGAGGCCATACAAGGATTTCACAAGTTTGCAAACTTTGTGTTCTTGACCCTTTATCACAAATCCTTTCGAGTCGGGACATATAAACTTTCTCCTTCGGATCTCCATTCAAGAAGGTCTGTTTTTACATCCATCTGATGAACTTTCCATCCACTCCGAGTCTGCTAAGGCAAAGAGAGTCCGGATGGTAGTCCATTTTGTCGTGGGAGCAAACGTTTCTTCATAATCAATTCCTTCCTTCAGTGCGAATCCTTTTGCCACAAGCCCGGCCTTGTGCTTGTCAAGTGAGCCGTCCGCTTTGTACTTGTTCTTGTAGACCCACTTGCGGCCAATTGGTTTCGCTCCCAAAGGTGGATCAACCAACTTCCAAGTGCCATTCTTTATCAAGGCATCATACTCCTTCGCATCGCTTCTTTCCATTCATCATGAGAAGCGGCTTCTTTGAAGGAAGTTGGTTCATGATCTCGAGACAAACTCAATTCACGAGTTATAAGCAATATCCATATCAACAGGGGAATCGAATTATCTACATCACCTTCGATTTCTTGAGTGGAACTTCTTGTTCCCTGTTTTTCCAACCTCATCGGGATGAACATCCTCCGTTGTCTTTGTCGGCCCATTTTGGGGGGACCTTTACGAGATGGCTCCCGTCTGGTCACTTGACTGAGTTGGGATTGATTCAAGATTCAATCTCCCAATTCTGTCAATCACATCATCCAATGTGTCATCCGTGGTTGTTTCTTCATGTGGGGGGAGAGTGTGGTTCGGGAAATGATTCCACGCGTTTGATTCAATATCGAATCCCCCCCTTCAAGGTGTGGAATCACATTATCAAATTATTTGAAAGACTTTGCATGTGTGAATCTATCCGTGCGATCAAGTTGCCGCTCAACAACCTTGTCACTCTTGGATGATTCAAGAAATATGACATCTCTTGCTATCACAAACTTCTTATTTGCTTCATCATAGAGACGATATCCTTTGGAGGTATTGGAGTACCCCAAGAAGATACATTTTTCTGCTTCTAGCACCAAGTTTGTTCCTTTGACCCTTGGGTATCAAGGCATAACAGTGGACCCAAAGACCCCGAAATGCTTTTACCGAAGGAATGTGGCCATGCCACATTTCAAAAGGAGTTTTATTTCTAATTGAACTTGAAGGACACCTATTCTTTATGTAAACGAGACATAGAACTCGCATCAGCCCAAAACATCAATTTTACATTCTTGAAAAAATAACATGGAGCGGACCATATTTAAGATGGTTCTGTTCATTCTTTCAAACTACACCGTTCGTTGTGGATTATATGGCACAGTGGTTTGATGTTTGATTCCATGTTGACGAAGATAATTTTCAAATTCGTTTGAAGTGTATTCTTTTCCATTATCGATACGTAGAGAGCCAATATGTGTTTGTGCATCATTTTCAATCCATACATGAAAATTTTTGAAAGTTTGAAAAGCATCGGACTTATTCTTCGATAAGTAAATCCAACACATCCTGGTGTAGTCATCAATAAATGTCATCATGTATTTGTTTCCATTTGCGAGAATAAATAGGCATAGGGCCACATAAATCTGAATGAACAAGTTCAAGTTTCCTATGTGCTCTTGAGTGTGAATCATGAAATGGGTCAGTTTGCTATGCTTTCCTAGAATACATGCATCACATTCCTTAGGTTTTCTAGGAATTGTAGGTGACCCATCAACACCATTTTTCTTCAACAAACGAAGGTCGTCATAATTTAAGTGTCCAAATCTAGCATGCCATAAAAGACTTGATGGAAATGTACCTTCATCATGATATGAACTGAAAGCAAAGTTTTGAGCATGAGCAGATGAACCTTTCAGCTTCAAGAGTCTCCCTTCTTCTATTCCCTCCATGACAAGTGAGTGATCTAATGCCGATCCGACCTCGCCTTGCCATCAAACAAGTGAACTCGAGTGTCCTTGCCGCGATTTCGATCGGGGACAGCAAGTTTCTCTTCAACTCCGGGAGGTATAGAACCTCATGTAGGATATGATCGAGAAGACCGTGCGATTTAAGCTCGATCGTGCCAAGCCCCCGATGGCTTGAGTTTGGATTTATCTGCGAAATATACTCTGCTCCATCAACTTTGTCGATGAAATATTCAAAAAAAATCTTTTCTAAATGTCATGTGACATGTTGCTCCCGAATCTAGCAACCAATCATCTCTCCATGAAGTAAATGAAACATCAAAGAGGTTTTCAGTTACTCCATTGTTACAATGTGCTAGAACATAGTGAGCGGATTCGAGTGCTTTACCTTTGTCTTTGTCATTGGTTTTACCTTTGTCTTGATTTCTGTCGTTTGCTCAATTTTGTTCCATGGTGTTCTCGCATTTGGGTGCATCATGTCCATCTCTATTGCAGCGTGTGCAATGAAGATGGGATTTGTCAGCTTGTCCGCCCCCCTTTCCGTGAAGTTCCTTCTTCCTCTTCCTCTTCTCGCCACCTCTTCCTCTCGAATGAATCTGGAGCATGATTCTTTTCTCTATGTGCCAAATATGCAGCCTCTTCGGAAGATGAAGGGACTGTCATCTTACCAAAAGCTTTCTCTCTTTTCGCAAACTTTCTGCTCAAGTTTATCAAAGGTGATTTGTTCAAGGTTTCCACTTGCTTGCAAAGACTCAAGATAATGTGAGTAAGTCGGATATAATGCCTTAACATATGCTATGAGAGGTATGTCCATTTTTTACACCAGTGTTTTGAATGTCATGCATTATAGATCTTATTTTAGAAGCTAAAGCAAGGGGATCATCATTCTTCATTTCAAGACCGAACATCTTAACCATCAATTGAACATTTTCTAATTTCCGAGTGTGAGTCATAGAGTTCTTTTAGTTTCTTCAAGGCTTCATAGGCATTTGAGAATGATGAAATATGGCGACTCACCTCTTCACTTACTGAAGCTGCAATCAAGGCATAGGCCTTGCAGTTCTTGTTTTCCCAGATGGCAAGCTCTTTGTCTGAAGTGGGCTTCTCTGGTGGATTTTCTACTTGTCCTTCATAGATTCCTTCACAGATTCCCACGACAAATTCTAAGGAGTAGCATCAGAAGTATAAAATGTCTCGGCATAGATGCCGGCTAAACCCATCGTTAAGCATAACAGATTAGAGAACTCTGAGATGACCATCTCCTGTGGTAAACACAGTATTACAATGCGAAAATAGAAAAAAAAATTATCCATCGTATAACAAGAAATGACAAAACTAAAATTATCATCCTTGTAGCAAGTTGTTAATTAAATGTTAACAAAACAAGAATGAAGCAGTAAGAAGTAAGCTGGTATAAAAATACATGACAGAATTAATTTCTGAAGATAACCAATTGAAGCCTTGCAATGGGAATTAAATATCCTAACTCTACAGTATAGCAAAATACTTTCCTATGGTTAAGACGTGCAGTACTGTAAATTTCGTTAGATATAATCTCAAGAGATGGGAACATTATGTTATATAAAACAAGTTTAAAAGAAACATGATGAGTAAATAAGGGATTATAACAGGATATATCTTTGACCTTGGTTATCATGACAAAATGCGACATTATATGGAGAACTAGTTCCAATTAAATGAAATAGACAGTTAGAATATATATATATATATATATATATATATATATATATATATATATATATATATATATATATATATATATATATATATATATATCAATCTGAACTATATTGTAAATTTTTCCCACGACAAATTCTAAGGAGTAGCATCAGAAGTATAAAATGTCTCGGCATAGATGTCGGCTAAACCCATCGTTAAGCATAACAGATTAGAGAACTCTGAGATGACCATCTCCTATGGTAAACACAGTATTACAATGCGAAAATAGAAAAAAAAATTATCCATCGTATAACAGGAAATGACAAAACTAAATGTCGGTAGCAAGTAACGATGGCATCGTTCCATCAAAAAAAAAATTAAGGGAACTGAAATCCTGCCATCAGGCATACCTCCTAGAACCTATCTGAATTATTTAAATGCCACAGATATCGACCTGTGAGTATAGTAGAATTGTGGCATTAGTATATGAAAGAACTTGTGAGTATAATCCGCGTAGTTGCGGTTACTATATACACAAGAATCGATTTGAACAAATGAAAGACTTCACCTATAGAATACGACGTGGCACCTGAAATAGACAAGAAGAGGTTATTTATAAATCAGTGAAACCGTAACAGTAGTGAAAAGACAAATTGCGTATAGCATCACAAGGGAACGAATTTTTTTAGAATCTTGATACTGCGAGCCAGGGTAAAATTTAAAGCCGTTCCCAATTAAAACTACAGTCATGAATATACCAGAAAGGTTACTTAAAAAAAATTTGTTCGCCAAAGAAGAATGGGTGAAAATAGAACCTATCGAATAATACCTGAACGTCAGGGTATTGAGGACGAAAGCATTTAGGAAAAATGCTTCCAGAAATCGGTGCCATGCTACGTCAAAGAGGAAATTTCATTCAGTGTGAAAAAAAATGTCATACTCTTAAAACTTCTGGGATTCCTTAAATAAACTAGAACAAAATACTGTAAAAATTTGGAAATGAATACGCAATAGGAAAATGATTCCATTTAATGGCTATCAAAAACAAATAAAAACCACTAAAAACGAAGTTACCTGCGTTCTGAAGCAAGGAGTATCCATGATTGCCGGGGTTTCACTAGATTGCTGGGGTAAACGATTTCAACAGGATGAAATACGTCATGTGGAGGATAGTAACACAGGAAACCACTCTCTGAAAACTCCCCCGCCTTCATCAAATTAGCCGAGCCAAGGAATGCTCTCAGAGCTCGATCGGAGGGAGAGAAAATAATAGAGCTATGCAATCTCAGTGTTAAAGAAAAACCATAACCGGAATTACCAAAACCCTAATACGCCGATACCCTACACTTGTCATCATCGCAACGATTGGTATGGGTATCAATTAATTCGGTGAACCGGAAATATTTATTCTCCTGACATACTCCATCTCTAGCTATCAACGAAAGCATATATCGTGCGGACACAATTCAATGTGCACCCAGCTCGAAGACGAGTTGGTAGGAAGGACGTATCGCCCAAAATATATTAACCATGTGAATAAGTGCAGGTGCATCAGAACATTAATTAAAGTTTGTACCCCAGAATTTATGCGCCAAGATCTGGCCAAGCAAAAGTAAAAAGAACTGAAATGATGAATCTCGAAAATGATAACTTAGATCGGACTGGAATAAATTAAAAACCTTATGGTATGAAACGAGTACATATGTATGTACTGTGCCATCCAGGTCTTATATTCGTTGTATATATATATTACAATCATATCATGCCATACTTTATGTATAGAGGGTTCAAGAAATCATAATATAATGTTTTCTATCATGGGTAGGTTAATTATTAACGAAGTCAAGTCATATATATAGGTATAATATATAATATGCCTAAGTGGATATAGGTATAATATATAATAAGTATTAAAGGTACGAAACCCAATATCCTACTTGGTATAAAACAAAGTATATAAATTGTAGAATCAATTCTATATCAAGATAAAATGTTATGACAAGATTTGAGGCATAGTTTTGGTAATAAGTTCTAGTTAATAAGATATTAATGTCATGGAAAAAAAAAAAATTTGTTGTCAATAGAGGTACATTACAGACATGATTAAAGAACTAGAAGAAAAAGTTAATAGCGATCTCACCCTAAATAGTGTGGCATGTAAATTAGATATTAAACCCATTAAAGAAGAAATGAAAAAATTGATAGAATTATACCATTAGTGTAACAAAAGGGCCTTGAACCTCATAATCCTCGATTTGAAAGAGGAGGTAGACGAGGATACTTTAGTGATAACCCATACAAAATTACATAATAGGTTACAAATTGAAACAATGTGTCTCACAAAAGCAACAAGGTTTTGGAAATTAACCGAGAATAAACGAAGGCTGATCCGAATAAAGGTGAGCTCTACTAAACATAAGTATGACATAATTTGTAAAACCTTAAGTCTAAAAGGAACGAGAATATTTATAAATGAAGATATAATTCGATAAGATCAAACATAATTAAGAAAGGAGGTTCAAAAGGTAAAAGAAGCTAAGAAGGAAGGAAAATGGGAAATAATAAAAAATAGAAAAACCATTATTCGAGATAGAAACCAAAAATATTGTAATAAATAGCAATTCAACAGGCTCCAGATTCTTTCTTTGAACTGTCAGGGCTTTCCATGGAATAAAGGGCACAAGCTAAGTTGGATCTTGAATGAAGTTGATATTTTATTGCTTCTTGAAACTCGAGAGAACAAATAATATAAGGTCCCTAACATAGATGGCTTTGTACTATGATCATTCTGGAACAAGCGATCCTACTGTAGAGGCATTGGCGGTATAGCTTGTTATATTAGTAAGAACATATCCTCCCATGCTAGGCTTTATAAAAAAGACCCTTACAACCAATATGTTTGGATAGATATTACTGACATTAATGATAAAAAAACATACATGGAAATTTTTTATTTTGCCCCTATCAATTCTAACTTCTATAAGAATTTTTTTTTAGATAAAAATGGTCCTTAAAATGGTTTAGAAAATGATATTTCTAGCCTAAGGAATGAAGGTAATATCCTCTTAATGGGTGACTTTAATGTTCAAACTTCAAGAAACCAAGCTATTCTTCTAAGCAATTATTCCAACCCTAATCCTCTTTGGTTAGATGAAGACCTTACTCTAGCTAGCCGGTACAAATGAAGCTATGAAGATCTAGGGGAAAATTTGTTTGGGTCTGATCTAGTCAAGCTCTGTAGTGCTCAAGATCTCAAAATTTGCAATAGTCTAAAGAAGTGGACCAATTCTAGCTAGGTGACCTGTATCCATGGGCTTGGTAGCAGCGTGGTAGACTATGTTGTTTCTGATATCCCTTTATACAATGAAATAATAAATTTTGACATCTTAACCGACCACGAGCCTGACTCAGATCATAGACATTTAATTGTAACTCTCAGTTTTATCATGCATAGAGATCCCATAGAAGATAATCCTTATAGCCGAAAGAACATAATCTTTGATAGAAATAAAAATAATATTTTTCTAAATGAATTAAAAATTAGTTTGCTTCCTTTATCTAGTATAAATGACATAGAATATCTCTATCATAATTTTACTACAACCCTCTCATATTCTATTAACAAGTTATCCATTGAAGTTTCAAGTAATAAAAGAAATACAAAAACCAACCCTTGGTATGGTAAAGATTGTAAAAGTGTGAGGAGATAAATTAAGGAAGCTATTGATGAGTCTCTTAAAATTGGCAAGACAAAATTATATAAAGCCCTAACTAAAAGGAAAAAAATGCAGTATATTCATAAAATACAAGAAAATATCTTACACCTCTCTAAGGTAGCTCCTAAGAAATTCCAGAGGCAGATTCTAACTAGAAAAACTAAAGATAATAATAGAATTTCTTTACACGACTGGAATTCCTATCTTAAAAGTATTTATGAATCTCCAAATGTCATAGATAACATTTATACCATGTTCACAACGGAAGAAGTTTTCTCATTATAAGACATAGAGTTTGGGGTTAAGCAATTGGAAAATGGAAAAGCTAAGGACATTGAAGGTTACTAGGGAGAAATCTTGAAAATTGGAGGTCTTGTACTCATCCCTCACATCCATGGGATTTTCAATCAAGCAGTCAAGCAAGGGTTCCCTAAATCATGGACATGGAGCCTTATTATTCCTATTTTTGAAAGTGGGGATACAAATAACCCCTCTAATTATCGGAAAATTATGATTAGCCCTCTCTTAGCCAAGTTATATGGTATTATTTTGGAAAATAAGATGAGCATATGGCTTGAAAGTGAAGGTAAGCGAGCTAAAGGCCAAGCGGGTTTTAGAAGGCAATACTCAACAACATACCACCTCATTACGCTTAGGATCATTGTGGAGGAATGTCATAATCATAAATCCAATCTCTTTTGTTTCTTTATGGACTTTAGAATGTATTTCAATACAGTACCTAGAAATAACCTATGGAATAGATTAGAAGAGCTAAAGGTTCCTCTCGAGCTGAGAGCTGCCTCTATAAGGTTATACAAGAATGTAATTGCCAAGTTTAAGAGAAATGAGGGGTGGCCAAAAGATATTAAGTGTAATATCAGAGTTAAAAAAGGTTTCCCCTTCTCCCCTGCCTTATTTGGCATTTACATCGACAAGCTAGAAGGTTGTTTAGAGGAAGCAGGTTGTTTAGAGGAAGCAGGTTGTGCTGGCACGATCTTAGCTAGAATAATCATCATACTTATTCTCTATGATGACGATATTGTTCTTCTAGCAAGGTGCCCATATGATCTTGATAAGCAACTAAGACTTCTTAAGGATTTTTGCTCTACCATGGGTATGACTGTTAAAACTGACAAAACAAAAGTTATGATTATCAAATCCAAGGACACTTATGCTAATTTTTTGTATGGCAATAGCAACTTGGAGTTAGTGTCTTCTTACATGTACCTAGGAATTGATATTCATCATAAGCTCAAATAGAACTATAGAATTGAGAAAAGGATTAATGGAGGGTGGAAAGCTTATTTTGGTCTTGAAAATAATTGTAAAGCAGTAAACCTTGTGATGTGGGATAAAAAGAAGCTCCTCTTTGAAACTTTAGTCACTCCTTTTATCTTGTATGGATGTGAGGTTTGAGTTTGCAGCATCTCCAGAGAATCCTAGAGAAAGATTGAGCAAATCCAAAAGAATTTTATAACGTATAACCTCAAAATTAAAATAAATATACCTTATCCTATTCTCCTTATAGAATTGGGCTTTCCCCTATCAAGAGCCTAGCTATCACTAGGCTCTTTTTTTACAAGCACAAAATCAATAACATGGGAGACCATAGACTTCCTAAGCTAGCTTTAAACTCCAGCCAAAACCACCTAAGGGTCAAACGAGGTTGGTATAAAGATACTAGGGCTTGGATAAACCATTGGGAGATTGACGAAAATGTTGCATTGCAAATTATTAATAACATTAAAAATATTGTTACTTCTAAGTTTAAAGAGAAAATGTGGTGTGAGAAAGTTTTAGAGGCTAAAAGAAAATTAATATATTATAAGGAGGTCATCAACCCTACTCTAGAAGATCAAAAGTATCTCTCTTTTTTAACTAGATCGAAGAAAAAAAATTAATATAGCCAAGATAAGATCGAACTCTCATGAGCTCCATAGTGAAACAGGTTGTTGGGCAGTTCCTAAAACACCATTGGTGGAAAAGATCTGCCATTTCTGTGAGAATATGAACATTGAGGATGAAAATCACTTCCTCTTACAGTGCCTTGTGTACACCCACATTAGATCTCAGTTTCATAATATTTGTTGCAATACTGACCTACCTAACCTTTTAACATGTCAAAATTATAGTGAGCTCAGAAAGCAAGCTCTTTGAGCATATGAGTACAATTTAAAAAAAAACTAAATAATTCGCTTCTTTAGGTCCAACTTTAGATCCAGTAGACCAAAGTTTGGTATCTGTGGATGTTAACCATCATCATCATCATTGTAAATATTAAATTTTCATGTGCTTATTAATTAAATTTAAATATGGTTACAAAATCATTATTTTATAAATGATCAAAGGGTTTCACAATTGTTGATATTGTTGAAAATTTTTGGAAGAGAACTCTGTAATGACAGTTACTACAACTTAATAAAATAATAATAAATAAAATTATAATAATTGAGATTTTGACTAAATGGACATTTGAAGAGAAGGGAGAATTAATTTAAATGATATATAAAATATTACTTTGATTAAAAATCATAAATAAGAATAACTTAATATTGAAAAATATAAAATCAGAATTAATTATAAATAATTTATGGAAAAAAATATTAATTAAATAACTAAGGAAATAATAATCAACTAATAATTTGACTTAATGATATTTAAGTATTTAAAATATTTTAATAGTTAAATAAGTTAAAATAACTACATAATTCACAAATAAGAATTAATTAAATTATGAAAATTAAGAACTAATTAAAATAAATACTTACCATTATTTTACTATTTATAAAAATTGAATTTAATAAAAAATTCATAATCAAATAATATTTAATCATTATAAATTAATATTAAAAATATTTTAAGAAAAATTCAAATGAAATCATTTAATACAATGAAATAGTAAATTAAAATTTTTAAATATAATAATTAATTAAGTAAAACATTAGTCAAATTGGACTTGTGCTTTGTCTATATTTCCCACACAACTGACCAATGTGTCAGCAATTCACTAATGGTAGGTGCCTGCATTGGAAAATTGGCTTCCCAGCGATGGTTTGGAAGCTTCTTTTAAAAGGTGCGTATTCAGGTTGTTCATTTGAGAATCCAATCAGAAAAATTAATGAGTGACTTTGTAGTTCTTTATTTAAATTAAGTTTAAATAAACTTTTAATAATATTTTTATATAAATTAAATGATTAATTAATAATTAATTAGAAATAATAAATTTAATATTATTAAAATAAAATTATATTTTTAAAATTTAATATTATTAAAATTAAATTATATTTTTCAAATATTATTATTATTATTATTTTAAATAACATAATTAATTGTTTATATATATATATATATATATATACTCCACTCAATTTAATTATTTTTTAATTTTTTAATTATTAATTAAAAAATACATTCTAAAAGCCCATTCCAAAATGGGAAAATCTATATACATAATTAAATATAGGGTATTGTAACAAGGAAACTTAGTGTTATATTAATCATTTTATTAGTTATACTATTGAAAGTTGGTACATTGTTTTTTTTATTAATTATAAATTTTGATGACATGGTATATAGTTGAAAATGTGAGTAAAATTTATTCTACGATAAAATTTTGATAAATAACCATTTATATTTATAAATTCAAATTATATTTAAATTATCAATTTATTAAATATAATTATAAATTTAATATATAATTTATGAATGGCCTAAAAAAATTGATCTAAATTCATATTTAGAATATGTTTAAATTATCAAATATATTAAATACAATTATAAATTTATACAATTTGTTAATTAGAAATCAAAACCGGGGAAAAAAACTTTTGGTGCTTTACTCTCGTATTCATTCCATAATGGAAATATTGTTGACGTGGATCAAATAATTTGTAAGATTTTAAATTAAATTCTAAAAAATAAATATTTATTGTGATGTTGTGCTTATATTAAAGGGCTGGTAGTGAATCACCGGACCGGAGGATTTCGTTTGCTTGGATTCATTCTTTAATTTCGGGCCGATAAGTGACCGTTGTGTATTTCGATTCAATTTTCATTCCAGCCTATTGACTGCTCTTGAATTTTTTATATTTTAGGTTGGGTAATTTTTGATTTTGTAGGTTGGGCTTATAATAATAGTAAATTTTATAATAACATTAAGTTTTATTATATATTTAATAGATTTTGTAATAGTGTTAGTGTTTATGTTAAAATAATAATAATAATTATTAGTATAATAATAATAATAATGTTATTATTAAAATAAATATTAATATTAAGTATTAGTAATATTTAATCATATCAATATTGATAAATATTTATTATTAGGAAAACTATACAACTAAAATGGTTGATATATGTAAACATTAGTCGGTATATATCAACTAGTTTATTAATGTGGTTGTGCTAGTTGACCACTGGCATGCATATAGTTGATTAATATATTAAAAACAATGAGTTAATTAATATTAAAAATAATATTATTAACCAATTCTCATAGGGATTGAATTTCTTTTTACACTAAATCATTGATTTTTTTGGGTAGCTTGAGAGGTACTCCCTAGCTACATAATTTAAGAGAAAGAAAAAATAAATTTTAATTTGCTGGTCCTTAACTAGAGAATATAAAAGAAAGAAAAAATAAAATTAAAATTAAAAAGAAAGAAAATTAAATTTAACTTTAAATTTGATTTGTAAGGAGACATGTCACTTGAGCATCCTAAAACCACTATAAAAAGACACTTGAACTTTTCATTTTCATACACACTAATCACTCACACTTTTCTCTCTCACACACATGGGAAGTAATGTGAGGAATATATGTAAAATTTTGTGCTTCTCTAATTAGCACTAGAAAATCAACATGCTTTGAGGTTGTTACAATATTTATGTACAAAAAATTTAATTTTACTTTATGCAAAGAATGCCATAAATTATTGTGGGCAGTAATCCTTGGTAAATATGTTTAATTATCGAAATATAAGAAATGTATAATTTTTACTTTTACCTACATTTATGCAAAGAATTGCATAATTTATGGAGGAATAGTTTAACAAAGTGGGGTGAATAGCGACATAGATCCACTAGTGATCATAAGAATTTGACCTATGATATTTAAAGAGAATCTTAGAGGATTCTTCCAAGATCAAGCATAAACTTAGCAAGAGTGATTTGTGTTACAGAGAAATTAGGTAGAGTGGAAGGATGCAACCTATTTGAGATCCAAAGAGACTCTCATGATGTTATGTAGCCAAATCACTAAATAAAAGAAAATATGCATCAACGACTTGAAAATAAATCTCTTTGAGGGGGGAATCTCCTTTTACATCACATAAATGAAAAATTCCTAGATGATTCAAATGACAATATCTCCTTGCTATATATATGAGTCTAAGAGGTCAAAATATACATAGGACCTAAATAAAAATAATAATGTAAGGGCACAAAAATAACAATAGTGGGATTCTATGGGGCACAACAATAACAATATGTAGACTACACTAGTATTGTAGGGATATAACATGTCTCTCTCCTTTAAAAAAGTATTTTCCTCAACACTTGAGTAGTTATGGATTCTTCTGAATAAAATAGTCATCCTCTCATGTGGAGTTTTCAGCAGGTAAGTTATTCCACTTAATGAGATACTATGAAATTCATCTATTCCATAACTGTGATATTATTCTTTTGTGATTGCTTCAGGATCCAATATGGTTATTTTTTCTTCATCAAGTTCTAGAAATATAGTTTTAATTGGAAGCTTGTCACCTATAGCCTTCTTTAAGCATTAAACATGGAAAATTAGGTGTACTCGTGAAGATGCAAACAACTCTAATTTTCATGCCATAGTACCAATATTTTGCAACACCTTGTAAGGGCTGTAATACTTAGGTGATAAATTATTATCCTTCATAGCTTGCTTGAGGGACATTTTTTTGTATGGGGGCTAAATTGTCAACTTGGGTTACACTTTTGTGAGAATCGGGGGCAGAAATTTTTTTTCGACAATAGTTTGGCCGAACTTCTGATAAAGTTCGGCGAAACTATCTAATAGTTCGGCTGAACTTCATGAAAAAGTTCGGCCGAACACGTTCTATTGTTTAGATTGACGACACACTGACGGCGTGGAAAAACAGATTCTTTTGCCGGAGATGGGAAAACCGACAACAACAGTTCGGCTAAACTTTTACTATTAACATAGTTCGGCCAAACTATTTATTATAAATATATCGCCCACGAACCTCATTCTTTTCCTATGTCTTTGTTTTTCACTTTTTCTTTGCGTGTCTGCTGCTCTCAGGTCTATTGCTGGCGCGTCTCCTGCTCTTTGGTCTCTGGCTGACGCATCTCCTGCTCTTGCTTCACGCATCTTCTACACACTTCTCTATTGCCGAGGTAAGAAAGAAACCAGATTTCTCTCATCTCATATCAATGTCAAACATTCTGCTATTCTATTGTATCATTGTATCTAATTTCGATTTAGCTACAAATTTCTTTTGATACCATTTGGAAATTGTTGTAATTACAAAACACTAATTACTCATGTGAGCCTTGTGTCATGACCATTAGAGTTTGACTTGTTTAGGTTAGATACTAGTTCGAACGCAAATTTTGTCGTTGGAATTTTCTAGAGATATGTTTGCTGAAATTTCCCTGCCCTGTTAGCTTTTAAGCTCTAAATCTTATCAATTCAAAAAAAACTTCCCTTTAGAGCCATCTGCAAATCACCACCGTAAGGAATTTAACGACATTAGAAGACATCATCAAAATTTTTCCAACTTAAATCTCTCTATCATATGTCGCCTAAAAGTTTTAGTCTATAACTCTGCTTTTTTAATACACAATTGAAGCTCTTTAGCTATACTGGGTGGAGCATAGGCCTCTGTTTTGACCAAAGAAAAGATAACTGTTAAAATTGTTCTGATTAAAATGTTATGTATCTGCTTCCTGTTTGTTTTATGTTATTCCAATTCTATTTATTGAACAAGTATGAGGTTTTCCCTCTCAAAATGTAATCTGGAAATGATGATGAACAACTGATTAATAAAAACTCTTTTTACTCTGGTACATGAATATAAACCAGCTGTATTTTTCCCGCGTCTTTGTTTGTTCACTTTTGCTTCGCGCGTCTGCTGCTCTCTGGTCTGTTGCTGGCGCGTCTCCTACTCTCTGGTCTCTTGTTGGCGCATCTCCTACTCTTGCTTCACGTGTCTTCTACACACTTCTCTGTTGCCGAGGTAAGAAAGAAACCAGATTTCTCTCATCTCATATCAATTTCAAACATTCTGTTATTATATTGTATCATTGTATCTAATTTCGATTTAGATGCAAATTGCTTTTGATACCATTTTGGAAATTTTTGTAATTACAAAACACTAATTACTCATGTGAGCCTAGTGTCATGACCATTAGAGTTTGACTTGTTTAGCTTAGATACTAGTTCGAATGCAAATTTTGTCGGTGGACTTTTCTAGAGATATGTTTGCTGAAATTTCCCTGCCCTGTTAGCTTTTAAGCTCAAAATCTTATCAATTAAAAAAAAAACTGCCCTTTAGAGCCATCTGCAAATCACCACTGTAAGGAATTTAACGACATTAGAAGACATCATCAAAAATTTTCCAACTTAAATCTCTCTATCATATGTCGCCTAAAAGTTTTACTCTGTAACTCTACTTTTTTATTACACAGTTGAAGCTCTTTACCTGTACTGGGTGGAGCACAGGGCTCTGTTTTGTCCAAAAAAAAAAAACTGTTAAAAATGTCATGATTAAAATGCTATGTCTCTGCTTCCTATTTGTTTTATGTTATTCCAATTCTATTTATTGAACAAGTATGAGGTTTTCCCTCTCAAAATGTAATCTGGAAATGATGATGAACAATTGAAGAATGAAAACTTTTTTTGCTTTGGTACATGAATATAAACCAACTATATTTTTCCCGTGTCTTTGTTTGTTCACTTTTGCTTTGTGCATCTTCTTCTCTCTGGTCTATTGCTGGCACGTCTCCTGCTCTCTGGTCTTTTGCTGGCGCATCTCCTGCTCTTGCTTTGCATGTCTTCTGCACACTTCTCTGTTGTTGAGGTAAGAAAGAAACCATATTTCTCTCATCTCATATCAATGTCAAACAATAGCTTTCTGTAGTTATTTTATATTAAATTGTTAAGGAGGTAAATCCCCTCTGCGGACAGAGGCGATCCCTACTAGCCCAGCAGGGGTCTAGCAACAAACAAACAATGCTATGACGCAGGCTCCTAGTTACGAATGAAAGATTTGGGATAAAAACCTACCTGGATTCCAGCGCTCGGTCTGAAGGAGAGATGTCCCCGTCCTTCCGTCCTGGCAGATCACAATCCTTCCACGATCTCTGTGGATGAACACCTGCACACAGAAAGAACAAACGGATACAAGCATAGGAACCAGCATACGTAACTAAACATCGGTCAGAAAATACATTACTCACATTAACATAATGGAAAAAGGAGTGGAACCATAATCATAGTCATCTATTAAAATGATAAACGAATAGAAGTTACAACCAAGTTCTGACGCTGCAGCCTCCTTCGTGCGGGTCTCCGGTCGTCCACGTCTCGCAAAGCTCGCCAAGGGAAAGGGAAAGCTCTCCAGAGTCTCGTAACAATGGTCTCCTCGCTCGAATGGGCCTTAAGGGAAAGAAGGGATTCTTTTCAGCACAAAGGCACTTGGGAATAGGAGATGCAAAGCTTCAGCACTTCAAGACTAGCTTGCCATGGATCTGAGCAAGCTTTTATAGATGGGGAAGGAGGGAGTTGGGATCCCTATTATTATGGGATTGGCCCTATCAACAAGGAAGGTTCCATAGAAGGTGGCAAAACTACTTCCTTTCCATAGAACTCCCATAGCCAAACCTCCCAACTCAAGATAGGCAGTGGTTGTGAGTTTGTTTGAACTCAACTTCCGCCATCCATATATAAAAAACAGTCCCTAAAATGGGTGGCGCGATTGCTGCTCTATGACAGAGCGCCAAGTGGCGCGACCTCTTTACAGGATTTCCCTGAGTGGCGCGAGTACTGAACTGTCTACCCGCGCCAATGCAAAAGAGCTGTTTTTCATGGATTTTGCAAGGAGATGTCTCAAGGGGAAATGAAGCTCATACTCAGAGGGATGCAATGATGATGTTTTCAGTGCATGACAGTGTTCACAAGTCACGTTATGGGTCCTCCATTGTGCGGGACGGGGAATGGTAGGGACGGTGACAAATTACTGTGTAACAGATGCCCCCTAAAGCATGAGGCCCGAGAGAGAGAGGGGTGAAATGCTTTACGAGAACATGTCCAACTGAAGGCCCGCCGTCGAAAAACCTGCACAGACAGATACAACTAATATCTCAAGTACATGATGTATATATATGGTATGGACGCAGCCATCCGAACAGAGTATGCTATAATCCGGATCCAGGGTATGGGCGCAGCCATCCAACTAAGATCAAACAAATAGACTCGGGTATGGTCGCAGCCATCCAATCATTGAGTCATGTACATAATGAAAATAATCCACAATCGCAGCCTGGATTACAACAGACACAATCCAGGGTCTTGCGCTCCATCTCGACCCAAACAAGTACAAGTTCTAGCATGCGAATGTGTGAGTTGATGTCGAACATGCAAGAACATCGTCTGATTACCAGCCAATAATGAAAGCCGTTAACAGACGCGAGAGAAACCACCAATAATGACGATGGTCCTCAAGGTACTCCAGGTACAATCTACGGCGTGTGAATAAATGAGCCGACGTCGAACACCCGCAGAATCATCCGATCGGAGGCCAATAATGAAAACCTCTCGTCGAATGCGACGAACCTGCCATTAAGGCATGCAGGCTCCAAGGTACCATCAGGGGTCTCTAGACCAACTTCCTGGATAATGAGTTGAAGTCGACAGGAAGTGACCTTGATCGAAGGTGGGCCATAATGATTCCCACATCATCGACACGAGACAAAGGAACATAATGTTTTGTTGTGAATCAGGATCGTATGAGAAACAGAGGAAGGTTGATATTTGCAGAGGCCAACTTCTCTTGAACATATTGACGGCACGACAGTGGATTTGGCAGTATTTGACATCAACGGATCAGAGGTCATGGTGACGAGGCAATGAGAAGAGGAGAGGTCAAAAGAGATTATCCAAACCCACGGAGGCAAAGTGAAGAAACGAGATGAGATGTCCCCAACCCGACACGAATGCAGACAAGTGCCATGTTCAAGAGCGACATACTGCCGACGACAACAACGATGGTTCCATTTTTCCCCCACCATTTCTGGCGAGTACCCCAATTATTTTTGATAACAAGCTTGAAGGGGATAGCATATGCTTGTGATATAAGTCCGCCCTTCGGGCGAATCCATCCTAGTGCATTTAACGAGTCCTAGGAAGGAGAAACTCGGAGAACGTCATTTCGACGGAATCCAATGTCATCAGGGTTTAACGAGTCCGACAAAGGAAGAACTCGGCGTCTTTTCATGTTTAGAGAGTTTGAAAAGACAGCGGAAAAGAAAACTCCACAGGTCCCTTTTCGTAAATAGTTCCCCAGATCCGAAAAGGTAAAAAACAATATCCGGGAAAACCTCCTAGTCGCGATAGGCTAGGGTATTCCTTTTTCGTAATCAATCCATCCCAGCCCGAAAAAGGGTTAAACTTATACTCGGTGAATGTCGATTCGTGTCCATTTTAACGAGATCGAAACGACAAGGGCCTCGGCAATCTTTTCATATTTAGAGAGTCAGAAAAGAGCTGAAAGATGACTCCTCCTAGAGGAACGAGTGGTATAAAGGGTAGCAACTGGTTCCGGTAATGGTGGAACTGCTCAAAACAAATAAAGGTCAAGAGGCTGGCTAACAAGACCACTCATAGCAGCGGTTCCTCAGGAACGGGTAAAACAACCAAGTGAAGGCATATGATCGGCCAAGCAGATAATGACGATGGAGCGAGAAAACCAAGGCTCATCTGGCAAAATAGGCTGATAAGATGACAATCACAAGGGGGTAAATGGGAAAGGTTTCATTTTTACACAAGCTTGAAATCAGGAAACTCTGCTTGAAGTTGGTTTCATTTTTACACAAGCTTGAAACAAAGATAAACTATGCTTGAAACCGGTTTCATTTTTACACAAGCTTGAAACGGAAACAAACTATGCTTGTAAAATTAAGCATGCCCCCAGCATGGTGACTCAATTCGAGGTACATGCCCCCCAAGCTTCAGTCCATATGAAATTCAGATGGAGTGAAGGTTCAAATTACAAGATCAAGAGAAAGACTCGACTGGGATTTTACGAGATCTCATCAAAGACTCGAATTGAACGGGAACGTGTTTCATTGTTTTAACGAGGTTGACACATTAAAAGAACTATCCTCAGACATCCTTGTTTCATTTTTTAAGGAGCTTGACACAAGACAAGGAACTATGCTCCAAGAACCTGGTTTCATTTTTTAAGGAGCTTGACACAAGACAATGAACTATGCTCCGACAACCTTGTTTCATTTTTTAAGGAGCTTGACACAGGAAAGAACCATGCTCCGACGACCTTGTTTCATTTTTTAAGGAGCTTGACACAAGACAAGGAACTCTGCTCCGACGACCTTGTTTCATTTTTTAAGGAGCTTGACACAAGACAAGGAACTCTGCTCCGACGACCTTGTTTCATTTTTTAAGGAGCTTGACACAAGACAAGGAACTCTGCTCCGACCAGCTTGTTTCATTTTTTAAGGAGCTTGACACAAGGAAAAGAACTATGCTCCGACAACCTTGTTTCATTTTTTAAGGAGCTTGACACAAGACAAGGAACTCTGCTCCGACAACCTTGTTTCATTTTTTAAGGAGCTTGACACAAGACAAGGAACTTTGCTCCGACAACCTGGTTTCATTTTTTAAAGAGCTTGACACAGGGAGGGAACTATGCTCTAACCGACTTACATCAAAATGAACAAGAAGGCGGTGCTTCCAAGAGTTCCACTCCTGATGGAAGGAAAACATCCTGGAAGTCAGGACCCAATGCCCCCAGCACATTATGCACAACGGCATCATCACTGAGCACAGGCACGGGGTAAGTAGCCACATAGTTGACCTGCGGTGAAGCAGATACAACGGGTGGATAGAAACCAGGAGGGGGTGATGGCGGACCAGATGCCATATTAGGACCAAAGAACGAAAGCTGATCAATGGTCACGATCCTTCCTTCATGCGGAAAACAGACCACACGAAAGAGGGAGGAGACGAGCGCTCCCATGGCATAAGTGTAATCTCGCCCCAGGAGCAGATTGAAATCCAAGGGGCCTGGAACAACCATCACGTCCATATGGACGGTTTTGCCTCCCAAAGTAACAGGTAACCTTGGAAGGATCCCCAAC
>CM076572.1:198897683-199054953 GCA_034641835.2 Pinus albicaulis | reverse complement strand
TTTTTTTTTCTATTTTCTCACTTACGATTTTTCTCCCATGACAATTCATAGCATCTATTCTCCATATATATATTTATATATCAATTATATATTTATAACCACCTACCCCATATATATATATATAATTCCAGAACAGCTGTGCCATAACAACTATTCCATATATTTATTTATATATTACATATATATTAGAGCTTTGGTTTCTCTCTTGCTTGTGCATATAGGGATTTATAACTCAACGATAGAGATATACCAATACAGGTCCCTTGGAACCCACTTATCTCGTTCATGCATATCTCTAGCATTTATATATATATATTGATATATATATGTCACACTTCTAGTTATTATCGTTGGGTAACGATATGAGTATATATATGTAACTCCTAACATATATCCCTAGCCGTTTATATAACCTACCATGTAAATCGAAGCATACATATCTATTTTATTACCAAATCGACACATTTACCTAGCAGCTTTGCGTGTAATTACCACGAATCGTTCTCATATGAATTTACAGAGCCGTGACCATTAGAATACATAGCAGACACGTCAACTCGTTTTCTTGCGGGGTTTGACTGTTTTGCGACTCTCATTCACGCCACGTCGACTCGGCATCCTTCCATTTACATCTAAACCCTACCCCTGACACCCGGCGACGTATTTTATTTTATATATTTTTTTCTTATTCGGTTGATTCGCCGCGTGAATTTTCGATGTACAATTGTATGCGCGGTCCTGTCTGCTACGCTTCTTGCAGTTACGTGGCTGGTACTTATTGTGTAACGTTTCAATCGTTCTGGTTTTTCATGTGAAATCTCATGTTGACGTTTGATGGTTTGTTGAACAGAGACAGCAGCTCATGCCAGGAATTGAGTACTTGACGCCGACGATTTCAGGTCCTGCCCTAGCCACTATGAGACGTGTAATGCTTTCGGTTGCACTCCTGCTTGGCCCAGTACCATGCAGGCCGCCTACCGCCGCTCAGTGTCTATTCTGAAATATTTTTACATAACCGGGTACCTCACGGACAATACAGCGAGGTGGTTCTTCAAATCGTTGTTGGGATTCTCGGATATCTTGAGCAACGGGATTTAGGGTTCACATCCTCTTACCTAGTACCTCGGCTGCGTTCCCTAACTTATCCCTCCGCTAGCGATTTGTTTACTTATCCAGTTCCGGTTATCATTCGATACATTTGGGTTGAGATTGATGGGGATTTCCATCTATTTTCCGGAGGAAGCGAATCCTACCAGAGAAATATCTGATACAAGAGTACCAGGTCAGTGGAAACGTTTTTCCTTCTTTACATTCTGTAACTTATTCTGATGTTTGTGTTTTTCCTTTTATAATGTTGTATCTGAATCGGCGATGAATCATCTATGCAGAGCGTGTAGATGATGGGGGTTTTTTAGGCTGCCCTCAGTATGCATCGCAGATCGATGTCCGATCTCAGATGTCTGGCTGCAGCGCTACCGTTTAATGTTGTAGCTCACAATCATTTTATTAGTAGCTGTTGTTCGAAATCGGTTGTTAATCTAGAGCTTATGTGTCGACCTATTCCATTGTATAGGTGCTATTGACTCTGCAACCCTACGGAATGAAGAGCCGGACTCTTCTGTGGGTAACCTTCTTCCCTGAACACAATTTCTTCCCCTTATTTCTGGTGTTTGAAAGGATAGTAGTTTCTGCCATATAAACGAATATGGCAGCATGCCGGGACGACTCTGTCGTTCCGGAATACTCAGTACTCCAAATGATTAATCGCTCTTTCTGCGTGTCAATTTATCGGGTTAAATGTTTAGATGAGCGTAAGTACGCGTCCTGTCTGATGTTGTATGGCCACGTCTGTGGCATTTTACTGTTTGATCTGCTATTGTTCAGAGAGTAAGGGATATCCATATGGTAGGTAGACATTTCTCTGCTGGTTTCGAGTTAGACGTGAAATATAACCCTGTGCACTCCGGTTCATTTAAACAAACCCTAAATGGCGCTAATTGCTGTTACATTCTGCAGTATTAGAGAGAACGAGCATACGGTCTAAGAATGGGTTTTTAGGGTTGAAATCTGAGCATGCATTTTATCTCTCGGTCTTCAGATTATTTCTCGGTTTCCCTCATTTATGTGATGTATTGCAAGCAATATCGGATCGAGTTATTTGTTTTCCCTCTCGGCGTGTATATGAATTATGGAAACGAACTTGTTAGCTCTCGGCATTTCTTTTTTAAATTGAACATTGGGATAATCCGCACGCATTAATAGAGTTATACTCTGGATTTCAAGGCCGTAGGCTCATATATATATTTCATTTCGTAACTGTTTTGTAGTTATATTCTTGTTGATCCATATCGCTCATAACTATATGACTCGTTTTTTTTTTTTTAAAAGACTTAGTTGGGTCTGCTCGTAACCCTTATTAACATATATATATATTTTCACCGTGCTATACTTTGCCAGTGGATGAATGTCAACGAGTCATTCGTTCACCCACTACACGTACATCTTAATGTTACTGTGTATATATATATACTTGTATTGTTATTCTTTTTCGTTCATGGTTCGGTATTCTATATATATATTTTTCCTTATGTATAGTTAGATGTATTCAGTAGCATTCGAATAGATGTTTACATAGATGTATAACCAATCTAAGTCTTTCGTAAGTATCGTACATGGTTCTGAAATTTAAAGGCAGATATATAATTGAAAGCTATACTCTTATAACCATTATAAAGATCCTATCAAGTAGCATTATTCCTTGGTTAGCACAAATTAAAGTTCCCTACTTTAATATCATTTCCTTTTCCCCTTTTTGGTTTTGAGTATTATATCAATTTCAGTTCTGTCCCACTATTTTGTTTTTTTTTTCTAGCATACATATGCGCATATATTGTCCTATGGTATTCAATAGTCATTGTAACTTAAAACTTAATTGTAATTTTAGTCGTTGACTATGATACTTAGTTCCAGAATCGGAGATGAATTTCACGACATAATATGCTCTATCATTGCTATGATTTGTATATTCATTAAGTAGAATAGAATTTCTTTTAAAAGCTCGAAAATGTCGACATGCCTAATCTAACCTCTTTTAATTTTCCTCTATGATATCCTATTACTCAAAGTCTACTAATATAGTTTTCCATTTACATATGAGCATAAAATTTCACTATTGTACACATATATGGTGTAAGGGAATATTCAATTTTCCTGCATAACTGTGAGTGTCAAAATTTATGGTATTTACTTCCAGCTGTTTTATATTTATACCATGCACTTTCTAGTACTTCTAAAGGTTTCTCTAGCAGACTCATAAGCATACATTATCACAATTGTGCCTACAATAAACAAAACAAGAAGTAATCATCTGTAGAGGTTAAGTTCTTCAGATTTAAACCGACCTTGGTTTAGAGATTCTGGAGTTTCTACTCTATGGATTTTCTGGGCTACAACTAAACAGTACCTGAAGGGTGAAGGCCTGATGATGGGTTCTGTTAAATGTAGTACCAAAATCAAACATACAGATTCTCTTAAATTTTTTTATATGTAGCTAATTCATACCATAGAGCATCTGAATGAACAGAAAATTTCAGGAACATACCAATATTGCAATTGACCAACCTCCCAACCTTAGAGTCCTCTTTATCTCCCTCCTCATGGATTTGGCAAGTGATCTCTAATTCTCTTTTTGGTCAAAATGCACAATCATTTTATTTATTTCCTCAAATAAAATATGCAAATACATTCACACCATACTCATCCCTTGGGGTCCACCCCCTTAGGATTAAAGTTCAAATGTCTAACTTTAAAAATTCAACACACAAATTGGGGGTGTTACACTAGTGTACTCTAAATATGAAGAACAACATCAAGAATATCTCAGATTGATATTACATACATTGAGGGAGCATTAGATTTATGTGAAAACCAGTAAATGTAACTTTTATAAAACCATAATTCAATACTTGGGACACATTATCTCCAAATATGGGTTGGCATTTGACCGAGAGGAAGTTAAAGCCATTATGAATTGGCCTATTCCAAAACATGTATAAAAAGTTCACTCATTCATGGGGATTGCTGGATACTATCACAAATTGGTGGAGGGATTTTCAAAACTAGCCTACCCTATTACCTCTCTACAAAAGAAGGGAGTAAAATGTTAGTGGGAAACCATATTCCAAGACAATTTTTCAAAATTGGAACAAAATTTTACTACAAATACTATTTTAAAAATGTCAGAGCCAAACAAGGAATTTACTATGTGCATAGATGATTTTCTAGAGGGACTTCGAGGTGTATTACTACAAGATAGTTCTATCATAGCCTATGAATCAAGGAAACTAAGAAAACATGAACAAACTTATGTTGTTTAGGATATAGAAGTAGTTGTTGTAATACACACCTTGAAAAATTGGAGGCATTATTTACTAGGAAAGAAATTTGTCTTGGTAATTGACCATATAAGCTTGAAATATTTCTTTAGTCAACCTTATTTAAAAGCAAGATAGGAAAGGTAGTTAGTCTTCCTTAGTGAATTTTTATTCTAGTCAAACATATCAAAGGAAGTGAAAACAAAATTGCATATGCACTAAGCAGACATTCTCACTCTTTGATAGAAAGTGCTGGTAGAAACGTAAAACCCAATTTTGAAGAACATGTGCAACAATATTTGCAATAAGATCCTCAATACTAAGAAATGAAATTCAAAATACAATAGAAAGGAATTCTAGGGTATGCTATAAACCAAGAAGGATCAATTAATTGTCAAGTTAGACTATATATTCCTATTCTGTCTACATTGAAACATATGATATCAGATTAGTACCACAAGAGACAATATGCTTGTCACCCTGGATACGATAAAATGGTATGATCATTAAGGAATTTTTTTTTGGCCAAATATGAAGAATGAGTTAGCATATTATTTCGAAAAATTGTTAGAGTTTAAAAAATTAAAAGTGGAGTACCAACATCCGACATGATTATTGAATCCATTACCTATTCCAGAATGGTATTGGGAGGTGATCTCCATGGATTCTATAATAGAGTTACCAAGGATATGTTGATATTTTGTATAGTTGGTGTAGCATCGGGTGTGCTCTATCCTTGAAATTTTGTGGTGGGGTTAGGACACACTTCAACTCCAAAACCCAAAAATTATTTTATGAAATTTCAGCTAGTGTTCAAGTTATTAAAAAAATTAATTATTTTAATGAATTTCCTATGTCTAAACTTAGGAAAAATAAATAATTGAAGTGAATTAATTAACACATGTCCTGAAATGTTCTAAAAGACATGGATGAAGAAATATTTTAATCTGAGCCCTTAATGCATGTTTTAACATCGACTGTTGAGGGGTTCAACGAAAAAGTATAAGAGAAAGGCTTGAGGGTCAGTTTTAGATTGACACATAGTTGCAGAGCTGAGAAATATATATGGAATTCTAGCTAGGGTTTGCTAAGAATTTTTGGAGGAATTTTTTAAAGCGAAGGGTAGTATTGGCTAAGGAGATGATCTAGTCTTGGAGACAAGAGTCAGTAAGAGGCAGAGGAGAAACAACAAGGAAAGCGCAGAGAAGCAACTACCCATGTGCTACGCAGCTGTTATGTAGTTGCTACGCAGGACAATGCATAGGCTCCAGAGGGCTTCATAAATTATGCACAGCATATCTAGGGCTAGTGTAAGGCCTATGTCACCCTCTCAGGGATAACACAGTCCCTATCTGGGCAGTGTAGTGGCATTCTGAGGCTAGCAGGGCTGACGGTGGGGCTTCAGGGGCAGCGCTGGGGTTTCTAGGGCCACATCTGGGCTGAGTCTGGTAGACCCCGTTTGAGGGTGTGGATCAGTCAGGTATTTGGCACTAGAACAAAAAGTTAGTTGCAGATTTAATTTATTTTATTCTCTGTCGAGTTTTCCATATCTGCAACCCAGATTTACTGTACTCAGAATCTACTTAATAAAATAATCCCTCATATCCGTTGCACTATTTTTCCCGCTTTAGGGTTTTTCAGGGACTTATGTCCAAAAATCCATGTGTCACTTTCTTGGATGAGCCTATTATTCAGTAAATGATCTGCATGTGTAGACTGTAGCTGTGTTTATTTCAGTATTTTCTAAATCTAATTTCTAGAAATAACTTGTAATATTTTAAATCAAGTAGGAGAAATAAACCATTGTACTGTAGTATAATTTTCACATGATATCAGAGTGATAGGGGATCAATTTGAATCTCTAGCAATGATCTGAAGAAATATTTTTCTAGATGGTGGCAAAAGAAGCACCAGATCCGAAAATTTCATCTTGACAGTAGGAGAACGCAGCTCGAGAAAAGGACATTGCTAAAGCTACAAAAGGCCATCAGGCTTACGCAAACTCTTCCCAGGGCAGCGTAAGGACTGCATCACCCAGTCTGGGATTATGCAGTCCACTTTAGAGCAGCTCTAAGGCTTTGTTGGGCTAGCTATTGAGACACAATACAGTCATTTATTTTTTTTGCAGAAAATTTTGGCCAAGATCTGGAAGGAGTGCTTCAGATCTTCAGTAGTGCTGGTGTGGTGCATATTATGCAAGTGAAAAATTGTACCTAGATAAGTAAACAAAGACATGAGGAAGACAGTTACTCAGTAGATCTGAGCCAAACAAATCTCATATTTGATGAGGAGGATCGAAGAGTGTTGTATAATTGTGTTTGGGTGAAATCTTTCCAGGAGGGAAATTAGTCTTCAGCAGAAGCAGTTACTAGAGGGTTTGTAATCACCAAGAAACACATATACTGAGGGAGAAGAATTATTATCTGTGACATATCTAAGAAATATGGCTTGATATGGACTAAGGGATCAAGATAGATTGGACGACATGTCCAACTATGTTATCTGGAGATCCAAAATCCTTTTAGTTCTGTCTGAGTATGGTCTCAAACATCATTCAAAGAAGGTTCTTGTTTTACCAACCGATGTAGATCCTCTGAATAAGTATGAATAAAATCAAGGATAGACTAAGTTTTTGATCATAGACAGATTCAAGGAACACGCTATTCCTCATATTGCTGGAAATACTACAACAAATGACATGTGCATGGCCTTGGACATGATGTACGAAGGAGGCTTCATCCAAAGAAGAATGCTTATGGAGAATGATATGTGGTTGTTCCAAATGATCAAGGGTGAAGTGATAGATCCATACCTCTTCAAACTTCGAACTATCCGACATCGGCTCGTTGGCATAGGTGTTACCCAGATGACGGGCTCTTAGTGAGGACTGCACTAAATGCAATCTCAGAATATTGGGAAACATTTTTCAAGAGAATTATGTGTTAGGTCCCTATATTACTAGTATAGTCCCTGATTGTTGTTAGTGTAACCCCCTCATTGCTATTTTTGTAGCCCTATAACTCCAATTTTGTTATTATTGTGCCCTTGCATTATTATTGGTAGGTCGGCTAGGATTATATTGTGACCACATGGACTGCTATATATAGAAGGAACCTTTTTCATTTCTATCATCCAAGAATAGTTCATTTATGTAATGTAAAGGAGGCTTTCCCCTCGAATTGGCTTATTTATAAGGCTTTGATCTCTCTTTTCTTCTATTTTTTGAGTTGGATTCATAACATTTGGTATTAGAGCTTTGTATTCTAGGGTTTCGCTGCTCCAAATAGGTCATCATGGAAATTTTGCTATAACTTTTTTTATACAAATTTTTAGAAGCTAAATTATTTATCATGTGAAGCCAAAATCCTGAGGAACATCGTGTAAAAATTTCAGATCTTGGTTCAGAATTTTTTTGGGGATATGATATGTAGAAGTTAGGGTTTTTTCATGCTTCCGAATTTCATCTCAAAGATGTGACCGTGGGAAAATCATATTAACTCTCTCTCTCTGAGCATCGAATTGTAATTATGTAAAAATTCTCTGCAAGTAAATGGAATTTAGTTTCCTGTATATCAATTTCTAATCCAAAGGAGGAAACCATGACACATGGCATGCCGTGCAAGTTCGCTCTATTGAACTAGTCCATAATTAGGTCATTATGGGAGATTGGACATAACTTTGTCTTCAAGAATCAAAATCTGGTTAGACCTAGGCCATCCGAAAGAAAATTTAGAGGGATACTACAACACTGAATTTCAGATATTGGAGATCCAAAATAAAAAATATAATTCAGTTTCAATGTCGAGCTCCTCAAAAGAAAGAAAAATGTGTGGATTTTTTTCCGAATTGCATAAGTCTTTTTTGAAAAATCAGTTTAAATTGATTGCAAGGGCATATTGTACAATAGATATTAGTATTGGGTTCTAAAATTATCCCTAAAAATAATTCAACACCCATTAATCCTTTAGAAGCCTCTACTATGACTCATGAATATGAAGAAGTTCAATGTGACATATCAAAAATAGAAGAGTAAGTGCACCAAATTTCTCTCTCGCAAAGAGAAACAACAAATGAAATGGAAATTTTGAGGAAAGGTGTGGAAGATAAGATGGATGGTTTGAAGAAAGGTGCGGAAGCTAAGATGAATTTTTTGAAAAATGGCATGGAAGATAATATGGATGACATAGAAACTGGCATGGAAGTTAAGATGGATGAGATGGGAGATGAGATCGAAAACATGAAGAATGATCTAAACGAAGACATGAAAGGTTTGACAAATTTTTTACAAGAAATGTTTCCTAATTGTGAACATATAGTAGAGGAAGCTCATGATGAGAACAAAATAAATGTTAATCGTGATTTAGTAAAATATATTGTTGGATGGAAGACCCACCATATTCAAAATATTGATATGAGGAAGTTTGATGGCAGGGATCCCGTAACATGGATACTACAGATGGAGCAATATTTTGATCTCAATAATGTTAAAAACACACAAAAGTATGCATTTCAAATTTATATCTAGAACAAAATAGAATTGTATGGTATCTATGGCCTTACTCGCATAAAAAAATTGTTACATGGTCAATTTTTATGGAGGAAATGATAGCATATTATGAGGATACAAAGAACAACACCTTTTTTAGCCAAATGATAAATCTCAAACAAAAGGGTTCAGTGGGGGAGCACATTGAGGAATTTAAAAAATTGAATATAAGGGTAACTGATATTCCAGGGGAACACCAGATTGATTTCATCATAGGGACATTAAAGGATAACTTCCAACATGAGGTTTGCATTTTGGAACTTGATTCATTGGAGAAGGAATTCAGGTTGGCAAGAAAAATTTAATATAAAATTATGCCGACAAGGAAGCATACCACTCACATCTATAAAGGTGGACGTGCTTCTACTCCTAGACTTCCACAACCTACAAGGTTGACACCACAACAATTGGAAGAAAAATGAGCAAAAGAGCTTTGCTACAGTTGTGATATAAAATACGCTAAAGGTCATAAGTGTGCTGAGAAGAAATTATTTTACATAGATTCTGAAGAGGAGGAAGAAAATGAATAGGAAACTTCAAAAGAAGAGGATATATAGTACTAACCAACCCTAGAATAAGAAGAAATGAGTTTGAATATATCGTGTAATGCAATGGAAGGAATTACCTCTCCTCAAACTCTCAAGATAGAAGGACATATCCAGAAGAAAAAGGTAATAGTGTTGATTGATTCGGGTAGTACCCATAATTTTATTCATGTAAGGTAGCCAAGGAATTGAATTTTTTCCTATACCCAACACTAGAATATCAAGTGATGGTTGCAAATGTAGGAACTATAAATTTCTTTGGAAAATGTCATAATATCAATCTAACCATGGAGTAATATGTAATGAATATTCGAATGATTTACATTCCAAAGGGAGGTACTGATGTTGTACTAGGAGTACAATGGTTACAATATTTGAGGATGGTAGCTTTTAACTTTCAAGAAATTTTCTTGAAATTCTTTTCAGAAGGAAAGGAAGTCGAATTACGGGGTATCACTGAGAAACCAAGAAAATGACTAAGAGAATAATGATATATAATTTAAAATTAAAGTTTGGAAGTTCCAACATCAAAATCATCTATTTATCTAGATCTCAAGAAAATCTTGGACAATCATTCCAAGGTGTTTGAAACTCCCAAATAACTCCCACCTATTCGTGATCATGATCATGCTATTCATTTGATTCTAGGAAGTTTTCCTCCAAACATCAAGCCCTATAGATATCCGTATGTTCAAAAGAGCGAAATTAAATGTATGATTGCATGGATGCGAGAGGCTGGTATAATTCAACCTAGTCAAATTTTTTTCTCTGCTCCAGTAGTATTGGTGCACAAGAAGGATGGATCATGGCGCATGTGTATAGATTGTAGGGAGCTGAATAAGCTCACTTTTAAAGATAAATTTATGATTCCTGTGTTGATGAACTATTGGATGAATTACATGGAGATTTTTTTTTTTTCCAAGATGGATATTTGTTTAGGATATCATAAAATTAGAATGAACAGTGAATATATTCCAAAAACATCATTTCAAACTCATGCGGGTCATTTTTAACTTTTGGTCATGCCTTTTGGCCTTACGAATGCACCGTCCACATTTCAAGGATTGATGAATTCCATTTTCAAATCCTACCTTAGAAAATTTGGGCTAGTATTTTTTGATGATATATTAATCTATAATAGGTCTTGGAAGGATCATATTCAACATGTTGACATGGTGCTCAAACTATTAGAGGAGAAATAATTATATGGAAAAACATCAAAATCTTTCTTTGGAGTACAAGAGGTGGAATATCTGGGTCATATTGTATCTCATGAGGGTGTTAAGGTAGACCCTAAACAAAATTAAATCCATTAAGGAATGGAGAGTCCCCACAACCGTAATGTAGTTGTGAGGATTTCTCAAGTTAACAGGGTATTATCGCAAGTTCGTTAAGAATTATGGGAGAATAGTAGCACCTCTAACAAAATTATTGAAGAAAGATTCATTTTCATGGACTCGTGAAGAATATAAGGCCTTTGAGCATCTGAAATAGGTAATGTACCTAGCACTGGTCTTAGCTACTCCATACTTCAGAAAATCCTTATTGTGGAATGTGATGCCTAAGGAAATGGAATTGGTGTTGTTTTAATGCAAGAAGGAAGACCCATTTCTTTTGAAAGTCGTCCAATCAGAGGAAAGTATTTACATAAAGATATTTATGAGAAGGAAATTTATTAATACTATATGCATTAAAGAAATGGAGAACTTACCTAATGTGAAGACACTTCAAGGTAAAAACTGATCATGATAGTCTTTAACACTTTTTGGAAAAAAGACTATCTTCAGAAGAGCAAAAAAAATGGGTCACAAAGATGTTGGGTTATGGCTTTGAAATCATTTATAAACAATGGAAGCTAAATGTTGTTGTAGATGCACTCTCAAGAAAGAATAAAGAGGTGGAAACATTGCTTTGTGCCATTTCTATTATCCAACAAGATTGGATAACCGAAGAAAGGGATGAATGGAATAAGGACAAAGAAGTGTAGAAACTCACTCAAAATTTACGTCAACATCCTAGTACATCTGATACATTTAATTAGAAAAATGGTTCCTTATGCTACACAGATCACTTATATCACTGTAAGAATTCCCAACTAAAATAATTGTTTCTTTTGGAATTGCACACTTATCCTTTAGGAGGACACTCATGATTTTTAAAAACTTACGACAGGGTGAAGAGATATTTTTTTTTGGATGGCCTTAAATATGATATTCAAAAGTTTCTGGTGGAATGTTCAGTTTTCCAGCAAAACAAAGTTGATACAATTATGACCCCGAGTCTTCTACAACCTTTATCCATTCTAGGTCAACATTGGTAGGATATTTCAATGGATTTTATCATAGGTTTACCTAAGTCTAAAGGAATGAGTGTCACCATGGTTGTAGTTGATAGACTTACCAAGTATGCACACGTTTTTTTTCATTATCTCATCAATTTAAAGAAATTACAATTGCGACTGCATTTATGGAATAAATTCAAAAGCTACATCAGGGAAAATTTTAGGGGCTAATATTCGTGGGTGGGCTAACTTTATATGTTTTTTCCAAAAAAAAGATTTGCCAATTTCCATTTTTTTTCCAAAATGATCACCCAAATTTTATAGTACATGATTATTTTACCTTAAAAATCGCCAAAATACTATATCGACTAATATAAACTCATTGGAAATATAAATATTTCTACAAAATATCACAAAAAAATTTACAATTTGCATATTAGGTACTAGTAATATTCGCCAAGGTTTCTAAACGTTAAGATAAAATTACATCCTTAAAATGTTCCTTGAGCTACATGGAAACCCAAAGATTATTTTAAGCGACAGAGATCCCATTTTTACTGTAATTTTTGGACATAATTATTTTGTTGTTTGGGTACTGAACTATCTCATAGCTCACCTTGTCATCCTCAATCTCATGGTCAAACTAAGATAGTGAATAAATTTTTGGAAGGATATCTTCATTTTTTTTTATTTGATAAATAGACACAATGGGTCAAGTGGTTACCTCTCGCTAAATGGTGGGATAATACTTCCTTCCATACTGCAGCAAAATTGACCCTATTTATGGCACTTTATGGATACCATCCACCATCTATCACATAATATTTAAGAGAAAATTCTAAGGTTCAAGCAGTGGAATATAACATTGAGCATCAACAAGAAGTTTTCCAACTCTTAAAGGATAAACTAAATTTGGCACAAAATCGATTGAAACAACAGGTGGATCAACATTGCAGCAAGAGAAGTTTTGCTATAGTAGATTAGGTATTTTTATAGCTACAACCGTACAAACCAATGTCCCTCAAGCAAGCTAAGAAGGACAAAAAATTATCGCCAAAGTAATATGGTCCTTACATGGTGTTGCAAAATATTGGTACTATGGAATACAAATTGGAGCTTCCTGATTCTCTGCGAGTGCATCCATTTTTCCTGGTTTCATGCTTAAAGAAGGTTATAGGGGAAAAAAATCCAGTTCAAACAATATTTCCACAATTTGATGAGGAAGGAAAAATCATATTGGAACCTCAAGAAGTCATGGAAACAAGAACTCGACAGCTACAAAATGGATAAATTTAAGAGTATCTCAGCAAGTGGAAGAACTTACCAATTGAAGATTCTACATGGGAGGATGATAATATTATATTGAAGCACCTAGATCTACTCAAGCATTGAAGACAACACTTTTTTGAAGAAGAGGGGCATGTTAGGTCCCTATATTACTAGTATAGTCCCTTATTGTTCTTAATGTAACCCCCTTATTTTTATTCTTGTACCCCTGTAGCCCCAATTTTGTTTTTATTGTGACCTTACATTATCCTTGTTAGGTTGACTAGGGTTATATTGCGACCCCATGGACTCGTATATATAGAAGGAGGTATTTTCATTTGTATCATCCAATAATTGTTCATTTATGTAATGTAAAGGAAGTCGCCCCCTCGAAGTGGCTTATTTCTAAGGTGTTGATCTCTCTTTTCTTCTATTTTTAGAGCTGCATTCATAACATTCTAGGAATGGAAAGATTACTATATTGGGTTGACATGTGGCCTATCCTCCACTAAGAGGATATCAAGAGGGTCAAAAAGAGGCAAAATATCAGTGGTGGAAGTGGAAGAGCCAAAGTAAAAGAGCAGGAGGATGATGCAGCCATTGCATCAAGGGAAAATAAGAATCATGGGAAGAATAAGAAGGAGGACCTTTCCAAGGTCTGATGCTTTAAGTCGTGCAACCTTGGACACTTCACCAACACTTTTCCTAAGAAGAAGGACAAAGGATATTTTGATTCCAAGTCTACAGTAGCAAAGGATGATGGCTCTGATGATGATGCAACCATGAGTGTTCACGTACCTCGAGAGAAGAGGCTTGGTGACATGGATCTATAGAGCATCTATAGACAGGGTGGAAAAATCCTTGAGTCAACCCTACTCTTGGATCACATACGAGCTACGGGAGCCTTAATACGGTAGTGGGATGGGTCGGGAGATGGTTACAGAAGGTCGCATTGAAGCAAAAGAGGGGTCTGAAGAGATGAAGAGGGAGCAACGTAATGCAGAGTCATCAACAACATGGAGGCAACATCATAGAGAGGCTCTGCTCATGTAGTGCAGTGTTGCAGTGTAATAGTGCCTCTAGAAAGACAACGTAAATCAACATCTAGGGAGCTTAAGTGATGGAAGGAAACCCTACCTATCTCTCAAACAGTTGGGCAAAAGTATTTTAGTTGCTTACTTATTAGAAACTGAGTTGCATTGCAACAGTTAGTAGTGGCAATGCTATAGGCAACATGATGTAGCAATTTGAGAGGGAGATGTAGTATATATGTGGTAGTGTCAATGGTAGTGGCATGGGCAACAGTACAGAGAGAAACAATGCATTGGATGGAGGGAAATACGCCAAGCATCAGCAACATAAAATCCAACTTCAATATCTTGTAGTCCATGGTGTGGATGTATTGCTAGAGCATACTTCGTGCTAAGAGGGAGTGTTGATATTTTGTATAGTTGGTGTAGCATCGGGTGTGATCTAGCCCTAAATTTTTTGGATGGACTATGACACACTTGAGCTCCAAATCCCAGAAAGTGTTTTGTGAAATCTCAGCTCGTGTTCAAAATATTCAAATAATTAATTATTTTAATGGATTTCCTAAGTTTAAACTTAGGAAAATTAAATAATTTAAGTGAATTATTTAACACATGTGCTGAAATATTTTAAAAGACACAGATAAAACACTCTTTTAAACTCATTCATTGATGAGTGTTTTAATCTCGGTCGTTTAATGGTTCAATGAAAAAGTATAAGAGAAAGCCTTGAGGGTTAATTGGAGATAGACATAGAGTTGCAGAGCTGAGAAATATATTTGGAATTCTAGGGTGGGTTTTCTAAGAACTTCTGGAGGAATTATCTGTAGCGAGGGGTAGCTTTGGCTAAGGGGATTATAAGATCCTAGAGCCAAGAGTATATAAGAGGCAGATAAGCAACAACAAGGACAACACAGAGAAGCAATTACATAAATGTTGCACAACTGCTACATAGGTGCTACGCAAGACAACGCAGAGCCTCTAGAGGGATTCATAAATTACACAGAGGGTATCCAGCTCCAACGTAAGGCCTACGTCACCCTCTCATGGGTTACGTGTTCCCTCTGTGGGAAACACAGTGGAATTATGAGGCTAGAAAGGCTGACAGTGGGGCTTCAGGGGCAGCGCTAGGGTTTCTATGGCCAGATTTGGGCTAATTCTTATAAATATCAGTTGAGGGTGTGGTTTAGTCAGATATTCCGTACTAGAACAACAAATTTAGATGAATATTTAATTTATTTTATTCTTTGTTAGGTTTCCTAGATCTGGAAGCGAGATTTACTGTACTCAGAATCTACTTAATAAAATAAACCCTCATATCTACTACATCGATTTTCCCGCTTTCGATTTCTCCAGAGAATTATCTACAAAATTCCATGTGACACATTGTTGGATGAGAATATTATTCAGTAAATGATATACATGTGTAGACATTAGTTGTGTTTATTTCGGTATTTTCTGAATCTAATTTCTGGAAATAACTTGTAATATTTTAAATAAAGTAGGATAAATAAACCATGATATTGGAGTATAATTTTCATAGGACCAAGTATCAATATGAATCCATTATGGTGTTGCTAAACACATTGACTAAATAAGAACACTTTATAGTAGTACATTCTACCTTTCAGAGTGTAAAATTAGCCATCATTTTCATGAAATAAATTTTTAGACTTCATGGCATACCAAAAATGATAGTTTCAGACAAATATGGAAAATTTACCTCAAACCTCTTGAAGTTCTTGTTTAGAGGCATCGGGACCAATTTCAACATTAGTACTTCATATCATCCTCATATGGATGGACAAATAGAAAGAACAAATCATATTTTGGAGGACATGCTCTAAATGTATGTAATTGGTACACCCACAAAGTGGGAAGATTTTATGCATTTATCTGAGTTTGCTTATAAAAAAAGCTATAAAACCTCTATAAAAATGAGCCCCTTTGAAGCTTTGTACGACATAAAATTCCATACACCACTCAGTTGGAGTGAACCTTAGGATAGGTCGATTCTTGGTCTCGATGCCTTACATGAAAAGGAGTGAAGAGTATGGAAAATTCAACATGATATTAAAACATCTCAAGAATGAAAAAATAGTAATGTTAACAAATATAGAACACACAAATAGTTCAAAATTTGATAACATGTATATATGAGGGTTTCCAATTTGTCACCATGATTTTGTGGGTGGTTCGAAATTTTGGACCGAGTTGGTCGAGTAACATATGAGTTGGCTCTACCTAGTCATATTAAAGTTCATAATATATTTCATGTATCATTATTTAAAAATATATATTAGTGATCCTTCTGATATGGTTAACTGTATAATTTGATATAGGTGGAATCTGAAGTAGAATTTCTAGTAGAGCCACTTCGTATCTTGGATAAAAAATAGATCATGCTCCAGAATTGATTCATCGACCAGGTTAAAGTGCAATGTCAGAGCTTTACACTCGAGGAGGCCACTTGGTAGCATGAAGACAATATGAAGGAGGCTTATCCACCTCTATTCGAAAATGAAGTGGAAGAATAATAAACACCCAAGGTGATGCTCTTTTTTATAGAGGGGGAAGATGTAATACCCCTATGTTCATGTGAGTATTCTTTTAGTATGTGATATATTTTTAGAAATGGAAAGGAAGCCATAATTGAATTTTTGGAATAATTATGATGATGTATTAAATAATTTCAAATAAAATTAAAGATAATATTAGAGAATTAACTTTGGAAATATTCTATTATTACCGAGATCATTATTTCAATCCAGAATCCAATATGTATCGATAGGATGGAAGAAAACACATTCCACATCCACTCCTAAAATTCCTAAGAGTGAATTTATGTGATTTATTAGATTGGGAAAGAAAAATCTAACAAATCACCTAGTGTGTGCAAAAACAATGGAGATGGGTGAATAAACCACTACAGTGGAGAAACACTCGCTTTAAATGAAAATAAAATTATACTTTTGTCATAAAATACTAGGCTATAAGATTAAGAAAACCAAAAAAAAAAGGGGACATCGTTTAAGAAAGTATACAAGGGAAAAAAAATAAAATACCTTTCCCATGAAGACAAGAGGAATTTATCTTGGGGAAAATGCATCTCAGCACACGGTAAAAGAAAAGTTGATGGTTCATGGTTGGGAGGAAAAATATTCTTTGCAAGTTAATTAAATGGCGTTGATAATCATGAATATTTAATTCATGATTTATGTACTCTATATAGAATTCTTGATAAGTATTGTTAAGGAATGGGTATGATATTGAATTTAATATGGTAAAGTGTTCTTTCATTGTCATGATAGAAAGTTAATTTTGTGGAACTCTTGGGCACTATGTAAAGATTAAATGGTGAATTTCTAGTAAGTTAATTGTTGTAATTGAATATTGAATTTTGGATGTCGACTATAATGTTGAAATTATTATTTCGAATTTGTATTTAATGGGCAGTGAGACATGAGTTATTAGTTCCTTTCTTAACTATATTTATAATTGGTTTCTACCTTATCATGTTTTATTAGTGTTGATATATTAATATGGCCATAGATTGTTTTTACACCGTGATTCTAGAAAATTTTCAAGAGGGTTAGAACCGTTGTTTTAATTATAATTATGGTATGTAGGCTCAGAGTTAGTCCCAAGGGTACTATCACTGAGAACAATTGGAACACCGATTTAAATTCTCGATCTAATGGCATACTTGGAAAGGATATGGGTAAACTCATAAAATTTGGACTGACCCTGACACGAGTAAAATGGTACGGGGATTTCATTTAGGGGAAAAATGTTCTCTCATATTAAACCCATACATAGGAGTCACTCTATGAAATAACGCTATCTCGCTACCGAAATTGGTCACGATTACCTTTAGGATAGTATGGACATCATAAATGTAGCACTACGGTTGAGTATTGGCAGAGGATTTAAGTCCAAGAAAAACCATTAACCACGTGTACTCAGAACAAAATAAAATGCACGTAAAGTTATGGTAACTAAGGTAACTCTATTCCTAGTAGTCGGTCATTGATGGTTATTGAACCACAATGCTAAGTAACATAACTATAAAACAAAAAATAGAATACGACAGTGTTTGTTATGACTAATATAATCTCTGAATGTTAAAATTTGTTATAGTTACTGTGTTCATTATTACGACGACATAATTTCCACACAAGAATAAACTATGCAGGTAACGTAACGAAATGAAATCAAAACCTTCAAAGGTTTTTTCATTCCTGTAACCATAATTTAACAATATATTGCTACAGTGAAATAAACAAAGCAAATTATGTATATACAACTGAGTAAAATGAAGTAAATTGATATAGGAAAATTGGAGATAGAAACTATGTGTATTCACCAACACATATATTCATTAACGCAGCAGCGCTGTAGAAAAATAATAAACAGGGACTATGCATGCATAAAACTAACATTCATGTTATGAACAAAAATATAAATTCATTATATACATCTCTCTTGAGAGGAGTCAAGTTGGGTGATAGAAAAGAAAAATACAAATAATAGAGTGCTTGTGAATAGGCTGAACCTTATAAATAAATTAATAATAACAATAGTGTTAATTATAGTCCATATTCTTGCATGGTATTTACACCCTGCGTCAAATTTTTAATTTATACAAGAAAACCTATCTAAAAAGAAAAAGTTGACTGCAGGTTCAATCGTGTTCTCTAAAGGGAGGGCATATGTGGGAAGAGGAAAGTAGCCATGAGGACCGACCTCTAGGGAAAACTAGAGGGTTAGAATTTGTCGCAAAACTAGGATCGGATAATGTGTTCACCATGAGTGTTATGAAAACAGCTCTAAAAATAGAAGAAAAGAGAGATCAACACCTTAGAAATAAGACACTTGGAGGGGGAAACCTCCTTTACATTACATAAATTAACAATTCTTGGACGATACAAATGACACAACCTGCTTTCTATATATAGGAGTCCATGGGGTCACAATATAATCCTAGCCGACCTAACAATGATAATGTAAGGGCGTGATAATAACAATATGGCAGCTACACGAGTAAAACAATAACAATAAGGGGGCTACAATAACAACAATAAGGGGATACACTAGTATTATAGGGACCTAACATGCCCCTCTCCTTCAAACAAGTGTTGGCCTCAATGCTTGATTATTTCTGGATGCTTCTGTGGAAAATTCTCATCCTCCCATGTGGAATATTTAATGACTAAGTTCTTCCAATTGATGGTATACTCTAAAATTGATCAATGTGGTAAGTGCTGAATTTTTGTTTCTGTGACTACTTTAGAACTTCTTTCACTACGATGTTGATATTTTGGTTGTTTCATTTGATTCTGCACCAATGTTAGGTTATCATTTAAGAGTTGGAGAATTTGTTGTTGATGGGCAATGTGATCTTCCAGTAATTTATCATACATATTAGATTTCATTTGATCCTTCAAACCATCCAACTTAGACTCCATTTTTTCTTTTAAACCATCTATGTCATCTTTTATTTCTCTTTGTAAGATCGAAATTTGTTGTGCTTGGTACCGTAATTTGATATGTCATATTGTAATTCTTCCTCTTCATGTGCCATAGTATAGCTTGCAGAGGGCTTAATGGATGTGAAATTATTCTTGGGAGGCATTATATAACCCAATATTGATAAAAATGATTTAATATTCCCTTCGAATCACTTCAAACTGCCTTTTCAAACAAATGTTATTCAATTTTGAAAAATAAATACACACCTTTTTCTTCATTTTTATGAGGTCAATATTAAACCTGAATTCTCTCTTTGATTTTGGATCTTCAATATATGAAATTAGGTCTTGCAGTAGCCCTCTGAATCTTCTTTCAAATGCCACTGTTCAGACCTGATTTGGATGCTTCAAGGCAAAGTTATTCCCAATCTCCCACAATGACCTAATTATGGACTCGTTTAGTAGAGTGCACTTGTACGGTGCGCCACATGTCACTGTTTGCACCTTAGGCTCTCAAATTGATACACAAAAAACTACAGTCTATGTACTTGCAACCACTTCTTACAGAATTCCAATCTGATTCTCAGAGAGAGAGTTATGAGTATTTCCTAGTGGTCACCACTTTTAGTTGAAATTCGTGAGCCTGAACAAACCCTAACTTCCACAAATCATATCTACAAGAATATGGTGAAATAAGATTTGAAATGTTTACACGAAGTTCCTCCAGATTTCATCTTCTCTATTTAAAAATTTCAGATTTAGAAATTTCGTAGAAAAAACTTTATAGCAAAAATTCCACGATGACCTGTTTAGGTGAAATTTGGGAGCCAGAAAAAACTCTAAATTCAAAATATCATATCTCTAAAACTGTTGCAAATCAAGATATGAAATTTTTACACGATGTTCTTTAGTATTTCAGCTTAGGTCTGTAAAAATTTTAGCTTCTGAAACTTCGTAAAAAACAAGTTATAGAGAAAATTCCACAATGATGTGTTTGGAGAATCGAAACCCTATAATCTAAAGCTCTCATACCGAATGTTATGAAACCAACTCCAAAAATAGAATAAAAGAGAGATCAACGCCTTAGAAATAAGCCACTTCAAGGGGGAAAGATCGTTTACATTACATAAATGAACAATTCTTCGATGATACAAATGACACATCCTCCTTTCTATATATAGGAGTCCATGGGGTTAAAATATAATCCTAGCCGACCTAACACTAATAATGTAAGGGGGAAATAATAACAATATGGGGGCTAGAGGTGTACAACAGTAAGTATAAGAGGGATACAATAAAAACAATTAGGAGATATGCTAGTATTATAGGGACCTAACAATGAGAACTAATTCTAAGGGTACATTTTCCAAAAACAAAGGTATGATGTGAGTCAATAACTAAAAAGAAGAAAACAATATGAGTAATAAAAAGGAGAACTTAAGAACCTAGTATTTAATATTGAAAAAGGGTAGTTTAGATGTGTGGCACTAGGAAACCATGGTTGTATCTACTCCACGAGCCCTAGATAAATTGCAAATGTAGACATTACCAAATGAACAATTAAATAAATCAAAATCCAAAAAGTGATTAACAAAGAACTCGGATGGTGTGAGAAATCCACACGAGGGACCTAATGAGTGATATATTTCCAGTCGAGTATGCATGGGATGAAACCCCAAGAAAACAATTTCTTGACCTTGATGATAAACATAATATATTAAAACTTAGAATGGTAGCAACATGCTATATATACAAGAATAGGGATTCATAAAGTACCCGAGGATTGGGAGGCCCGAGGGATCCTGCAGATGACACAACATTTGACAAACAACACTCTTGAGGTAAACATGTCAAATCCTTAAGATTATAAATGATTCCTGAAAATAAACGAACATAAACACCACAAAAATGATGGAAAAGTGCGTATAAGTTACATAAGTGTGATCCCAGTGAGAGATCGCACAAATTATTAAAACCAATTTGAATCATGAGATGTAAATACATTTTACCTTGTACAATATAGAAAATAAGTGTTATGAGGTAGAATTCTAGAAGTGGTGATGAAATTGAAATGATAACGGTATGTATTCAGTAAAAAAACTTGAATTTTAGTTAACTGTGGTGAAATGTTACCTGGTGTGATTGAAGCAACGCCATGGCGAAGGCGAGAGGACCAACCTAGCAAAATTTAGGTAATTGCTACCGAGAAAACCATCAATGACTAGAATAAAAAAAGGTACATTAACATATGTCCCAACACTTGGTTTTTGCGCATCACTTCCCCTTTGAGATTTCCCGTGCTCACAAAGGGTGGGTGTGACAGCAAAAATAAAGCACCGATTGATGTGTTATGGATAGGTTAAAAATATAGGGTTAACAAAAATGACTTATTGTCATTGTGTTAGATAGCACCAACCAAAACCGTTGAACACTTAGCAAGGTTTGGGTACGTCGGGCCATGTGAAGATCAAGAGAATGCATATATGTGGAAGGACATTGTTGGTGGACCACTCCCATGAGGCATTGGTCTCGAGCTACACCCCTACATCCATAGTCCTCAAATTAGAGCGATGAGGAGGGACTTACGAGATAGGTATGCACATACGGCCAAATGCCCGTGTATTGTTGGAACACCTAAGTTCCATGTTACAATACCCTAGCATAGTAGTGGAGTGTTTAATTCATGAAGTCGGTGAACCTCCTGCATACATTAAACATGTTTAATCTAATTATACATAGGGGAAGAACATAGTACATTGGCTATAAATTAATGTTGTTATAATGGTGTAGGTATTGATGGATGTATTGTTACACTTCCTTTAGATATTTTAAATAGATAACATATATGGGGATGGAATTATAGGTCTAAGAAAGATATGCAAGTAAGCAATGTATAGGCAACAAGTAAGGAAAGAGGGAAAAAATAACGTAGTAGTCCTACTACATAAAAATTAATATATACAAGTCAAAAATTGTGATGTAGTTATTAAGAGTTATAATATCTATGTGGGAATGATGTTGTGAGTAACGATATAAATAATATTGAATAATTGATTTCATACGAGGTGATATTCTAATTACAAATTATGTTAATTATTTATAAATAAAAAAAATTTAAAAAATTGGGACAAGTACATCAATTGCAGGTACATGACACCAATAGTGGAACCCTAATACATTTTTTTTAAAAGTTTGGTAGTGACTTTCATTTTTCTCTTTTTTCACTTTTTTTTTCTTACTCCTTCTTTATCAACATGTCCAGATACATCACCCCGATTGGGGAATTGTATTGAACCTATGATGAGTGCTATAAAAGCCCACCTCACCACCATTTAACCAAGACCCCAAGGACGTGGAAGCCTAATACTTTCGTGCCCTAGTTTGTGTAGAAATTTATGGACCTCAAACCCTAGGTGCTTGGGAAATTGATAAAATTTGGGATTTTATCACACAACCCTTTTTAATTTCTTAATTGGTTAAGTAATATAGTCAATATTTTGTTAATGGAAAACCTTGCAGGCTTAGGTTATTGTTGCAAGGGAATTTGTTAGTATTGTATGGAAAATGTATAATTTATTATATTGCCAAATGTATGTTTTATATGAATACAAAACATGAGTTTGCCTTGCGTTGGAATACCAAAACCAACTTTTATTCTGTAATTTTGGGAAAATATAATTTCGATGAACTCATACTAGTTTAATTTTTATAATTCTATTCGAGAACTCCATTTTCATTTATGGGTTTACCCAATTTACCCTCTTCTTTGAGGTTATAATTTTAGGGATTCTTTTAATTATCGACTGATATGGTTTTTTTGCAACCATACTAATTTCTTGATATTTCAAAAAGTTTGTTTCTTATGTTGTAAATGGTTTCCCTATTATTATGACTAACGATGAAGTTATATCATTACTTATCAATTTCCCCATACATTTTATGAATGTTTCTCTCAATCATTCTTCCATTCCTATATATACACACACACACACACACACACACATTTATTTGTTTATTTATTTACTTACTTAATTGTTACTTATGCCTTTCCTTTTCACATAGTCATATTTCCAGAATTGTTCATTTTTTATTTTAATAATGTTAAACTAGTTTGGAGTAATATATGTAGGCATGTACTTAAGAATTTACTTCCTTTTTGAGACTCTTTCTTTGGTTTCAGAACTATTTCTAGCTTGCTCATATTTTCTAGCTTTAACGAGAAACTAATATAACTCGCCACATGAAAACAATTATTTCACACACTAATATTAATTATTTCTTATTCTTGCATATGTTAGATCAAAACAAAACAAAATTAATTTTTCCATTACTCCTTTATACATTAGATATTTATAAAAGAATATTAATTATTCCATTGGTCTTGTATAAATTAGATCATAACATACCTTTACCCATTATGAAATAACCATGCCATAAAATTTCTAGAAAAAAATATACAACTAGAAGAAACTAAAACAAAATATGCATGTGACACATATCTACTAATCCTGTTTAGTGTTAGGTCCCTATATTACTAGTATAGTCCCTTATTGTTTCTAGAGTAACCCCCTTATTGTTATTGTTGTACCCCTGCAACCCCCATATTGTTATTATTGTGCCCTTACATCATTATTGTTAGGTCGGCTAGGATTACAAGGTGGCCCCATGGACTCCTATATATAGAAAGGAGGTTTTGGTCATTTGAATCATCTAAGAATTGTTCATTTATGTAATCTATTGTACGTTTCCCCCTCGAAGTGGCTGATTTGTAAGGCGTTGATGTCTCTTTTCTTCTATTTTTGGAGTTGGTTTTATAACATATGGTATGATTTCTTTGGATTCTAGGGTTTTGCTGCTCGAAACAGGTCATCGTGGTATTTTCACTTTAAATTTTTTCTATGAAGTTTCAGAAGCTGAAATATTCATAGCATGAAGTCAAAATCCTGAGGAACGTTGTGGAAAAATTTCAGATGATGGTTCTCAATATTTTTGGAGATATGATCTGTGGAAGTTAGGGATTTTTGGACGCTCTTGAATTTGACCTAAAATGGTCATTGTGGAATTTTCACTAAATTTTTTTTTCTATGCGGGTTCAGAAGCTGAAATGTTTATGGAGTGAAGCTGAAATCCTGAGGAATGTCATGGAAAAATTTCAGAGCTTGATTCACAACATTTTGAGAGATATGGTGTGTGGAAGTTAGGATTGTTTCAGGCTACTCAATTTCATCTCAAAGAGGTGACCGTGGGAAAAACGTCATAACTGTCTCTCTGAGCGTCAGATTGGAATTCTGTAAAACGTTGCCACAAGAACATAGAATTTAGTTTCCTATGTATCAAATTCAGAGCTGAAGGAGGAAACAGTGAGACATGGCAAGTCGTACAAGTTCTCTCTACTCAACTAGTCCATAATTAGGTCATTGTATGAGATTGGGCATAACTTTGTCTTCAAGAATCCAAATCAGGTTAGACCTATGGCATTCAAAAACATATTCAGCTGGCTACTTCAGGGCCAAATTTTAGATATTTAAGATAAAAAATCATAGAGATAATTCAGTTTCAATATTGAGGTCCTCAAAATCAAGAAAAAGGTGTGTGTTTGTTTTTCAAATTGCATAAGTCTTGTTTGAAAAATCAGTTTTAAGTGATTCCAAAGGCCTATTGAGCATAGAAATTAGTATTGGGTTCTAAAATGCCTCATAAAAATAATTCAACACCCATTAAGCCCTCATATTACACTACTATGACTCATGAAGATCAAGAATTGCAACATGATCTATCAAAATTACAAGAGCAAGTGCACCAAATTTCGCTCTTGCAAAGAGAAAAAAAAAATGAAATGGAAGTTTTGATGAAAGGAATGGAAACAAATATAGATGATTTGAAGAAAGGTGTGCAAGATAATATGGATGGCATGGAAGCTAGCATGGAAGCTAAGATGGATGACATGGAAGAAAAAATGAAAGAAAACATGGAAAACATGAAGAATGATCTAAAAGTAGACATGGAAGGTTTGACAAAGTTGATTCAAGAAATGTTTCCTAATGATGAAAAGATAGTAGAGGAACCTCATGATGAGAAAAAAAAAAAATTTTAATCGTGATTTCATAAACTCTAATGTTGGATGGAAGAACCACCATATTCCAAAGATTGAGATGAGGAAGTTTGATGGCGAGGATCCCGTAACATGGATACTACAAATGGAGCAATATTTTGATCTCAATAATGTGTAAAACACATAAAAGGTACGTATTGAAACTTTACATTTACAAAAAAATACATTTTTATGGTATCGATGGCTTTAGCCTCATAAAAAAATGATCACTTGGTCAATTTTTATGGAGGAAATGATAGCACATTATGAGGATACAAAGAGAACATCTTCTTTATCCAGTTGATAAATCTCAAAAAAAAGGGTTGAGTGGGGGAGCACATTGGGGACTTCCAAAAATTGAATATAAGGGTAACTAATATTCCAGAGGAACATAGGATTGATGTCTTCATAGGGACTTTAGAGGATAACATCCAACATGAAGCTCACATTTGGGAACCTGATTCATTGGAGAAGCCATTCAAGTTGGAAAGAAAAATTGAATGTAAAATTATGGTGACAAGAAATCCTATCACTCACATCTATGAAGATTAAAATGTTGCTACTATTAGACTTCCACAACCTACAAGGTTGGCACCACAAAAATTGGAAGAAAAAAGAGCAAAAGGGATTTTCTAAAGTTGTGATAGAAAATAAAATAAAGGTCATAAGTTTGCTGAGAATAAATTATTTTACATAGATTGTGAAGAGGAAGAATAAAATGAACAAGAAACTTCAAAAGAAGAGGATATACACCAGGAACCAAACTTAGAAGAGGAAGAAATGAGTCCGACCATATCGTGTAATGCATTGGTAGGAATTAGCACTCCTCAAACTCTCAAGATAGAAGGACACATGAAGAAGAAAAAGGTAATAGTGTTGATTGATTGAGGTAGTACCCATAATTTTATTAATTGTAAGGTAGCCAAGGAATTGAATTGTTTCCTATACCCAACACCAGAATGTCAAGTGATGGTTGCAAATGGAGGAACTATAAATTTCTCTAGAAAATGCCATAAAATAAAGATAGCCATGGGGGAATATGCATTGAATAGCCCAGTTCCTTCCATTCTAATGGGAGGTGTTGATGTTGTACTAGGAGTACAATGGTTACAATCTTTGGGGACAATAGCTTTTAATTTTCGAGAAATTTTCTTGAAATTTTTTTGGGAAGGAAATGAAATTGAATTATGGGGTATCACAGGGAATCCAAGAAAGATAATAAGCTCTAATATCATGACAAAGCTTTTGAAAAAATAACAACGAAGCGTAATTGCACAATTATGCTCACTAGAAGTTCCAACATCAAAATAATCTATTTCTCTAGATATCCAAAAAGTATTGGACAATCATTCTAAGGTGTTTGAAACTCCCAAAGGACTCCCACCTATTCGTGATCATGATCATGCTATTCATTTGATTCCAGGAACTGTTCCTCCAAACATCAGGCCTGACAGATATCCTATTGTCCAAAAGAGCAAAATTGAACATATGATTGCAGAAATGTTAGAGGCTGGTATAATTCAACCTAGTCAAAGTTATTTTTCTGCTCTAGTATTATTGGTGCATAAGAAGGATGGATCATGACACATGTGTTCGGATTATAGGGAGCTCAATCAGCTCACTATTAAAGATCAATTTCCCATTCCTGTGATTGATGAATTATTGGATGAATTACATGGAGCAATTTATTTTCCTAAGTTGGATCTTCATTCCAGGATATCATCAAATTAGAATGAAGAATAAAGATATTCCAAAATATCATTTTGAACTCATGAGGGTCATTATGAATTTTTCGTTATGCCTTTTCGCCTTACAATTGCATCTTCTACATTTCAAGGGTTGATGAATTCCATTTTCAAAACCTTCCTTAGAAAATTTGTGCTATTACTTTTTGATGATATACTAATCTACAATAGGTCCTGGAAGGATCATGTTAAACATGTTGATAGGGTGCTCAAACTATTGGAGGAGAAAAAATTATATGCAAAAACATTGAAATGTTTCTTTGGAGTAAAAGAGGTGGAATATCTGGGTCATATTGTATCTCACGAGGGTGTTAAACTAGACCCTAACAAAATTAAAGCCATTAAGGAATGGAAATTTACCACAACCATAAAGCAGTTGCACGGGTTTCTCGAGTTAACAGGGTGTTATCACAAGTTTTTAAAGGATTATGGGCAAATCGCAGCACCTATAACAACATTATTGAAGAAAGATGCATTTTCGTTGACTCATGAAACAACTAAGGCTTTTGAACATATTAAAGAGGAAATGTACCTAGCACCAGTATTAGCTATGCCAGACTTCACAAGAACATTTATTGTGGAATGTTATGCCTCATGAAATGGAATTGGTTCCATTTTAATGAGGGAAGGAAGACCCGTTACTTTTGAAACTCATCAAATCAAAGGAAACTATTTACAAAAGGTTATTTATTAGAAGGAAACATTGGCACTACTACATGCACTAAAGAAATGGCGACGTTACCTAATGGGAAGACACTTCAAGGTAAAAACTGATCATGATAGTCTTAAACACTTTTTGGAACAAATACTATCTTCAGAAGAGCAACAAAAATAGGTCACAAAGATGTTGGGTTATGACTTTGAAATCATCTACAAAAAAGGGAAGGTAAATGTTGTTGCAGATGCACTCTCAAGAAAGGATTAGTGGAACCATTTCTTTGTGCCATTTCTATTATCCAACCAGATTGGATAATTGAAGCAAGGGATGAATGGAATAAGGATGAACAAGTGTGGACACTTAATCAAAATTTTCAGCAACATCCTAGTACATCTAATACATTTAGTTGGAAAAATGATTCCTTATGGTAGAAAGATCACTTATATATTTGTAATAATTTCAAACTACAACAAACGATTCTTTTGGAATTGCACACTTCTCATTTAGGAGGACACTCTGGATTTTTAAAAAATTACCATGGGGTGAAGAAAGAATTTTTTGGGGATGGCCTTAAATCGAAGATTGAAAAGTTTGTGGCGGAATGTTTGGCTTTCCAGAAAAATAAATTTGAGACAATTAAGACCCCAAGTCTTCTACAACCTTTATTTATTCCATGTCAACATTGGGAGGATATTTCAATGGATTTTATCACAAGTTTACATAAGTCTGAAGGAAAGAGTTACACCATGGTGGTAGTTGATATACTTACCAAGTATGCTCACTTTTGTGCATTATCTCATCCATTTAAAGCAAGCACATTTGCTACTGCATTTATGGAAAGAATTCAAAAGCTACATGGAAACTCGAAGATTGTTGTAAGTGATAGAGATTCCATTTTTACAACAAATTTTTGGACGTAATTATTTTCTTGTTTGGGTACTCAAATAACTCATAGCTCATCCTATCATCCTAAATCTAATGGTAAAACTGAGATAGTGAATAAATGTTTGGAAGGATATCTTCATTGTTTGTATCTGATAAGCAAGCACAATGGGTCAAGTAGTTACCTCTCGCTGAATGGTGATATAACACTTCGTTCCATACTGCAGAAAAAATGACCTCATTTATGGCACTTTATGGATATCATCGACCATCCATCACATCTTATTTAAGGGGAAATTTTAGGCTTCAAGTAGTGGAAGATCACATCAACTATCAACAAGAAGTTGTCTAAATCTTAAAGGATAACCTAAAATTGGCAAAAAATCAAATGAAAAAATAGGCAGATCAACATCACAGCGAGAGAAGTTAGATGTAGGAGGCTGGGTATTTTTATGGCTACAACAATACAAAAAAATGTCCCTCAAGAAACCTAATAAGGATAATAAATTTTCACCAAAGTAGTATGGTCCTTACAAGGTGTTGCAAAATATTGGTACTATGGCATACAAATTGGAGCTTCCTTCTTCTTCATGATTGCATCAAGTTTTCCATGTTTCATGCTTAAATAAGGTTATAGCGGACAAACTTCCAGTTCAAACAATATTGCCAAAACTTGATGAGGAAGGAAAAACCATATTGGAACCTGAAGCAGTCACAAGAACAAGAACTCCACAGCTACGAAATCGATCAATTTCAAAGTATCTCATCAAATGGAAGAACTTGCCCACTGAAGATTCTACATGGGAGGATGAGAATTTTATACAAAAGCACCCTGAGCTACTCAAGCATTGAGGACAACCCTTTTTTGAAGGAGATGAGCATGTTAGGTCCCTATATTACTAGTATAGTCCCTTATTGTTGCTAGTGTAACCCCCTTATCATTATTTTTGTACCCCTGTAACCCCCATATTGTTATTATTGTGCCCTTACATCATTATTGTTAGGTCGGCTAGGATTACATTGTGGCCTCACGGAATCCTATATATAGAAAGTAGGTTTTGGTTATTTGAATCATCTATAAATTGTTAATTTATGTAATGTATTGGAGGTTTCCCCCTCGAATTGGCTGATTTCTAAGGCATTGATCTCTATTTTCTTCTTTTTTTTGAGCTGGTTTCATAACATTTAGGCTTCCAAGGAAAATCACAGGGGAATAAGATTACTCCACCCAACCAATGAAAATAGTACTCACAATGTGAACTCCCCCAAATCCAGTTTCAATTCTAGAGTAGTATTTTGATAGGGAGCACATGAGGTCAACCTACGGATTATCTCACCACACTAGGTCTTGCCTAGTGTTTCACATGCCATACAATTCTAACTAGGAATTCCATTGTCCAACCATATCAAGAAGTACTTTATCTCGCAGTATCATGCCTCCCTTATCATTGTCTTGTCTGAGGTTTGAACTTCTAATTTTCCTCTCCTCTAACTAGACTCCAAGTTACTAGGTAACCGTAGTTTATTTCCCTCACACCCTATTGGCTTTTTTTTTCTCAACTAAGGTGATTTATTTCTAGGGAGAGGAATAATTGTCTTCTAAAATTATGGTAAGTGAAACTCTAATTTAGTATATTTTTCCTCTATAATTTCCATGGTCCTCCATAACCAATTTATTAATGAATTTTAAAATAAAATAAGCATTCATGGTTATTACAGTATGTCAAGTAATTTAATAAAAGTAAATGGAAATATTTACAATCTACTGAGGGGTACTACATCTCCCTCCCTTAAGTGAAGCACCATCCTTGGTGTTTATTCAAGGCCCTCTAGCATAGTTTGAGATATGCTTCAAGTATGCAATTCTTATCTTCCCAAGTTTCCTCTTATAGGCTAAAGTGCTTCCACTGCACTTTAACCTTCATAACCCGCTTCGGTAGAATTATTTATGTCTCATCTAAAATGAATATAAGCGCGATTGATAACTATCTATTTATATCGACCTACATTCACATTCATTAGAATTGTTATTAGTTTCCCATCAAACAAAAACCATATATAAAATCATTCCAAGTTTAGTGTTTTACATGTACATCCTCCCAATCAATAATGTGTCTATGATGATATATATATACTTCTTTAATAGAAAGATAGGAAAGGCATTATGTACATGTATATTGTCAATATTTTCACGACAATGTATATTGTATTATTTTCCCAAATTTATATTTGGTATGTGTAAAAAACACGAGTCTCTCTTGTTGTTGAATATTGAAACAAAATTTTATTATGTAATTTTGGAAACTATAAGTTTAATGAACTGATACTCGTTTAATTTTTATCATTTTGATTGAGCAATTTGTTTTTAGTTATGCGTTTATCAACTAAACCATGTTCACCTTTGTTATAATATTAGTGGTTATTTTAATTATCTAATATATGATTTTTTTGTAACTGTACTAATTTCTTGGTATTTAGAAAAAAAAATTTAATTGTAAATGGTTTCCCTATTCTTGTGACTTATGATGAAATTATATCATTAGTTAAAAATTTTCCTATACACTTTATGTTGGAAAAATACTGAGAGGGGAGGGGGTTGAATCAGTATTTAATGTAGACAATAAAACTTTTTACTTTTCCTTTCTAAAAACCCATAAGCGACTTTTCATAAGCCAACTAGTGTATATACGCGGATATCCTTTACAGAACTCGCGTATTCACAGAGATCTAAATATGCATTCAATTCTTAACTCAGATCATTGCATTATTAATTTATTAGATATTTCCGGAAAGAGTAAACAGGTGCAGAAAGAACAGAATAATCATCACACATAGGAAACACACATGAACGCCATGATTTTTAGGTGGAAACCCAATTCAGGAGAAAACCACCGCTGCCGTAGTTTTAGTGTTAAATATTTATTATAAAGAAAAACTTCTTACAATCATGTACTGGTGCAAACTTATACCAGCACACAGGCACCCACCTGCAGAAGCCTACAACCATCTCTCGTTTACCAGCCTCACCTGGAAGGGAGCTACAACCCCCTGCTCTCGTTTACCAGCCTCACCTGGAAGGGAACTACTACCCCTTGATATTAGCACCAGCCTCTGCAGACAGAAAGCTTCCAGTATCAGACTGAAGGCTTCAACCCTCAGATCCACTGCAGACCACGTTTCATTAATTTTCACATTGGATCAAATAGCTTCAACATAGTTCTTCACTTATCAACAAACATCCCTTTTCATTTCATCAGTCAGAACAATGAAACCACCCTAACTAGAATATCATAAATAGCCCAGACTTCAGAACAAATATGCAGAACCTCAATTATCTTTTGAGCAACCATGAACTCAAATACCATACGCACTTTTCCTTAAACAAACCCGTGTATACATGCAATTTTACTGAAGAGAACCTACGTATACATTTGTGCAACTTATTAGAAGAACCCTAATAGCCCATACACGCTTTTGTCTGAATAGAGTCGCGTATACACGCGCTTTTCATGAAACGAACCTGCGTATAGATCTATAAAAGATAAATTTTGCAGATCAGACCAGATCTATGAACTTACCAAATTTCTTCAACTTCTTCAACAGATTTGTGCCAGGTCTTCATCACTTCTTTTCAGATCATCCACGAGATTCACCATTTCAAGATCTAGAGATCTTGAACCTTCATTATGTTCATAGATGCATCATAGAATCAGATCTATCAATTAAAGAGAAAAGTTCAACCATGCAGATATATTTTAGAGTGAACTATTCATTAAAGCCCAGACGCATGCACACCCTTTGCACAATGAAATTCTTCTTCTTATATAGATTTAGCCTTTTTCAATACCATGAGTGAAAACCACATTACTTCTGATGGTTTTCCTGGACGAGATCAAATAGACAATCCAGCGCTCAATACAATGGGTCAATACAATGGTAATGCACCTTGGTATTCTAATTTTGGAGTGCAAAAGACCATACGCGACTTGGCATGTACTTTTACGTGTGCATACAGGCTTTCTTCTTGACAAACCCACCTATGCCTTGTAACACACAATTTTCATCATTGCTTTGGCCCTCACTGATATTTCCTTCTCTGGTACTTCTGAGCTACTTGTAGAACATCAGATTTACATCATTAATAAACTCATCAAGCATCAATAACATATTTAATAATAGGTTTCCATCATCTTCATCAAGTGGGTTGCCATCAAGGACAACATTTAGCATCATATTGCCAACAATCTCCCCCTTTGGACTTGATGGAAACCATGATGGTGTTTGATCACCAAAACAGATAAATACATTAAGTAGAATGATATTATCCCCCTATTCAAACACCATGTCACTCTCCCCCTTTGACATCAAGGGCAAAGGGTGGGTCAAAACCAACACAAGGTTTTTCTCCTTATGTAGAAATAACAACGCTTTAGATCTGATGTGCACTAAATATATCATGCTCCCCCTGACTCTATGACCTTCCTATCACCAAGGACTCATACTTACATCAAATGATCTAACCAAGTGGATTTACATAAGTGACTCAAGTACCCAACCAAGTGGGTTTACACATTTTGACTCAACTACCCAACCAAGTGGGTTTACAAATTTGGACAAGTCCTTACATGACTGAATATTACAATTTTTACATCATGGGTCTCAACATGACCTTTTCATCAAATTACAAAAATGACTTTTCAAGACCAATACCAGAAGGACCTCAAGAGAGATCACATTTCAGAACCATCATAATGCCAACAATGCATTATACTGAGCAAGACTGCTGCTCCCCCTGAAACTGTGCATCCAATGCATCCTTTCTATATGACAAAAGCTCCCCCTTTGCTTGTGCATGCTGAATACTTTCAACAGCAAATAATCAAGGCATCTTCACCCAAAACAGAGAATGAAATAGAAATATACGAGCTGAAATACCACCAGTGACTTCAAACAGCATCGAAGATACCAAACAGCACTGCAGTTGTGCTAAAAAATGCTGACCCCGAACAAAAATTTCCAGCAACCAACCATACGCAACTTTATGTGTTTAAACTCACGTATATACACGACTGTCTTTGAGGAAACCCGCGTATCCAATTTAATATTCTGAATTTAATCAGATATGATCTTCTGAGAGGTAGAGACAACACCCAACTTCTTCCTGAGATATTCGAACGTTTCCCTGGGCAGAGGTTTGGTAAATATATCAGCAATTTGTTCCTTGTAGGGAACATACTCCAACTTCACCTTTTGTTCAAGCACTTGTTCACATAGGAAGTGATACTTGATGGGAATGTGATTGGTCTTCGAATGCATAACAGGATTCTTTGAGATACTGATGGCACTTGTATTATCACACATAATGGAGATAAGAGGTGTACATTTGATTTGAAAATATTGCAAGGTTTGCATCATCCAAAGGAGTTGAGTGCAAGAAGATGCGGCAGCCACATATTCTGCTTCTGCTCTAGATAAAGTAATAGAATTTTGCTTCTTGCTGAACCGAGATACTAATCGGGGCCCCATATAGAATGCACCACCACTAGTGCTTTTTTGATCATCAACATTTCCAGCCCAATCTGCATCAGTGTAAGCATCAAGAGTAAGATCAGCATTCTTTGGATACCATAGTCCAAAATCTTGAGTTCCTTGTAGATATTTGAATATTCTTTTGACAGCCTGAAGGTGAGACTCTTTTGGATTAGCTTGTAATCGTCCGACAATCCCGACTGCATGCATAATGTCCGGTCTAGTCCCAATGAGATAAAGTAGACTTCCTATCATTGATCTGTATTCTGGTTGATTCACCGTGGGAGAATCATCATGAGAACTGAGATTGCATCCGGTTATCATTGGTGTACTTACAGGTTTGCATTCTTCCATGCCATACTTCTTCAAAATTTTCTTAAGATATTTTTCTTGTGATAGGAATATACCATCTGTAGTTTGATGCACTTCCAAGCCAAGAAATAATGTTAGTTCCCCAATTAAGGACATTTCAAATTATTGCTGCATGACAGAAGCAAATTTCTGACTCATAGATTCTTCATTACTCCCAAAAATGATATCATCAACATAAACCACCACAATCAATAGTTTATTATTTTCAATTTTTGTGTATAAGTTGCTATCAGCAAACCCCTTTGAAAATCCTTGTTGATGAAGATATTTGTCAAGACGATAATACCATGCCCTTGAAGCTTGTTTGAGACCATATAGAGCCTTTTTAAGTCTACAAACAATATTTTCATCATTTCCCAAAATGAATCCTTCTAGTTGTTCTATATAAACTTCTTCTTCTAGATCACCATTGAGGAATGCAGATTTGACATCCATTTGATAAACTTTGATTTGTTGAAAACTTGAAAAAGCAAGAAACATTCTTATGGCTTCAAGTCTAGCTACAGGAGCAAAAGTTTCTTCAAAGTCTATACCTTATTGTTGAGTATACCCTTTGCAAACCAGTCTAGCTTTGTTTCTTATAACGTCCCCATTCTCATTTAACTTGTTCTTGAATATCCATTTGGTTCCAATGACATTTTTGTTATGTGGTCTTGGTACCAATTCCCAAGTGTGATTCTTTTCAATTTGATCAAGCTCTTCATTCATGGCTTGAATCCAACATTCATATTTTCTAGCTTGATTGACATTGTGTGGTTCAATTGTGGATAGAAATGCCAGATAGCTAGAAGATCCCATAAGAGTCCTCCTTGTTTGTACTCCTGATTCCTTATTTCCCAAAATTTGAGATTCAGGATGATTCTTTTGAACATATCTGGATGGAGCTTTTCCAGATAAATCATCTTCTGGTTCTTCATTGGATCCATTGTCTATATCATTTCTATTTGACGCAGAAGGACAAAAGTCACCATCATCTTCATCTGTTGTGTGTTTTTCTTCTTTAGGAGCTGCAGGAAACTCATCAATAACAACATCAATACATTCAACAATCTTTTGAAGCCTTTTATTGTAACATTTGTATGCTCTGCTTGTAGATGAGTAACCAAGAAATATTCCTTCATCTGATCTGGGTTCAAACTTGCCAAGATTTTCATCATTATTTTTGATAAAGCATTTACTTCCAAAAACTCTAAAATGCTTCACAGAAGAAGGATTACCATACCATAGTTCATACGGATTTTTATCACTATTTACTTGAACATGTGCCTTGTTAAGAATATTTGCTACTGTGTGAGCTGCTTCTCCCCATAAAGTGTCAGGTGTTCCAGAATCATCGAGCACAGCTCTAGCCATTTGTTGAATCGTTCTATTAATTCTTTCTACTACGCCATTTTTTTATGGAGTGCCTGCTATAGAAAACTGTCTTTTTATGCCACGTTGTTCACAAAATTCAAAGAATTGATTTGATGTATATTATCCTCCTCGATCAGATTTAAAACACTTGATTTTTAGATCTGATTCATTTTCCAATAGTGCTTTGAAGATCTGAAATTTTTCAAATGCTTCGTCTTTGTGTTTGATCAACCCAATCCAACACATTGTAGAGAAATCATCAATAAATAAGATATAGTATTCTTCACCCCGTGGTGACTTTTTTCTCATAGGTCCACATATGTTGGTATGAATGAGTTCAAGAGGCTTACTTGATGATCCTTCCTTGGCATTAAATTGCACTCTGGTTTGCTTACCGAATTGACAGGATTTGCATATGATACTTTCAAGCAGAGTAACATTGGGAAGACCACAAACAACATTAAGTCTGCTAGATTTGTTGATTTGAGAGAAGCTTAGATGCCCAAACCTTCTATGCCATAGCTAGTTTTCTGAAGATTTACTCAAGTAACATTGTTCTTTGCAATTCTTCAATACATACAGATTGCTTGGAGTTCTTTCTCCTTTTATAATTGTTTTACCTGTATCAAGATCACGAACCACACATTCTTTTGAACTAAAGACAACTTCAGTTCCTTGATCACACATTTGACTTACACTTAACCGGTTATGCCTTAATCCATCGACATACATGACATCATTAGCCTTCACCTTTTCTTTTGTAAACACAGACCCTTTTCCTTTAATTACAGCAGGAGTATCATTTCCAAAAGTAACTTTATTTTCCTTTTCTAGAGCACTATATGCACGAAGTTTGTGTTTATCACCTGTCATGTGTCTTGAGCATCTGCTCTCAATGTACCATTGATTTTCTTCACCTTCCACAAATAACGCTATGCCACAATTTTCAACCTGTGGTTCCTTATTTTTCCATATTTTGGATTTTGAAGGAAGATGCTCTCTTGGCTGTACTTTGCTCCTGCACTCAGAATCTTCATGGCCAAAGTTATTGCAATAAGCACATTCAACTTCATTTAGAAGAGGAGAAAAGTTGTTATAGGTATTCTTCTTTGTTTCAACATCAATCCTTTTCTTTCTTGCTTCTCTTGTCATGATGGTTTTATATGCAACACATTGAACAGTTTTATGACCAAAATTGTGACATGAGAAACATTGTCCATTGAAGAAGAAATTTCTATGATCATGAAATCTTCTATTTGAATTTACCTGTTGATTGGTGCCCTTTTGAAAGATATTCCTGTTAGTGTTCCTTGCATTAGGATGATCATGCTTTACCTGTAAATATTCTTTATTCCCTGGCTGAGTGGCAGAATTTTGTAAACCAGTTGTAGCTGCTTTTAGATAATTTGGTGTTGAAGCTTGAGAGGACTCTCCAGTGTATCCAAGACCTGTCTTTATAAGAGGAGAAAGTTCAACCTTGATAATCTCATCTAAAGTTTCAGGTCCTTTAGCAAATCTAAAATTCAGAGTCTTTACTTTCTCAAATTCTTTTCTTACACTTACCACTTCACATTCTAATTTCTCATTGTGTTTCTTTGCTTCTTCAACCTGCTTTTCCAGAGTCTCGATGGTTATTTTTCTTTCTTCTAAGAGAGTTTTATACTGTTCTAAGAGATTTTTCTTTCTTCTAAGCATCTTTTGAGTTGGTTGTTCTCTTCAATAAAATCAATGTCCTCTAGAGCATCCACAAAAGTATCCTTTTCTTATTTAGATTCAAATTCCATGAGAAGTCTAAGATATTGTTCACATTCATCCTCACTATCAGAAACTCCATCACTGTCATCATGAGTATAGTAGCTTCTTCTAGTGCTAGACCGATTCTTATTTCTAGCTACTTCCTTTCCTTTTGTAGGTGTTTCTTTGTAAGGACACTTAGCAGCATAATGACCAACACTTCCACAATTAAAACATTTGAAAGGAAGCTTACCTCTAAACCGTCCTGTACCAAGTTGAAGTTTCTTTACAAAATTTGCCTTATCTTCTTCTGAAATATATCCTGATCCTTCTGCTTCTTGCACTTATTTCCCTTTTGTAGAGGCTGTAAAAACAACTTCTTTGACTTCAGACGGTCCTCCTCTTCTCATTTCATATGCAGTCAGTATGCCATGAATTTGCACCACTGAAAGATTTTGAATATCCTGTTTTTCTTCAAGGGCAGAAACTTTTGATTCAAATTTTGCCGTTAGCGATCGTAAAATTTTCTCAACCAAAGTAGTGTCGGATATAGTTTCACCCAGATTTATCATACGATTTACAACATCATCAATACGTAAAAAGAAACTGGCAATACTCTCATCACTATGCATCTTTAAATTTTCATATTCAATTCTGAGAGTTTGGAGTTTTTCACTTTTTACCTTTGCATCGCCTTCATAACTTAGAATGATTTTGTCCCATATTTCCTTTGTTGTATTCAGCTGCATGAATTTGACAAATTCTGATTCAGTTAGACTTCCTGTTATAGAATTGACCGCTTTTGCATTTGATTCATAATTCTTCCTCTCAGTTGGATTTGTTGGTGTAGCAGCTAGATATTGATATCCTTGTTCAACAATGGCCCATACATCAGCTCGCATAGACTAAAGATAGGATCTCATCCTCATTTTCCAGAAGATTAAATTGCTTCCGTTGAAGAGAGGGGGCTTGATAGATGTTGTTCCCTCATGATTGCTCATCTTGCTTGATCTTCCTTCTACCGGCTAAGCTTTTTCAGAAGAACATGGCTCTGATACCAATTGTTGGAAAAATACTGAGAGGGGGGGCGGGGGGGTGAATCAGTATTTAATGCAGACAATAAAACTTTTTACTTTTCCTTTCTAAAAACCCATACGTGACTTTTCAGAAGCCAACTAGCGTATATACACGGATATCCTTTACAGAACTCGCGTATTCACAAAGATCTAATTATGCATTCAATTCTTAACTCAGATCATTGCATTATTCATTTATCAGATATTTCAGGAAAAAGTAAACAGGTGCAGAAAGAACAGAATAATCATCACACATAGGCACACACATGAACACCAGGATTTTTAGGTGGAAACCCAATTCGAGAGAAAACCACCGCTGCCATCGTTTCAGTCTTAAATATTTATTATAAAGAAAAACTTCTTACAATCATGTACTGGTGCAAACTTATACCAGCACACAGGCACCCACCTGCAGAAGCCTACAACCTTCTCTCGTTTACCAGCCTCACCTGGAAGGGAGCTACAACCCCCTGCTCTCGTTTACCAGCCTCACCTGGAAGGGAGCTACTACCCCTTGATATTAGCACCAGCCTCTGCAGACAGAAAGCTTCTACTATCAGACTGAAGGCTTCAACCCTCAGATCCACTGCAGAACACGTTTCATTAATTTTCACACTGGATCAAACAGCTTCAACATAGTTCTTCACTTATCAACAAACATCCCTTTTCATTTCATTAGTCAGAACAATGAAACCACTCTAACCAGAATATCAGAAATAGCCCAGACTTCAGAACAAATATGCAGAACCTCAATTATCTTTTGAGCAACCATCAACTCAAATACCGTACGCAATTTTCCTTAAACAGACCCGCGTATACATGCGATTTTACTGAAGAGAACCTGCGTATACATTTTTGCAACTTATTAGAAAAACCCTAATAGCCCATATGCACTTTTGTTTGAATAGAGTTGTGTATACACACACTTTTCATGAAACGAACCTGCGTATAGATCTATAAAAGATAAATTTTGCAGATCAGACCAAATCTATGAACTTACCAGATTTCTTCAACATCTTCAACAGATTTGTGCCAGGTCTTCATCACTTCTTTTCAGATCATCCACGAGATTCACCATTTCAAGATCTAGAGATCTTGAACCTTCATTATGTTCATAGATGCATCATAGAATCAGATCTATCAATTAAAGAGCAGAGTTCAACCATGTAGATATACTTCAGAGTGAAGTATTCATTAAAGCCCAGACACATGCACACCCTTTGCATAATGAAATTATTCTCCTTATATAGATTTAGCCTTTTTCAATACCATGAGTCAAGACCACATTACTTCCGATGGTTTTCCTGGACGAGATCAAATAGACAATACAACGCTCAATACAATGGGTCAATACCATGGTAATGCCCCTTGGTATTCTAATTTTGGAGTGCAAAAGACCATATGCGACTTGGCACGTACTTTTGCGCATGCATACACGCTTTCTTCTTGACAAACCCGCGTATGCCTTGTAACACACATTTTTCATCATTGCTTTGGCCCTCACTAATATTTCCTTCTCTGGTACTTCTGAGCTACTTGTAGAACATCAGATTTACATCACTAATAAACTCATCAAGCATCAATAACATCTTTAATAAGAGGTTTCCATCATCTTCATCAAGTGGGTTGCCATCAAGGACAACATTTAGCATCATATTGCCAACACTTTATGGCTCTTTGTGTCAATCATTCTTCCATTCCTATAGACACACACATAAACACGCACATATTTATTTATTTATGCAACCATTAATAATGGTTTTTCTTTGTGCACAATCATCACACTAGTATAGTTCCTTTTATTTTAAAAATGTTAAATTTCTCTTGAGTAACCTATGCATTGTTGTACTTCAAGCTTGCCTTCCTTTTCGAGACGCTTTGTTTGGGTACAAAACTATTTCTAGGTTTATCATATTTTCCATCTTGGCCTAGAAACTAATCTAACTCACCACATGGAAATAATTATTTCATACACTAATATTAATTACTCCCTAGTCCTACATATATTAGATCATAAAAAACCAACATTAATTAATCAATTATTCCTATACACATTAGATCTTGATAGACTAATATTAATGATTAACTTAGTCCTGTATAAGCTCATACTACACCTTTACCTATTATGAAAGAAAAATTCCACATAATTTATAGAAAAAAATACATAATATGAAGGAAAGAAAAACATAACATGCATGTGACACTTCTCTGCTAATTTAGTTTAAGGTTTCGGGGAAAATCACAGGGGATGAATATTAATCCGCCCCACCAATGAGAAAAATACTCACTACAAGAACTCCCCCAAACCTGTTTCACTTATAGTAGTATTTTTATGGGGGCCACAATAGCTCCACCTAGGGATTATTTTACCACACCAAGTATTTCATAGTGTTTCCCAGGACTTACAAGTCTAACTAGGAATTCCACTTGCCTTCCACCTCAAGAATTACTTGTTTTGGTAGCATCATGCCTTGTTAAAAAATGTTTTTTATGAGGTTCCAACTTCCAATTATCCCTTTTCAGGTATCCTCTAATCAGTCTCCAAGTCACTAGGTAGCCTCAATGTTTTTCCATCACACCCTATTGACTCGTTTTTTTCCAAGTGGGATGATTTATCACTAGGGAGAGGTATGAATCTCTTCTAACTCTCTACTAATTGAAACTATCATTTACTATTTTTTCCCTATGTAGGTTATGCATAACCAATTTATTAATGAAATTTAAACTAAAATAAACATTCATGTTTAGTAAGGTATATCAAGTCATTAAATAAAACTAAATTAAAATGTTTACAATTTACTAAGGTCTAATACATCTTCCCCCTGGTGAGAAGAACCATCGTTGGTGTTTATTCTAGGGCCTTTATAATATGCTGGGATATGATTCATGGATGTAATTTTCATCTTCCTATGTTTCCTCTTTCAGGCTAAATTTCCTCCACTACACTTTAACATAGGTTATAGCTAGCTTCTGTAGCATTATTTATCTTTTAGCGAGAATGAATAGAAGCTTGAAAAAGAAATTTGTGTCTATATGAACCTACAATCACATTAATTAGAGTTTTCATTAGTTTCTCATCAAATAAGGATCACATATAAAATCATTTCAAATTTATTGTTTTACATGTAAATCATGCCAATTAATAATGTGTCCAGGATCATATATATACTTATCTAATAGAGAGACTTGAAACATGTTATATACACATATATGAATATGAAAAGGTAGTTTATAAACTACAAGTACATTTGCAGCTAATTTTTTGAAAGGGAAACAAAATGAGGATGCCAATTTTGCACAACTTCCCTATAACATACCCCAATAACCTCGCAGGAAAATGCATGAAGTTAGGAATTTTTTTTCAACATTTACCAATGTGTGAATTTCTAATTTAATTTCTATATTCCCTCATTAACCATTAGAATAACCATCATCATTACCTAGAGATATATTTAGGAAAAAGCGTAGTGAGTTACACAACCATTAACTCTCCTTGTTGTACCATATTAACTTAAATTTCCTGGTATAACTATGCATCGATCCCATGATAATTTTAACTCAATTAGTCAATCACATTATTGAGAATATAAAAATTGTTGGAATCACGATTGATGTGAGACCAAAACCCACAAGCATTAGTACAAGAGGCAGTTAGTCCATGTCACGAAACACACAGGGAGCATTGAACCAATGTCCAACAAACATCACATTAGGAATGAAACTGCTATAATCACATCATTAGAAACTGATATACCCTGCAAACCCTATAGGGTGAAAACCAACAAACTTTTAATTTTATTATTAAATGCTCATGAGGGTTGTCACCCCTCACTAATTGGTTATAAGGGAGTCCATCCCTTGACCATTGTCATAAAAATTACATAGAAAAACAATTTAAAATGCAACATAACTATCTATAAGCTATTACAATCATAATGATACCATTTATCAATGGATCCTCAATCTCTGTCTTTGTAGTTGGACTGTTTCCTTCACCGGGTCATTGTGTAATTGGAACTACTAAGCCTGCATGGACTAACAACTCTTTATATTCCACAATGTTAAACTTGAAAAATCCTATTCAAAAGTCACTCTCTTTTCCTGCCATTGCTTTCATCAGCACACTTGATATCATGATGAGATAAAATATTAATAAAACAATAATCAATATTTATTTGTGACACTTCAACAACTATTTGTATCCATGTATAAAACATAACCAATTGGCAATAAATGACTTCTTTAATATCATTTTACATACATTAGTCACAATTAAATCACTATCAAGCGTCATCTTTCCAATAAAATCTAACAAAATCTTGCATGCACTTTCATATTATTTCCAAAGGAAAGCTAACATACTAGATATAACAATATTATGTATGAAAATGCATAACCATCTTTCAAGATAACTATCCCAACAATCAATTTCGTTTTTGCCTAAAGTTATGTTCTACTTTTGAAAGGGATTAACACAATAGATTCTATACTTATGGATGTGAATGCATGTTCTTTTCCAAAAACATCTTTTCCACACAAGAGCTATTCACATTGGCTATTATGTATAACAATTCCAGCTCTATTTCAAACAAAGTTAACCTACTAGTTATAATTTTGTCCATTCAATAACATAGATTGTTCTTCCTACATGTAAAACATATATTTCTTTTCAAAAGAACTAAATAAATATTTCATGTAAAACATATATTTCTTTCCAAAAGAGCTAAATAAAAATTTCATGTAAAAATAAACACATTTCTTTTCCAAGGGGTCAAACACATACTATTTATTCTTTCATGCATGCAAAGGGACATTTCCCACTCATCCAAAAGTTGTAACCTAATAACTATGCATAATATTCTTTGAAAAGAAAGCTAATACCATATCTAATTCCTTTAAGTGTGAAATTACATAATAATGCATGTGATTACTAGTTTTCCTCTCCAAGAATCTAATCCAATAATTCATACAAGGATATATTTTTCTATTCTATTCTATTTGAAGAGTCCTAACACAATAAGTGCGTCCTTTCATACAAATAAATATATATTTATTTTCCAAGGAATTTAACACCTTAATTATTCTTTATACAAAATATAGATAACTAACTAGCTATTATGCATGAAATACAAAATGTTTTCTTATCATTTCGCATATTAGATAGATTTGTAATATTTCCTCAAGAAATAACATGAATAAAAAATGCTTCTCATATAACATAACCAATTGACTTTTATGCAAATTTTTTATGTGAGCTACCCCTCACATAAGTTATTTATATATTTTTACATCACTCAAATTCCTTATGCATGTAAAATCATATAATAATTTCTAGTAGATCAAATATACTAGATAATTATTCATGTGCACCTAAGCACATACTCTTTTCAAGAGTCCAATATTTCTCTTTAACTTTTAATGCATATGAATCATGAGAACATACTTGGTAATATCTTAAAATAATTAACATAATTCCTTTTAAATAATTATCAACATAATTATTATGTATACATGTACATAAACAATTATTTTTATCTGGTTGAAATATCAAATAGAAGCACTCTATTTTACTCTGTTTTGTTTCTATTTTATCCATACACTTTGGACGCGTATTACAAACATATGGAAACTAATTTCAGAAACTAAATGAGGTTTTTGCTTAGAACAAACCTATTAAAAATAACCTCTCTCATTTTTTTCACAACTGTCATGGTTTTAAAGATTCGAATGAATCTTTGCAGGCCATTGTTCGAGATTTAAATATTAAATAATTTCTTGTTTTTGTCATAAAATTTTGACATGGTTTCCAACTAAATGGAAACAATTTTTGGAGAACCCGAAGAGTTTTTTCTTGGTAACGGGTTCATTAAAAATAACATCTCTCACTTTTTACACAGGTGTTATGGTTTGGAAAATTCGAAGAAATCTTTGAAGCTCATTTTTCCATAATTAAATCTTAAATAATCCCTTATTTTTGTCAAAAATTATGGACACGGTTTTTGAGACATGGGAAACGAATGTTTGAAGTATGAAAGAGGATTTTGGTCATAAATTCCTCTTTTACAAAAACCTCTTTCAATTTTTCATATATGTTTCAGTTTCGGAGATACAAAGTTATATTTATATCCTATTTTCTAATAACTCATGCAATTCACACAATTATTTAGCCATGAAAAAATTGTATGAATTCACAACACATAAATTATTCTAAGAATTCAATGAATAAAACACTTATTCCTCTATCCACAAAGTTATATAGAGTTTTTCTAAATAAATAATCTTTATTCTTCATCATATGAACTTTTCTTTGCAATTAAATTCAATTATTATATCATCATGCAAATAAAATAATTTTCAAACAACATAGTTACTTATCTTTTGATGCATGCTTGTAATCTCTTCTTCCACTTCTTTGGATTCATTCTCCATTTATTCTCTCATTCCCCCTTATATTTTTCTCATATACTTACAATAAATAGAATTAATAAAATGGAATAGCTTTTCTAAATCATAAAAGCATTCCATAAAGCACCCATAAATATTTTTTTTCCTAATTCAAGAAAGCACTCCATAAATCTCATGCTTTTCTTTTCAAGGTAGATTTTATTTTTCCTTATGAGAAAAATATCACCCTTTCATAGTTTTTCGAAAACTATTACTAATTATTTCTAAAACTAATAAAAGATACCAACTTGGAAATATAATTTATTTCTATAGAAGAATATAAATTCTTCTAAATAAAATAATTAAGAAATAATTATTCCAATATTCTTATAATTAGGAATTATAAGAATATTCTTCGTGTAATATCAATATAAGAATTATAAATATTTAATTATTTAACAACCCTCATTTTAAGAGAGTTTTTATGGTGGCTTAAGCTAGGGATATTACAAATTCCCCCACTTAAAGAGAACATCGTACTCGATGTTGTTCTCTTGTTGGAATATTAACCTTTAATTTTCATTACCAATTATTTAGGAAATGTAAAATAATACTTGAATCATAATACTTCCAAAAAAATTCAAGGAGCACTAGCCCTTTAATCATCAAAATGATAAAAAAAACTCTATCAAGTGCATGTCACAATTTATTTAGGAGTTACACTAGTCCTTCTCTCCCGCTAGTATTGTTTGCAAATTACTATCTTTCTCTCCCACAATAATTTCAATCGAATTCAAACTCATATATGGTATTTATCTCCACCCATTTTCCTTGCAAATTATTGTCTTTTTCTCTCACAATAATTTCAATCAAATTCAAACTCATGGCATTAATCTCCAGCCTTTTTCCTCTAGTGTGTCAATAATTTAGAGTTCAATAATTCTTTATTTTATCTAACATGAGTTATCTCAGTTGCCTATATGTTTCAATTTATTACCTCTATGCATTCATATAGATAATTCATTTCTAACATGTTCATTTGCTCATAAAAGAACAACATATTTCACCAGAATTGTTGCTTAGATAATTTAATATATCATGCATGTAAAACTATAGCACATGCAACAACTTTGAGACTTGAAATTTATAGTCTATTGTAACATCCAACATCTTTAGACAATTTTAAAATCAATAACATAACATAGACATCATTTCATCTAATTGTAGTTAATGTATGGAAATTATTAGCGAACCGAGAATATTCCACCCAACTGTGAACTATCTCCATCAGTTACCCACCGAGATAAGATACAATTCCCACTAGAATCAACAACCTCCTTGATTTTTTGGTGTTTTCTTCCCAGAAGATTTTTAGCAGCGTCCTGCTTTAAGGTCTGCCAACCTTTTTTCCTAAGCCTTTTTGTTTTATATTTTTCAAAAAAGATACTCTTATTTTTCTTTAAAGCAGGCATTTCTCTCCTGTTGTGCTTTATTTTACCCCACTTAGTATTTATCTCCAACTAAGTAATTAACATAATCTTTCTCTCCAATTATGTTCATATTTTTCTCTTTATTATTTTCTCCTAGAGATTTATAGGAGACTTTTAGGGAAGGTCCATGTTGAGCTTAACCACCAAATTCTTTTGATAAGCTGGCAAGAAGTCTTCTAAAACTATAGAGTTATTTCCTGAATACCCCAAAAAATGTATTTATTAACTCAATAATAAAATATTACCTATTTACAACAGCCCCATCATGGCTCCCATAACCATTGACTCCAATAAAAATTGAATGTCCAAAAATAGTCAATGTCTAAAAATCTATTGCAATTTACATAATTTTCCTTTTCCATATTATCGTTAAGGAAAATGAACATTAATGTACACCATGCATCTATATTTGACCCACAACATGGGTCCAACAATTTGTCAAAGTATATTGACAACAATTTATCACGTGTAATATACATGGAATACATTCCAAATTTCCACATAATAACAATCATGAAATTTGGAAAAAATACATTAAAATATCTTGCATACTATAGCATTATACTTTATTTAAGGCCTCACCTTACCAACCATTAATATTATAGAGAAATAATAGTCCCATTGAACACTAGGACACAAAATGTGATTTTTGTTTGTTGCCATTAGCTTGCAGCCATGTTAGCGACATCCATTGAGGAGTTTTGGGAAAATAATTTGAAATCATACAATATACAACCACTGTATAATTTTATCAAATAGTGTGCAAGCATGCAATATACAACCAATTCGACATTCCAATAAACATTTTGCAAGCATGAAATATACAGCCAATGAGACATTGTACCAAATAGTTGACAAGCATATAATCTATGCCATTGAGGAACTAGTTAGTGGACATGAAATAAATTTCCATAAATATGTTTAAACTATGAGAGAGATAGTAAAACTAGAATTTATAGAATAGCATGAATTATATTAATATCATCAATGGTAAAATTTATGCAAACAACACAACCAACAATCCCTACAGAAGCATCTAATAAGAAAAGTCGACCAAATTATGGATCCAATTCTAAACATAAATTTTTCTTGGAATCAACATGGGGGTTATGTGATCTCAAGGTATGAATACCCCTTGATGTTAAGATGAATCACACCCAAAACTCCCACACATGTAATTATTTAAAACAACAAAACTTTGAATCTCATTTACCACTTTTGTTGAACACATCGAATGAAAAATTTCCTCTACAACTCTACATGAGGAAAGAAAACCCACAGTTATGCTACTATGACTTTTTCATTGACTTTAAGCTCACTATGTGAGTTCCACTTCATTCAATGCTTATTTTTAACAACTAAAGATGTCCATTCATTTTTGTTTTTTTGTTTTTACAACATTCCATTGTCCTCTTCAAGGTCAACCCCAAATTCTAAATTTTTTAGTTATCACACTAACCATAAATGAATTCATTATTTATAAGAAATTCATGGTAACTTTAATCATGTTTTTCCCCTTCCTTTTTTCTTATGCACCATAATCATTGTTCTAATATTATGCATGCAAATTTTGGTAATTAATCCTCACTATAACCAATGAGTGCTCAGGATGGTTAATCGGTACAATAGAGGTTTTATTTTCTTTTATACGCATCGATATTCAAATTTCATGAGCACAACTTTTAAAGAAACATTATAACTTTCTAATCTTTCATGCGGTCATTAATCATGCATCATGTATCTCATGTTAATTGTACTCTACTACAAGTTTAATTAAAATCATACTTAAGATGATTCCCACTAGAATCATATCTCTACTTCCTTTTTACATAACTATTCCCAAAAGGTGCCAGTGTTGCAACATTTTGCTCTGATACCATTTACCGATGTGTAACTTTCTAATTTACTTGCTATATTCCCTCATTAACCATTAGAATAACCATCATCATTACCTAGAGAGATATTTTTGAAAATACATAGTGAGTTACATAACTATTAGCTCTCTTTATAGTAGCATATTAACTTAAATTTCCTGTTATAACTATGCATCAATCCCATGATCATTTTAACTCAATTAGTAAATAACATTATTAAGAATATAAGCATCACATTAGGAAAGAAATTAACATCATGAAAATGTCACAATGAACAATCACATAATTAGAGACCGATATACCTTGGAAACCATGTAGGGTGAAAACTATAAAACATTTAATTTTATTATTAAATGCTCAGTAGGGTTGTCACCCCTCACTCAATGGTTATAAGGGAGTCCATGCCTTGACCATTGTCATAAAAATTAAATAGAAAAATAATTTTAAATGCAACATAACTAGCTATAAGCTATTACAATCATCATGATACCATTTATCCATGGATCCTCAATATTTGTATTTTTAGTCAGAATGTTTTCTTTAGTGGGTCATCGTGCAGTTGGAACTACTAAACCTACATGGACTAACAACTCCTTATCTTCCACAATGTTAAAATTGAAAAATCCTTTTCAAAATTTAGGTCATCTTTTCCTGTCATTTCTTTCATCAGCACACTTCTTATGATGATGAGATAAAATATTAATAAAACAATAATAAATCTTTATTGGTGACACTTCAACAACTATTTGTATGCATGTATAGAACATAACAAATTTACATGAAATGAATTCTTTAACATCATTTCACATGCATTAGTAACAATTAAATTACTATAAAGTGTGATCTTTCCAACAAATGCTAACAAAATCTTGCATGCACTTTCATATTATTTCCAAAGGAAAGCTAACATACTATATAATTATATTGTGCATGAAAATGCATAGCCAGCTTTCAAGATAACTATCCCAACAAGAAATTTCCTTTTTGCCTACTCTTATGTTTTTTTTACAAAGGGATTAACACAAAAAATTATATACATATGCATGGGAATTCATTTTCTTTTCATAAAACATCTTTTCCACACAAGAGTTATTCACATTGGCTGTTATGTATAACAATGTGAGCTCTATTTCAAACAAAGTTAACATACTAGTTATAATTTTGTGCATGCAATAACATAGCTTATTATACCTGCATGTAAAAAACTATATTTATTTCCAAAATAAATAAGTAAATATTTCATGTAAAAATAAACACATTTCTTTTCCAATGGGTTAGACACATAATACTTATTATTTCATGCATGAAAAGGGACATTTCCCTATCATCGAAAAGATCTAACCCAATAAGTATGCATACTATTCTCCCAAAATAAAGCTAATACCATAGCTAATCCCTTTAGGTGTGCAATTACATAATAAAGCATTTGATTACTAGTTTTCCTATCTAATAATCTAACCCAATAATGCATACAAGGATATATTTTTATCTTCTATTCTTTTTGAGGAGTCCTAACACAATAATTGCTTCCTTGCATACAAGTATATATATTTATTTTCCAATGAATTTAACACCTTACTTATTAATTTTCCAAAATATAGATAACTAGATAGCTATTATGCATTAATTAAAAAAAAATTCTTATCATTTCACATATTAGAGTGATTCGTAATATTTCGTCAAGAAATAACATGAATAACAAATCCTTGTCAAATAACACAACCAATTTCCTTTTACGCAAAGGTTTTATGTGAACTACCCTTCACGTAAGTTATTTATATCTTTTTACATGACTCAAGTTCTTCATGCATGTAAAATCACATAATAATTTCTAGTAGATAAAATATACTAGATAATTATTCATGTGCACCTAAGCACATATTCTTTTCAAGAGTCCAATATTTCTCTTTAACTTTTAATGCATATGCAACATGAGAACATACTTCGTAATATCTTAAAAGAAATAACTTAATTCGTTTTGAAGAATTGTCAACATAATTATTATGTCTATATGTACATAAAAAATATTTTTATCCAGTTGAAATATCAAATAGAAGCTCTCTATTTTACTTTGTTTTGTTTCTGTTTTAGCCATCAACTTTGGACGTGTATTACGGACATATGGAAATGAATTTTAGAAAATAAAAGAAATTTTTTGTTTGGAACAAACTTATTAAAAGTAACATCTCTCATATTTTTCACAGGTGTCACGGTTTTTAAGATTCGTATGAATCTTTGCAGCCCATTTTCCAGATTTAAATATTAAATAATTTCCATTTTTTGTCATACAATTTGGACATGGTTTCCAACCAAATGGAAACGATTTTCAGACACAAAAATAGGTTTTTTTTCTAACGGTTTTGTTAAAAATAACCTCTCTTAGCTTTTACACAGCTGCTACAGTGTGGAATATTCGAACAAATCTTTGGAGCTCATTTTTCAAGAATTAAATAGTAAATAATGCCATGTTTTTGTCTTAAATCATGGACATGGTTTGCGAGACATGGGAAAAAAATTTTTAGAATCTGAAATAATTTTTTGGTGATAACATCCTATTTTACAAAAACCTCTTTCACTTTTTTCATATCTACTTCGATTTGGGAGATACAAAGTCATATTTAGACCCTATTTTCCAATAACTCATGCAATTCATAGAATTATTTAGCCATGAATTTTTTTTATGAATTCACAACACATGAATTACTCTAAGAATTCAATGAATAAAACACTTATTCCTCTCTCCAAAAAATTAGATAGAGCTTTCCTCAAGAAATAATTTTTATTCTTCATCATTTCGAATTTTCCTTGCAATTAAATTCAATTATTATATCATCATGCAAACAAAAGAATTTTCAAAGAACATAGTTACTTATATTTTGATGCATGCTTGGAATCTCTTATTCCACTTCTTTGGCTTCATTATCCATGTATTCTCTCATTCCCCCTTCTATTTTTCTGATAGGTTTACAAGAAATAGAATTAATAAAATGGAATAGCTTTTCTAAATCATAAAATCATTCCATAAAGCACCCATAAATCTGATTTTTCCTAAATGAGAAAAGCACTCCATAAATCTCTTCTTTTCAAGGTATATTTTCTTTTGCCTTATGAGAAAAATATTACTCTTCCATAGTTTTTCCAAAACTATTACTCATTATTTCTAAAACTCATAAAAGATACCAACTTGGAAATATAATTTATTTCCATAGAAGAATATAAATTATTCTAAATAAAATAATTAATAAATAATTCCTCCAATATCTTATAATTAGGAATTACAATAATATTCTTCATGCAATATCAATATAAGAATTAATAATATTTAATTATTTAACAACCCTCACTTTACGAGATTTTTTTATGGTGGCTTAAGGTAGGGGTATTACAAACGCCCCCCTTAAAGAGAACATCGTCCTCGATGTTCTTCTCTTGTTGGAACATTAACCTTTAATTTTTATTACCAATTATTTAGGATATGTAAAATAATACTTAAATCGTAAAACTTCCATAAAAACTCAAGGAGAACTAACCCTTTAATCATCAAAATGATAAAAAAAAACATATATATCAAATGCATGTTGCATTTTATTTAGGAGTTACAATAGTCTTTCTCCCCCACTAGTATTGTTTGCAAATTACTGTCTTTCTCTCCCACAATAATTTCAATCGAATTCAAACTCATGGTATTTATCTCCAGCCATTTTCCTTGCAAATTATTTTGTTTCTCTCCCATAATAATTTCAATCAAATTCAAACCCATGGCATTAATCTTCGGCCATTTTCCTCTAGTGTGTCAAGAATTTAGAGTTCAATAAATCATTATTTTATCTAACATGTCTTATTTCAGTCACCTATATATTTCAATTTATTTCCTCTGTACAGGCATATAGATTAGTCATTTTTGACATGTTCATTTGCTCATAAAAATGCAACATAATTCATCGAAATTGTTGCTAGGATAATTTAATATATCATGCATGTAAAACTATAACATATGAAACAAATTTGAGACTTGAAATTTACAGTCTATTTTAACGTCAAACATCTTTAGACAATTTTAAAATCAATAACAGAACATAAACATAATTTCATCTAACCATAGTTAATTTCTGGGAATTATTCAGGAACCGAGCATCTTCCACCCGACCGTGAACTATCTCCATTAGTTCCCCAACGAGATAAGATGTACTTTCCACTATAATCAACAACCTCCTTGATTCCTTGGTGTTTTCTTCCCAATAGAATTTTAGCAGCATCCTACTTTAAGGTCTGCCAACCCTTTTGTTTAAGCCTTCTTGTTTTATATTTTTCGAAAAAGATACTCTTCTTTTTCTTGAAAGCGCGCATTTCTCTCCCGTTGTGATTTATTTTACCCCACTTAGTATTTATCTCAAACTAAGTCATTAACATGATATTTCTCTCCAATTATGTTAATATTTTCCTCTTTATTATTTTCTCCTAGGGATTTTTAGGAGACTTTTAGGGAAGGTCGATGTTGAACTCAACCACCAATAGGTTTTCGTAAGCTGGCAAGAATTCTTCTAAAACTCTAGAGTTATTTCCTGAATACCCCAACAAATGTATTCATTATCTAAAAAATAAAATATTACCTCATTACATCATCCCCATCATGGCTTTCATAGCCATTGAATCCAATAAAAATCCAATGTCTAAAAATCCATTGTAATTTACATAATTTTCCATTTGCATAATATCATTAATGAAAATGAACATTTTTTACACGATGCATCTATACTTGACCCACAACATGGGTCCCACAATTTGTCAAAGTATATTGAAAACAATTCATCACATGTAATATATGTGGAATACATTACAAATTTCCACATAATAACAATCATGCAACTTAGAAAAAAATCATTAACATATCTTTCATACCATATAATTATACTTTATTTAAGGCCTCACCTTACCAACCATCAGTATTGTAGAGAAATAAGAGTCCCATTGAACACTAGGACACAAAATGTGACTTTTTTTTAACCATTAGCTTGTAGCCATGTAAGCGACAACCATTGAGGAATTTTGGGAAAATAATTTGCATTCATGCAATCTAAAACCACTATAGAATTTTATCAAATAGTGTGCAAGCATGCAATCTACAACCAATTCGAAATTCCAACAAACAGTTTGAAAGCATGCAATCTACAGACAATAAGACATTCTACAAAATAGTTGGCAAGCATATAATCTACCGCCATTGAGGAACTAGTTAGTGGACATGAAATAAATTTCCATAAATATGTTTAAAATATAAAAGAGATAGTAAAATTTGAATTTATAGAATAACATGGATCAAATTAATATCATCAATGGTAAAATTTCTTCCAACAACACAACCAACAATCCTTACAGGAGCATCTAATCAGATAAATTGACCAATTTATGGATCCAAGTCTAAACATAAATTTTTATTTGAATGAAGATGTGTATTACATGATATCAAGGTATGAATACCACTCGATGTTATCATGTATCTCATCCAAAACTCCCACAGATGCAATTATTTAAAACAACAAAATTGTGGATTTCATTTACCACTTTTGTTGAACACATGGAATGTAAACTTTCCTCTACAACTCTACATGAGGAAAGAAAACCCACAATTATTATACTCTAAGTTTTTCATTGACTTTAAGTTCACTATGTGAGTTCCACTTCACTCATTGCTTATTTTTAACGACTAAAGAGGTTCGCTCATTTTTTATTTTTGTTTTTACAACATTCCATTGTCCTCTTCAGGGTGAACCCCAACTTCTAAATTTTTTAGTTATCACACTAACCATAAATTCATTCATTGCTTATAAAAAATGCATGGTAACTTTATTCATGTTGTTCCCCTTTTTTTTCTTATGAACCATAATCATTGTTCTAATATTATGCATGCAAAGGTTGGTAATTAATCTGCACTATAACCAGTGCGTGATTAGGATGGTTCATAGGTATAATAGAGGTTTTATTGTATTTTATCCACATCCACATTCAAATTTCACGAGCACAAATTTTAAAGAAACATTATAACTTTGTACTCTTTCATGTGGTCATTAATCATGCATCATGCATCTAATGTTAATTGTAGTCTACTACAAGTTTAATTATAATCATACCTGATATGATGCCCACTAGCATTATATCTCTACTTCATTTTTACATAATTGTTCCCAAGAAGCATCAGTGTTGCATCCTTTTTCTCTGATACCATTTGTAACATACCCTGATAATCTTGCAGGAAAATGCATGCCGTTAGGATTTTTTTTTTTTAAGTTACCAATGTGTAAATTTATAATTTCCTTTTTTTATGCTCTCATTAATCATTAGGATAACCATCATCATTACCTAGAGAGATATTTAGGAAAAAGCATAGTGAGTTACACAACCATTAACTCTCCTTGTTGTAGCATATTAACTTAAATTTACTGCTATAACTATGCATCGTTCCCACGATCATTTTAACTCAATTAGTAGATCAAATTATTGAGAATATAAAAGTCACATCACGAAATAAATTAATATCATGAAAATGGCACAATGAAAAAACACATCATTAGACACTGATATACCCTGGAGACCATGTAGGGTGAAAACTAACAAATGTTTAATTTTATTATTAAACGCTCGTGAGGGTTGTCACCCTGTTGGGAAAAATACTAAGAGGGGGGTTGAATTAGTATTTAGAGCTCATACATATTGACTCTAAATTTTTCTTTTGCATAATTACATACACAAGTTTTATGAACTGAACTCGCGTATACACGTGGATATGCTGAAAGAAACTCGTGTGTACAGATATAAATTTCTAGTTTATAAAGTATCATAGAAATAGACTGTAAAATAGATTTACCAGTTATGCATCAAGTTATATAAATAGCAAATATATGTAGTAACAGTAGTATAAAACATGACACAAGTGGAACACACATGAACACCCGTATTTAAGGTGGAAACCCAATTCGGGAGAAAACCACTGTTGTTGTCGTCTCTGTCTTCAATATTTATTATATGGAAAACTATTTAGACCATTGTACTGATGCTGACTCATATCAGTACGCAGGATTCTACCTGTAGAAGGCTGCAACCTTCACTCATTTACTAGCTGCTACTGGAAGAGATCTCCAACCCCATGATCTCGTTTACCAGCTGCTACTGGAAGGGAGCTCCAACCCCCTGATCTTTTTTACCATCCACTCCTGGAAGGGAGCTTCAAACCCCTGAACATAACACCAGCTTCTACTGGCAGGAAGCTTCTACTTCCATACCGAAGGCTTCAGTCCTCAGACCCACTACAAACCATGTTTCATCAATTTTCATACTGGATCAAACAGCTTCAACACAACCCTTTATCAACGATCATAAAATTTGCCCAATAATTCAATTAGAACAATGAAAATACTATAACCAGAACTTTAGAAATAACCTAGAATTCAAAATAGATATGCAGATACAAATTCAACCCTCAACAGTCATTAATATAAATAGCGTACGCTACTTTGCTTTACTGAATCCACATACATACGCACTTTCCTACACACTAACCTATGTATACTTCTGTGTATACAATCTTCAGAAAAAACCTAACTTCCATACGTGCTTTTGATGAAGCGAAACCGCGTATATACGTGCTTTTGCTGAAATAAACTAGCGTATAGATCTATAAATTTATATTTTGCAGAACATGCCAGATTTTTAAAAAATACCCAAATTTATTCATTTTCTTCAGCAGACTTGCACTAGTTCTTCATCATTCTTTCAGTAGGTTATTCTAGAGATTCATCATTATTAGATTTAGAGATCTTGAGCTGTCATTATATCCATGGGTGCATCATAGATTCAGATCTATCCATTAAGAAAATAGTTCATCCATGCAGATCTTCCTTAGAGAAATTTATTCATCAACAACCCTTACATATGCACGCTTTGCACTATGATCTTCTTCTCCTTAAATAGATTTAGCTTTTACCAATACCATGAGTCAAAACCACTCAACTTCTGATGGTATTCTTAGACGGAATCAAGTAGACAATGCATTGCTCAATACTGTGTGCCAATACCATGGTAAAGCCCCCTCGCATTATAAATTTGGAGAACAAATAGGCATACACGACTTGGGACGTACTTATCCGTGTACATCATGAGAACATACTTGGTAATATATTAAAAGAAATAACTTAATTCCTTTTAATGAATTATAACATAATTATTATGTCTATATGTACATAAACAATTCTTTTTAACGGGTTGAAATATCAAATAGAATCTCTCTATTGTACTCTCTTTTGTTTCTCCTTTAGCCATCAATTTTAGATGTGTATTATGAACATATGGAAATAAATTTCATAAAATAAAAGGAGGTTTGTGTTTGGAACAAACTTATTAAAAAAAGTTCTACCATGTTTTTTATAGGTGTCACAGTTTCTCAGATTTGAATGAATCTTTGCAGCTCATTTTCCAGATTTAAATACGAAATAATTTCCTCTTTTTGTCATAAAATATGGACATGGTTTCCAACCAAATGGAGACGATTTTTGAAACACCCAAAGGGATTTTTGTTTCCAATATGTTCATTAAAAATAACCTCTATCAGATTTTACACAGGTGTTATGGTTTGGAATACTCAAACAAATATTTGGAACTCATTTTTCAAGAATTAAATATTAAGTAATCCTTTGTTTTTGCATAAATTGTTGACACGGTTGGCGAGATATTGGAAACAAATTTTCAAAATATGAGAGATCCTTTTCGTCATAACATTCTATTTTACAAAAACCGCTTTCATGTTTTTCATATCTATTTCAGTTTGGGAGATACATAGTAATATTTAGACCCTATTTTCCAATAACTCATGCAATTCATATAATTATTTAGCCATGAAATTTTTTTATGAATTCACAGCACATGAATTATTTTAAGAATTTAATGAATAAAACACTTATTCCTCTATCCACAAAATTATATAGATTTTTTTCTCAAAAAATAATCTTGATTCTTCATCATATGAAATTTTCCTTGCAATTAAATTCAATTATTGTATCATCGTGCAAACAAAAGAATTTTCGAAGAACATAGTTACTTATCTTTCAATGCATACTTGGAATCTCTTACTCCACTTCCTTGGTTTCATTCTCCATGTATTCTTTCATTCGCCCTTCTATTTTTTTCATAGGCTTACAATAAATAGATTTAATAAAATGGAATAGCTTTTCTAAATCATAAAATCATTCCATAAAATACCCATAAATCTTTTTTTTTCCAAAATCAGAAAAGCACTGCAGAAATCTCTTATGCTTTTATTTTCAAGGTATATTTTCTTTTTCCTTATGAGAAAAATATCACTCTTCCATATTTTTTCGAAAACTATTACTCATTATTTCTAAAACTCATAAAAAATACCAACTTGGAAATATGATTTTTCCCCATAGAGCAATACAAATTATTCTAAATAAAATAATTAATAAATAATTTTTCCAATATTCTTATAATTAGGAATTACAAGAATATTCTTCATGAAATATTGATATAAGAATTAATAATATTTAATTATTTAACAAACCTCATTTTACAAGATTTTTTTACAGTGGCTTAAGCTAGGGATATTACAAACTGCCCCCCTTAAAGAGAACATCGTCCTCGATGTTCTTCTATTGTTGGAACATTATCCTTTAATTTTCATTACCAATTACTTAGGAAATGTAATATAATACTTAAATCATAATAATTCCATAAAAATTGAAGGAGCACTAGCCCTTTAATCATCAAAATGATGAAAAAAACTCTATCAAGTGCATGTTGTATTTTATTTAGGAGTTACAATAGTCTTTCTCTCCCACTAGTATTGTTTGCAGATTACTGTATTTCCCTCCCACAATAATTTCAATCAAATTCAAACTTATGGTATTTATCTCCAGCCATTTTCCTTGCAAATTATTATGTTTCTCTCCAACAATAATTTGAGTCAAATTCAAACTCATGGCATTAATCTTCAGCCATTTTCCTCTACAGTGTGAAGAATTTAGAGTTCAATAATTCTTTATTTTATCTAACATGAGTTATTTCAGTGTTCTATATATTTCAATTTATTTCCTCTATGAATGCATAGAGATAAGTCATTTCTAACATGTTCGTGTTCTCATAAAAAAACAACATATTTCACCGAAATTGTTGCTAAGATAATTTAATATATCATGCATGCAAAACTATAACACATGAAGCAACTTTGAGACTTGCAATTTACAGTCTATTGTAACATCCAACATCTTTAGACAATTTTAAAATCAATAACAGAACATAGAGATAATTTCATCTAGCCGTAGTTAATTTTTGCGAATTATTGAGGAACCAAGCATAATCCACCCAACTGTGAACTATCTCCATTAGTTCCCCACTGAGCTAAGATATAATTGCCACTAGAATCAACAACCTCCTTGATTCCTTTGTGTTTTCTTCCCAACAGATTTTTAATAGCTTCTTGCTTTAAGGTCTACCAACCATTTTTCCTAATATTTTTTGTTTTATATTTTTCGAAAAAAATACTCTTCTTTTTCTGTAAAGCATGCATTTATCTCTCGCTATGCTTTGTTTTACCCCACTTAGTATTTATATCCAACTAAGTAATCTACATAATCTTTCTCTCCAATTATGTTAATATTTTTCTTTTTATTGTTTTCTCCTAAGGGTATTTAGGAGACTTTTAGGGAAGGTCCATGTTGAACTTAACCACCAATAGCTTTTCATAACTAGGCAATAAGTCTTCTAAAATTCTAGATTTATTTCCTAAATACCCCAAAAAATGTATTCATTAACTCAATAATAAAATAATACCTATTTACAATAGCCCCATCATGGCTTCCATAGCCATTGAATCCAATAAAAATTCAATGTCTAAATATCCATTATAATCTACATAATTTTCCATTTTCATATTATCATTAAGGCAAAGGAACATTTATGTACACCATGCATCTACACTTGACCCACAACATGGGTCCCACATTTTGTCAAAGTATATTGACAATAATTCTTCACATGTAATATACATGGAATACATTCCAAATTTCCACATAATAACAATCATACAACTTAGAAAAAACACATTAACATATCTGGCATACCATAGCATTATACTTTATTTAAGGTCTCACCTTACCAACCATAAATATTGTAGAGAAATAATAGTCCCATTGAGCACTAGGACAGAAAATGTAATTTTTTTTTTACCATTAGCTTGAAGCCATGTAAGCGACAACCACTGAGGAATTTTGGGGAAATAATTTGCAATCATTCAATCTAAAACCATTGTAGACTTTTATCGAATAGTGTGCAAGCATGCAATCTACAACCAATTCGAAATTCCAACAAATATTTTGCAAGCATGAAATCTACAGTCAATGAGACATTCTACCAAATAGTTGGCAAGCAGATAATCTACCGCCATTGAGGAACTAGTTAGTGGACATGAAATAAATTTCCATAAATATGTTTAAATTATCAGAGAGATAGTAAAACTAGGACTTATAGAATAACGTGAATCATATTAATATCATCAATGGTAAAATTTATGCCAATAACACAACCAACAATCCCTACAAGAGCATCTAATCAAAAAATTCGATCAAATTATGGATCTAAGACTAAATATAACTTTTTCTTTGAATCAAAATCGGGGTTACATGATCTCAAGGTATGAATGCCTCTTGATTTTAATATGAATCAAATCCAAAACTCCCATAGATGCAATTATTTAAAAAAACAAAACTTTAGATCTAATTTACCACTTTTGCTGAACACATGGAATGCAAAATTTCCTCTACAACTATACATGAGGAAAGAAAACCAAAAATTATGCTCCTATGAGTTTTTTATTGACTTTAAGTTCACTATCTGAGTTCCACTTCACGTATTGCTTATTATTAACAAATAAAGAGGTTCATTCATTTTTTTCTTTTGTTTTTACAACATTACATTGTCCTCTTCGGGGCCAACCCAAAATTCTAAATTATTTAGTTATCACACTAACCATAAATGCATCCATTCTTTATAATAAATTCATGGTAACTTTATTCATGTTTTCCCCCTTTTTTTTTCTTATGCACCATAATCATTGCTCTAATATTATGCATGAAAAGGTTGGTAATTAATTTACACTATAACCAGTGAGTTCTTAGGATGGTTCGTAGGTATACTAGAGGTTTTCTTGTCTTTTATCTGCATCCATATTCAAATTTCATGAGCACAACTTTTAAAGAAACATTATAACTTTCTACTCTTTCATGAAGTCATTAATCATGCATCATGGATCTCATGTTAATTGTAGTCTATTACAATATTAATTAAAATCATACCTGAGATGATGCCGACTAGCATCATATCTCTTCTTCCTTTTTAGATAATGATTCCCAAAAGGGGACAGTGTTGCAACCTTTTGCTCTGATACCATTTGTAACATACCCCAATAACCTCACAGTAAAATGCTTGAAGTTAGATTTGTTTTTTTCAAAATTTACCAATGTGTAACTTTCTAATTTACTTTGTATATTCCCTCAATAAATGTTAAAATAACAATCATCATTACCTAGAGAGATATTTAGGAAAAATCATAGTGATCTACACAATCATTAACTCTCCTTGTTGTAGCATATTAACTTAAATTTTCTACTATAACTATGCATAGATCCCATGATTATTTTAACTCAATTAATAAATCACATTATTTATAATATAAACATCACATCAAAAAATAATTAACATCATGAAAATGGCACAATGAACAATCACATCATTAGACACCAATATACCCTCGAAACCATGTAGGGTGAAAACTATAAAACGCTTAATTTTATTATTAAACGCTCGTGAGGGTTGTCATCCCTTACTCAATGGTTATAAGGGAGTCTATCCCTTGAACATTGTCACAAAAATTACATAGAAAAATAATTTTAAATGCAACATAACTAACTATACGCTATTGCAATCATCATGATATCATTTACCCACGAATCCTCAATCTTTGTCTTTGTAGTCAGAATATTTGCTTTAGTGGGTCATCGTGCAGTTGGAACTACTAAACTTGCATGGACTAACAACTCGTTATCTTCCACAATGTTAAACTTGAAAATTAATTTTCAAAATTCACCTTCTTTTCCTGCCATTGTTGTTGTCAGCACACTTGATATCATGATGAGTTAAAATATTAATAAAACAATAATGAATCTTTATTTATGACACTTCAACAACTATTTGTATGCATGTATAAAACATAACTAATTGACATGAAATTATTTCTTTAACATCATTTCAATTGCATTAGTAACAATTAAATCACTATCAAGCATCATCTTTCCAACAAACGCTAACAAAATCTTGCATGCACTTTCATATTATTTCCAAAGGAAAGCTAACATACTATATAATAATATTGTGCATGAAAATGCATAACCATCTTTCACTATAACTATCCAAACAAGAAATTTCCTTTTTCCCTACTCTTATGTTTTATTTTCCAAAGGGATTAACACAATAGATTGTATACTTATGGATGTGAATGCATGTTATTTTCCAAAAACATATTTTCCACACAAGAGCTATTCTCATTGGCTATTATGTATAACAATGCCAGCTCTATTTCAAACAAATTTAACATAATAGTTATAATTTTGTTCATGTAATAACATAGCTTTTTCTTCCTCCATGTAAAACATATATTTCTTTCCAAAAGAACTAAATAAATATTTCATGTAAAAATAAACACATTTCTTTTCCAAGGGATCAAAGCCATACTACTTATTCTTTCATGCATGCAAAGGGATATTTCCCTCTCTTTCAAAAGATCTAACCCAATAACTATGCATGTTATTCTCCCAAAAGAAAGCTAATGCCATAGCTCATCCCTGTAGGTGTGCAGTTACATAATAAAGCATGTGATTACTAGTTTTCCTCTCTAAGAATCTAATCCAATAATGCATACAAGGATATATTTTTATCTTCTATTCTTTTTGAAGAGTCCTAACACAATAAATGCTTCCTTGCATACAAATATATATATTTATTTTCCAAGGAATTTAACACTTTAATTATTCTTTTTCCAAATGATAACTAACTAACTATCTATTATGCATGAAATACAAATTTTTTTCTTATCATTTCATATATTATAGTGATTTGTAATATATCCTCAAGAAATAACATGAATAACAAATCCTTCTCAAATAGCACAACCAATTGCCTTTTACGCAAAGGTTTTATGTGAGTTACCACTCACATAAGTTATTTATATATTTTTACATGACTCAAGCTCCTCATGCATGTAAAATCACATAATAATTTCCAGTAGACCAAATATACTAGATAATTATTCATGTGCACCTAAGCTCATACTCTTTCCAAGAGTCCAATATTTTTCTTTAACTTTTAATGCATATGCATCATGAGAACATTCTTGGTAATATCTTAAAAGAAATAAATTAATTCCTTTTAAATAATTATCAACATAATTATTATTTCTATATATACATAAATAATTATTTTTATCTGGTTGAAATATCAAATAGAAGCTCTCTATTTTAATCTGTTTTGTTTCTATTTTAGCCATCAACTTTGGATGTGTATTACGAACATATGGAAACGAATTTCAGAAAATAAAAGGAGGCTTTTGTTTGGAACAAACTTATTAAAAATAACCTCTCTCATGGTTTTCACAGGTGTCATGGTTTCTAATATTCGAATGAATCTTTGTAGCCCATTTTCCAAATTTAAATATTAAATAACTTCCTCTTTTTGTCATAAAATTTGGACATGGTTTCCAACCAAATGGAAACTATTTTTGGAACACCCAAAGAGGTTTTTGTTTCCAATGGGTTCATTAAAAACAACCTCTCTCATATTTTATACAGGTGTTACAGTTTGGAATATTCGAACAAATATGTGCTGCTCATTTTTCCAGAATTAAATATTAAATAAGCCCCTATTTTGGTCATAAATTATGGACACATTTTGCGAGACATGGGAAATGAATTTTTCAAATATGAAAGAGGCTTTTGGTTATAACATTATATTTTACAAAAACCTCTTTCATATCTTTCATATCTATTTTGGTTTGGGAGATACAAAGTCATATGTAGACCTTATTTTCCAATAACTCATGCAATTCATAGAATTATTTAGCCATGAAAAATTTTTATGAATTCAAAACACATGAATTATTCTAAGAATTCAATGAATAAAACAATTGTTCCTATATCCACAAAATTATATAGAGTTTTTCTCAAAAAACAATCTTGATTCTTCATCATATAAACTTTTCCTTGCAATTAAATTCTATTATTATATCATCATGCAAACAAAAGAATTTTCAAAGAACATAGTTACCTATATTTCGATGTATGCTTGGAATCTCTTATTCAAATTCCTTGGCTTCATTCTCCATTTATTCTCTCGTTCCCCCTTCTATTTTTCTCATAGGCTAACAATAAATAGAATTAATAAAATGGAATAGATTTTCTAAATCATAAAAGCATTCCTTAAAGCACCCATAAATCTGATTTTTTTTAAATCAGAAAAGCACTCCATAAATCTCTCATGCTTTTCTTTTCAAGGAAGATTTTATTTTTCCTTATGTGAAAATATCACTCTTCCATAGCTTTTCCAAAACTATTACTCACTGTTTCTAAAACTCATAAAATATACCAACTTGGAAATATAATTTATTTCCATAGAAGAATGTAAATGATTCTAAATAAAATAATTAAGAAATAATTATTCCAATATTCTTATAATTAGGAATTACAGGAATATTCTTCATGTAATATCAATATAAGAATTGATAATATTTAATTATTTAACAACTCTCATTTTACGAGAGTTTTTTATGGTGGCTTAAGCTAGGGATATTACATTCCCAATGAGAAAGTGATCTTATTAGGTTTCACCTAGACATGCATATGATCTCTCACCTGAAAGTCCCTATTGGTCCTCATTTTATTTGCATGTCTTCTTTCATTCTTGATCAATTATGAAATTCCTTTGTACCTTTATCATAGTTTTTTCCATTTGTTTTACCTAATATTAGTTCATCTTTATGATTGTTTGAGTTAATAGGGGTCTTACAATTTCTTCCATAAAGTACCTCGAATCAACTTATTCTTGATGAAGCATGATAATTTTTATTATATGAAAAATATACCAAGTGGAGGTAATATTCCCACTTCCTTGGTTGTTGCTTAATATGAATCCTTAGAATGCATTTAAACACTTTATTCACTTCTTATTTTTCCCCATCCATTTGGGGTTTGAAGGAGATATTAAATTGTACTTGAGTGTCTAATCTTGTAAAAAAATCCTTGCAAAAAGAAGAGGTGAACTTCACATCTCGATCAAAATTTACTACTTTAGGTATACCATATGAATGAAAAAATTATTTCATTAATATATCAATAATTTGAACATTTTTTTAACTTGAGTGTATAGGAAAAAGATGTGTTTATTTTCTTAATTTATCCATAACAACCATGATACAATCATTCTTCATTTTTTACTTAGGTAAAGCTATAATAAAGTCCAATGTGATAGTTTCCCATTTGATTCACAAATGTGTAATGGGTTGAAGTTATCCATGCTATGTGTTGATGATCACTTTCTGTTGACCTCAACTCATTTTAGATATTCTTCCACATCCCTCCTCATACTAGGCAAAACATAATTATTTTTAAAAGATGTAACTAATTTTTGGTAATGAGGGTGGGAAACATACAGACTTATGTGATGTTAATCTAAAATTAGCTATTTTATTTCTTAGAGGATGAGCAAATAAATTATGTTTCTATAGGTCAAAAAATTATCCTTATTAATGAGACAATATAATTATATCTCAAAGTTGTTTATTTTCTTGGTTCGTTGCCATAAAACTTGTATTTTGGGTCCCTTAGGGCTGCCTCGCTATATGATTCATAAAATCGAATTTTACTTGACTATATGTAATTTCATCTATACATTTCAACCTTCTACTTGAGCCATGCACCACTATATTTCAATTTCTCTTCAAATGTTTGATATCAAAGTAAAATTTTCTTAGGAAATAAATACATCATGTTTGTGAGGCATTAAGGATAGGTTGTTGTAAGAAACTGGTCAAACTACTATGACAATTCATTAACATAAACTTCTTTCATGACACATAATGCTTCCATACATTTTAATAAATGGACCACAACTATTAACTCCAATCATAAGGAGAGTATCTCTTCTCATGCTCCTTCAACTTTCAAGATTTATAGGCCACCACATAGCCTTATTGCATCAACACACCTCCTACCCCTTAGTGCCATGCCTCTATAGAGACAAAATGTTCCTTTTCCTTGTACGATATCCATAAGACAGGAGCTATAGTAAAAAAAATATTCAAGTTGATCAAAATTACTTTCAGACTTTGTTGTCCATTTAAAATATTTCTTCTTTTTATTTAGATATTTTATGGGGTACGCTACTGTATAAAACTCATCTATAAAATGGTGGTAAAATATTACAAAACCCATAATGTATTGAACATCTACAATGTTTTTAGGTATAGGTTATTCCGTTATAGTATTAATATTTTCGGGGTCTACAATTATTCCCTCTTGGGTGATTACAATTCCCAAGTATTGTATATTATCATTATAAAATTCACATTTGTTATACTTGGGAAGATTTGGTGCTCCTAAGAGGATAGAAATACTCTTTGAAAATTTTTCTTATTTTCTTTTATATTATTTGAATAAATTAAGATGTCGTCAATTAATATTAACACAAGTTTGTTAAGATATCGAAAGAATTGCTATTCCTAAGGAGCATAAACATGGTTTTTAGTAAGTAACAAATATAGGACTACAAACTCATAACGCTCTAGTCCTAAATGCATTTTTTCCTATGCCTCCTTCTGTGATGCTTATTTGATGTTACCCTCATCACAAATCAATTAAGTTGATCGAACAAATCATTTATCTTGGGTAGTGGATATTTATTTTTATCCGTTAAATGATTTACTTGTAGATAATCAAGATAGATCCTTAGTATTCCATCCTCATTTATAACAAAGACTACATGGGCTCCCCATGGTGAAACACTTAGATGAATATTTTTTTTTTCAAGAAAATCTTGTGGATTCAAATTTAACTCTGTTAATTCTATTATGATCATATGATAGGGTGCCTTAGATAGTTGGATGGCACTGTGAATTTATTCAATTATAAGATTAATATCTAATTAAACGATAGGGTGCCTTCGATAGTAGGATGGCACCATGAATTTATTCAATTGTAATATTAATATATCATTAAGGAGGTAATCGAGGGATCCCTTCTAGGAACAAATCAACAAAATCTTGGAAAATTGGTATATTTTCAAATGTGGTTATATTTTCTTTAGTATTAGGGTATCATACTTGAAGTGCATAAATATGACAACCCTTTCTAAGGCATTTTCCAAACTGTGATATTGTTATTGATATGAACTTATAAGGTTTTTTTTTTCTCTTGGATAAATTTTCTAATACCCTATTCATTGACTAAAATTATGCTTTTATCTTTATATATTATATGGTACTAATGTTTTTCCAACTAATCCATACCAATTAAAACTTCAAAGGAACTTAAGGAAACATGTTTAAATTTTATTTTATTGGTTGACCAACTAATTCAAATAGGAAATTCTCCACCTTTGTTGTCATTTTTCATTTCACCCAGTGGCTAATTGTACTACCAACATGTTTTTAAACTTTCTAGCTTTAAAATGACACAAAGTAGCTAACTTGGGACTAATATAGCTTACACTTGCTCCAACATCTATTAAAAGATCCATTAAAATGGACACAACATGATTGGAAATATTACCTTCAAACTCAATAATTGTAGGTTGATATATCCTCCAACGGAGTATTAGTTTTAAGTAGACTTCTCTCCACCTTGCCCATGGTATATTTTTCTTGTATGTTAGTTTATGACTTTGTTCTCCCACTATAAGGAGACTTTTTAACATAGTGTGGTTCCCCACAACCAGAGCATTGTAATGTGGGTTTTTGTGGTTGAGAAGTTTCAAGTTTACCTGAAAATATTGATTTCTTTGACTCATTCTGCAATTGAATTTTTTTTTGACTTTTCCTTGCAAATTTACCTTGCTAATTAATATTCAAATTCATGGTATTGGAATTTTTGGCATTTTTAGAATTCTGAATTTTTTTGTGCTTTCTTACTGGCAGAAGATTTACTACCACCCCAATTTTGTTTCTTTTTAAGATATAAGATCATTTCCTCATGAAAAAATTCATCCATTTCTTTAGGGTTATTAGACTCCAATTATTTCTTCATAATTACATGCAAACTACTTAGGAAAAGTTGTGCCTTGGAATTCTCCTCTGATATGTAAGGGGCTTACTTTAACAAAAAAGTAAACTTTTCCACATACTTCTCCACATTTAATTAACCTAATATAAGGTCATGTAATTGTTTAGCTTTATCATCATAAAATAGTTTGGTTATTTATTTATTCTTGAAATATTTCTAGAAGTTCCCCCATGTTACTTCTTGTTCATTAGTTCCACACAAAACGTTGACTTCCTCCCACCACAAAGTATTTTTTCCATGGAGATGGTAGATTTCTAAATGAGATTTTGAATTTCTATCATATTCATAAATTTGGAAATATTTGTTCATATTTATTAACCAAGCTTCATCTACTCAACATAAAATGTTGGAGGTTTAATTTTTCTAAATTTAGATAGTAATTTTAGCTTTGATCATTTTTACCTTTTTTTTCCAAAAGTGTTTCCAAATTATTCCTCATTCTCATCCTTATCCCATTCTGACCTCTATGTGTAACTTACCTTACGCATATTTTTCTTTCTTTTTCTATGTGACTATGAATTGATCCCATTATAGGAGTTGGGAAAAAATTCATGTTAATTTTTCTATTAGTTAGACTCTTTGTTATATGTTCTTTATCCAACATTACTTTATTATCCCTTAGGTTAGCCATTTTATTTCTCACTTTTTCCACTATTTCCAATAACATAACTATTTGGGTTTGAGGCTTTTCCCACAACTGGACCCACATTGGAGGAGTTGTGGCTCATTTGCATTTACCTTTGAAATATTTTTCAAAACATCAAAAAATAATATATGATAGAAAATGTAAAATTTTGTGTGTAGTAGATAGAATAATTATGATTTATATGTTGATACATTAACATTACATGATGATATGTGAAGGTGGGTCAAGTCGAGCTCATTCACGTTCAGAACAATTCAATAGTTGGACCGATGGGCACATAAAGAACATTCCAGACCGGACAGGGCCGAGTTGGGCTCATTCGCAAGCTCAGGAGAGATTGACGCTTTTAAAGACTGAATAAAGCTCAGGAAGGATAACGGAGTTGCAGATCGGCAATAGTAGAAAGAAGAGAAATCGACCAAGACATAAACACCTACAATATTTCCAAACGAGGTGATCGGATGATGAGGATTGAATCGTAGATCTGAAGGGGAAGGAAAATATGGATGAGATGACATCGCAAGTTAAAAAATATATCTTACAATGCGATGAGGATAGGAGCCACATGTCGGTATAGAAAAATTTCTCATCGGTGATGTTTGAGTGCATGGGTTGGACTTCGCAAGTTAAACAAATAACTTGCGATGCGGTAAGAATTGAAACTTGATATGCGATAAAGGGAGGAGCCATGTGTCGGCACAACGATCTAGTGCATATTGCACATCGGCGGGTTTAGAGTTTAGCATTAATACTTTGCAGGGTAAAGTATTTTGGTTGCGATGCGACAAGGACGGGAGATGGCAGTGTGAGATGGTACAATGGGGTTGTTAGATCTTGCAAATATCTATGATGGAGATCGCGTTGCAACTTCGCATCGGCATTTGTATTGTTTACCAATTAAGTTATATGTTAAGTTCGTCGATATGCGATGCACCATGATTGGTCACCATATTGTGGGACCCTCCTGCTTATTACGCATATTTGTAAGTGGTTGAGTTATGTGTGATCGATTTTAAATTAAATCGTTGTTGATTATGCGCATATTTATGTTGGACTCAGTGCCTTGGTAGACCACGCTGCATATGTAAAGGGATTTTATGTGGGCCATAACCAACAGGTCCATGAGAAATTTTAAAATGTGAATTTCTATGTTGGAATGGACACGATGTGGTTCCGAGATGAAATATAAGGAATTGAAGTCCGGGATTATGAGGTTTGTGCGAATTTATGAATAAATAGAAAAAACATTGCGAGAGGGAGCTAGGTTAAGTGACTCGACGCAAATCAAAGAAGAAAGAGCGAGTCGGGTATCAGGTGACATGATGGTTGCATTTAAATCATAGGGGCATAGAGCGAGGAGCCGGAGAGCGGAGAAGAACGTATGGTGGAACTGTTGGAAGCACGAAAACTAGGTCAAGTCGAGCACTGAGGCATCGTTATAGAACTATGCAGCTGCTGCATCATAACTAGAAAGGACACCTCAGCACATCAGAAGGACGCATCAACAACATCAAATTCAGCGAAACGAACAATATTTCCAGTTTTAATTTGTTTTCTCAGTATGATTGCATAAGAAATATTTATACTTGCACCAACCCCCCAATTCATGTGATTGCATTTTAAAGTTAGATACTTGAACTTCAAATCCTAAATGGAGTGGACCCCAAAGGATAATTATTTTGTGAATGTAATTAAAAATTTAATTGAGGAAATGAATAAATTATTGTGGTGCAGATTGACCAAAAATGAGATGATGAGATCACTTGCTAAATCTGTGAGGATGGATGAGGCAAATATTTCCCCACAACCTTTCAAAAATCCTTGAAAGATAGTAAGTTTTAAATTTAGATTTTTGAGGAAAAATATGAATTTCCCCAATGATGAGGAAAGTAGTTGGGAAGAGGTAAAAAGCTGGAAAAGATGAGGAAAAGCATAAAACAGCTTTAAAGAATCCCTAAATTGGGAAGCCTAGGCAAACAGGAAGAAAAGCATCCTGAGATTCTGGACGCAGAATTAGAAACATGCTTTGGGGAACAATAGCTTAAATAAGCTGCTCTTGTACAGATTAGGGGTTGATCTGTTTCAGGAGGTGATCTTAGCTCGGGGGAGAGTTCTGGGAGACATAAGAACTCTAAGGTTGGGAGGTTGGTCAACTGCACGAGTGGTATGTTTATGAGTTAAATTATCTTCCTGTTTATTATGGTATGAATTGGCTACATATAAAAACAAAATTTGTCTCTAAGGTATTAAATTTTACTAGTCTACATTTAACAGAATGTAAGCACCAGGCAGCAACCTGATAATTCTGTATAGTTGTAGAGGAAAATCCTGTAAGGTAGAATCCCACAGAACGTTTAAACCTAGGGTTGGGTTAAATCTGAGGAAACCTTGTTCTTTCAGGAAAAGTTGTGAAATTGTTTTAATCTGCTTCTGTTTCCGAGCATAATTTTTATTTCAACTACCATAGAGAGAAATTGAATTCACTGTAGTATACCGGAATAATAGTATGAGATGAGTTAAAATTTATACTGTGTATGAAAGAACAGAATGAGAGACTCAATAGACTGACCTCAAGTTCAGCCAAAGATTCTATCATAATTCCAGGACATTAAATGGTCTAAAACAACAAGGTTGTCTATAAGCCACACTTAGTCTAGTGGAGGAAAGGAGTAAATATTTATATGAAAAAAAAAAGGTTGTTAGAGACAATGGCCTCATGGAACTACTCTAACATCATAGCACTGAGAATGAATACATAGAGTGCATAAATTTTGATTAAGCAGTTGAGAAGCATAGGAGCAAAGAGTAAATTATTTTCAACAGTATACACAGTAGCATTTATGTAACCACTATATTCCCTTGACCAAGAGAAAAAATTGAATGAATTCCAAACCCACAACCATCTCTACAGAAACACCTACAACCAAACCCATAGGTAGACAAGAGCTGTATATAGATATAAGTAAATGGGAAAAAACTGGCAAATAGAAATATATATATATACAACTTTGGAAAATCGCAGAATATAGAGTCTAGGATTTTATACATATTAACCATATGTTTATAAATGAGTAGGGTCTCATAAATTCCAGCATGCCATTCATATGTCTAGGAAGATAATGGTAAAACCAATTCAATGAAATCCATGAACAGAAGAAACTGTAGTTATGATACAGGTACTCGAGTGAAGATTTCTAACCACAGAAAAGAATGAACGTAATACATCAGAAGAAGAGATAAACACCAAATACAACTTCCTGGAAATTCTGACGAATGCAACCACAAAATCTGGAACAACATTGGTATTACCGAGAACCAAATATTGTTCCGACGAGTAAACTAAACCAAGAAAAATTCCATGGTATGAATTCATATATACGACTCATACAGTCCATGTACATTTATACTGTGGCGTAGCATATTGAATTCGATCTAAGACAATAGGGAGTACATATATGTCCAAAAATATTGAAATACAAGCTGAGCCTATCAGTCTGGGGTATAAAACTCACAACCTCTATCTCAATAGAACAAATTTAAACGAGCGCCATCTAAGAGTTACAACGATACCAAGAAAAAAAAACAAAACTACGACTCGGATAGAGTCTCGTTCCTCAAGGAACACTGCGCAACATCACAAGAGAACAATGTTTCAACTCCCACGACCCAACACAACAGGAGAGGAGAAGTAATCCCATAAGTATACCGACCTGGACGGCCAAGAGACCGATGTTAACATCCATAATGATTGAAAGAGTTACTAACTGCTGTCATAAGCATGCAAGAGCTCTCCGGTTACCTGTAGAAAACAAATTCAAACCCAAAATGTGAATTAGCCATTTGCGCCATCGTGGGGAAATAAGGAAATGAAGAAAATAATTATGGTGTTAAAAACACTACCTGTGAAATGCAAATCTCAGATGTGCCGAGCCCTGCAATCGAAAATTAAACAGAGAGGGATTAATACGAACCACCCTCGAATATAATATGGAGGAATTAACAATTTTATGCGGAGCCGGGACGAACAAAAACCCACCTCATAAAGATCCATTGAAGAGCAGACGTCTTCCTGAAGAGATGCGAAGCACGCTAAACATGAGGCATAAAACAAATTAGTCTCATTTCATGAAATAGCCAGAGTAGGGTCGACAATAACCCTGAAAATAGAAACCAACCACATTTTGCGCTGAAAGTATACCTTGAAAATCGTAAAACCAGATGCATTCACCTTACTGATGATTGAATATATATTCAGAACCGGCGTATGGCCGTTACGAACTACTTTCTGAATCATTCAACCTACAATAGAAAAAATGAGCGCGGAGGTAATTACCTGATATCGTGTTGATGAACCAGATGCGACATAATTCTTCTCTGCAATGGAGAATTGCAAAACCCTCGGCAGAAGTAGAATGGTGCAGACACAGAGGTGCACAACAAAGTTTTGAACGTGGAAAACCGACTTAACTATACACCCAGGGCTTATATAATTCTTCGAAAAACCACCTGAACCCTAACCGGAACCGATCGCCATCGTCCACTTGGCAGAATCTTAGAAGCCAAGACACAGATCGAAGGGTAGCAGTGGAGAGTTAAGACCTGCCGTATAACATTAATGGGGTGTAAATCTGAATTGATTTCAAGGTATCCTGTGCGTATATTGGCGTGAGTGTTGTACACCACGTAAGCCCAGCAAGCCCAGCGACGTGGATTCACCACATAACCAAACGAAGGGATATGGAGAACCACATAAATCACACAACACGCATTTATGTATCACGACGCCGACGTGGATAAACATTTCACCGCGGCGATGCACATAGAAACTCAAATCAAATTGTGACTATACGATTTACGTGCAGAATGATCTCAACTCCAAGTACCATATATTAAATCTATTGAAAATCTTATGTACAGTGATGTGTGGTCATATAAACCCAGGTATATATATATATATGTTAATGCCAAACGCATAAAAAAAAAAGGTCAATTCGTCATATTATGTACATCAAATTATATGAAAAATCAATACCCCAAAGTCCATACCAATATACATGGCGGAAAAATCATAACTATGGATAGTGGAAGGGTCGCAAATGCCCTTAGGCAAAGGTTCATTCAATTCATGTTATATACTACATGTTAATGGACCATATGATTTATGTTAGTTTCAATAATTAAATGAATGAGATGTGTGACCATTAAAGTCAAAGGTGAGTTCGCGAGGTCATGCGAGACCTGGGTAATGATTAAAGTCATATAAAATATCTTCACCCTTTGAATAAAAAATAACCTAAGGTAAGAGGTAGTGGTAGAGGGTTTAATTTCGACAGGATATGATGATGGAAAGTATCATGGTGAGAAGATTTGAAATGTCATAATAAACATATGCTTAAAAGTCTGAGTTCGTGAAGAATTTTTTTTTTTCTGTGTGAAATTTGGAGGTGTGACAAATGGTATCGGAGCCCAAGTTATAAAACTGGGCTGGTGACATTGTGCTCACAATTGTTGTGTACTCACTGTGTAATTTTATTGCTGTAACAAAAGTTTGTTTTTTTGTTGTTCTTTTCTTTTCACTGACCTGTTCTATGTAGTGTACAGTGGGCAGTGGGGTGATAGAATGGAAGAAGGTGGCGGAATTTATGTAGATCTGCGTGGTGAGCCAGATCCCAATGCGGCCATGATGGCTATGTTGCAAAACTTGCAACAAGAATTGGCTGAGATAAAAGGCCGGAATGACAGATTGTCATTAGCCAGTGAGGAGAAGGAGAAGCTCATCAGGGAATTAACCTCACGGAACAGCCAAGAAGGCGAAGGTTTCGGAAAGAGAAAAACTGATGAATCTGATGAGGAAGATGCTATTCGACATCAGAATAAGCAGAAAAAGGAATTACAAGGGGAATTCCGAAAAATCAAACCTCCCTCCTATGACGGGGAGAAGGAGGAAGATGCTGAAGCCTGGTTGCTGAATATGATTAAGTATTTCCAGGTTTATGAGTATGAAAGCAATTTGAAGGCCAGATTATCTGTCTACCAGCTACAAGGTAAGGCTACCTTGTGGTGGGAGGAGACAAAGATGGTGCATGCCATAGATGAAAAGACAGTTACTTGGGAAGATTTCCAGGCTAAATTCAAGAATCGCTACTTGAATGAGCGGTACTATGATGACAAAGAAAAAGAATTTCATGAGCTTAGATTAGGACAGCTCACTATTGATGAGTTTGTCACAAAATTTACCAATCTATTAAGATATGTACCTTACATAAGGGAAGAAAAGGCAAAGGTACAGAGATTTCTGAATTGTTTGCCTATGGTATACAAAGAGAAAATTGAGTTTGACAACCCAAAAACAATGGACGAAGCTGTTAGAAAAGCTAGATTGTGTTACCAACAGTTCAAAGGAAAAACTGATCAAGGAAAAAGTTGGGTAAATAAGAATGAATTCAAAGGGAGAAAACAGAAACCAGCCTATCTGAAGAATTTTGGCAGAGATCATCAGCGGAAAAGGTTTAGTAAACCCAAAGAAAGTCAAACTGCACAGTCTCAAGTGGCTTCAAAACCAATAGATGGAGACAGTAAAAAGGAGGGGACAGTCAGAATGAAGGAGCCCTTGAAATGTTGGGGCTGTGGAGAACCCCATATTTTGAGGGACTGCCCTCATCGAAACATTCATATGCTCATGAGGGATCAGGAAGCGACAACAGTAAATGATATAGCCAGAAACATACCAACTATCAGTGCAGCCCTGGAAAATCGGCAAGCAGAACATCAAGCAACCATGGTGGAAATGGAGGGTAAGATTTCTGACCTACCTGTTACTGTTCTGATTGATCTAGGTGCTTCTTTGAGTTACATTAGTCCAAAGATTGTAGAAAAATGTAACTTAAAAACTGAAAAATTTCAACAGTCATGGTTGGTACAGCTGGCCACTGGAACAAAAAGAAAGGTAACACATAAACTGCCCAGAACATAAATCCAATTAAATGAGTTTCGAACAGAAGTGAATTTGAACATTCTACCCTTAGGGTCATATGATCTATTGATAGGAATGGACTGGTTGGAAAAGAAGAAAGCTTTGATGAATTGTTGGGATAAGACTTTGCATTGTGTAGATGAGGAAGGGAAAACTTTTATTCTCAAAGGGAAATTAAAACCTATTTCTGTAAGACAAATTTCAGCATTGCAATTAAAAAGAACAGCTAGAAAAGGACACCAAGTTTATGCAGTGCATGTGGAAGAAACAGAACAGAAAACTGAAGAAGAATTATTGGATGTTGTACCAGTAATAAGAGAATTCAAGGAAGTTTTTCCAAAGGAAATCCCTCATCTTCCCCCCAAAAGAGAGATTGACTTCTCAATCGATCTGGTGCCGGGAGCAACACCTGTTTCACGAGCGCCTTATCGAATGAGTCCTCCTGAACTTATGGAACTGAAAATGCAATTGCAAGAACTGCTAGATAAAGGGTATATCAGACCGAGTGTGTCTCCTTGGGGAGCACCAGTGTTGTTCGTGAAAAAGAAAGATGGAACTTTCAGGATGTGCATTGATTATAGGCAACTGAATAAGTTGACCATTAAAAATAGATATCCTTTTCCTAGAATTGATGATCTTTTTGATCAGGTGAGAGGAGCTTCAGTATTCTCAAAAATTGACTTAAGAACTGGTTACCACCAGCTCAGAATTAAAGAGGAAGACATCAGCAAAACAACCTTTCGAACCAGGTATGGCCACTACGAATTTGTAGTCCTACCTTTTGGTTTGACAAACGCCCCTGCCACATTCATGTGCCTAATGAACAGTGTGTTAAACAAGTATTTGGATAAAATTTTCCTTGTGTTCATAGATGATATTTTAGTTTACTCAAACAGTGAGGAGGAACACAAAGAACACCTGAGGATAGTATTGCAAACTCTAAAGGAAAATCAGCTATACGCCAAATTTAGAAAATGTGAGTTCTATAAGGACAAGATCCAATACTTGGGTCATATTATTTCTGAACAAGGCCTTGCTGTTGACCCGGAGAAGATAAAGGCTATAAAAGAATGGCCAGTACCCGCTGATGTTTCAGCAGTTAGATCATTCATGGGGATTGCCGGCTATTATCGCAGATTTGTGGAGAGATTTTCTGCCCTAGCACATCCCATCACTTCCTTACAAAGGAAAGGTGTCAAGTTTGAATGGACTGCAAAATGCCAAAACAGTTTCGACCAACTAAAACTGAAACTTACTACAACCCCTATACTAAAGATTGCAGATCCTGACAAGGAATTTGTGGTATGTACGGATGCATGTAGAGAAGGATTGGGAGGAGTTCTTTTGCAGGAAAACTCAGTGATTGCCTATGAATCTAGGAAACTGAAGATACACGAACAGAATTATAGTGCCTATGATTTAGAATTAGCAGCTGTTATTCATGCTTTGAAAATGTGGCGGCACTATCTTCTTGGAAAAAAATTTACATTGATGACTGATCATATTAGTCTCAAATATTTATTTTCCCAAACTGATTTGAATGCCAGACAAGCCAGATGGCTGTCCTTTTTAAGTGAGTTTGACATGGACATAAAACATATTAGAGGGAAGGAAAATAAAGTTGCTGATGCATTGAGAAGAAATGCTTGTCAGAATATCAATAATATTGGAAGTAGTGCTCAGATTGATGTAGAAGATTTGGTGAATAAGGCAGCAAACCAAGACCCAAATTATGAAACACTTCTGGTGCAATTACAGAAAAAGGAGAAAATTGATTTCACTCAAAACCAAAAAGGGTTGATCTGTTATAAAAACAGATTGTATATTCCCAATGTAGAGTCCTTAAAAAGGGAAATTCTGGATGAGTACCACAAACAACCTTATGCAGGACATCCAGGATATCAGAAAATGTTAACAGCCCTGAAAAAGAAGTTGTTCTGGCCAGGAATGAAGAGAGATGTAGCAGAATATTTAAGTAGATGCATGGAATGTCAATTGGTTAAGGTTGAACATCAGCATCCTGCCGGGCTTCTGAACCCTTTGCCCATTGCAGAATGGAAGTGGGACACCGTTTCTATGGACTTCATTACAGGATTACCCAAAACCAAATACCAGCATGATTCTGTAATGGTAGTAGTAGACACTTTAACCAAAGCTGCTCACTTTATACCAGTGAAATCCACCTTTGGAACAACTCAAGTAGCGAATGTGTTCCTGAAGGAGATAGTAAGGCTCCATGGGGTTCCTAAAGTGATTGTTTCAGATAGGGATGCTAAGTTTACAGCAGCCTTTTGGAAGGGATTATTTGGAGGAATGGGCACTAAATTGAATTTTAGCACTGCCTACCACCCTCAGACTGATGGTCAAACGGAAAGAACTAATCAAATTTTGGAGGACATGCTGAGAATGTATGTGATGGATAGACCCTCAAAGTGGGAATATTTCTTACATTTAGCTGAATTTGCCTATAATAACAGCTATCAATCCTCCATCAAAATGAGTCTGTTTGAGGCACTGTATGGAAGGAAGTGTCGTACTCCTTTGAGCTGGAGTCAGCCAGAAGACAAACTGATGTTGGGACCCGATGCTCTATAAGAAATGGAAGGAATTGTTAAACAGATACAAAAGAACATCAAGACAGCACAAGATCGCCAGAAGAGTTATGCAGATAAGAAAAGAGTGCATAGAGAATTTAAAGTTGGGGAGCATGTATATTTGCGTATTAAACCCAAAAAGAGCACCCTTTATGCTGGGAGTTGTGCAAAATTGGCCCCTAGATACTGTGGTCCCTTTGAAGTATTAGAAAGGGTGGGACTAGTGGCTTACAAGCTGGCCTTACCACCCCATGTTAGAGTTCATGATGTATTTCATGTTTCATTGTTAAAAAGATATGTGCATGATGCTTCTCACATAGTTGATTGGAATGTTGTACAGGTGGAACCAGAAGGGGAGTTTCTGCCAGAACCGCTTCAAATATTGGAGCGGGAAGAAATTTAATTGAGAAGCAGAACGGTAGCAAGAGTAAAGGTGCAGTGGAAGCACTTTACTGCTAAAGAAGCTACCTGGGAACGAGAGACTGAAATGATTGAAAAATATCCATTTTTATTTGCAAAATAAACTCTAGTAGTTGAAAAACAACACCGAGGACGATGTTTATTTTCAGAGGGGGAATATGTAACATACCCAATTCATGTGATTGCATTTTAAAGTTAGATACTTGAACTTTACATCCTAAGGGGAGTGGACCCCAAAGGATAATTATTTTGTGAATGTAATTAAACATTTAAATGAGGAAATGAATAAATTATTGTGGTGCAGATTGACCAAAATGAGATGATGAGATCACTTGCTAAATCTGTGAGGATTGATGAGGCAAATATTTCCCCACAACATTTCAAAAATCCTTGAAAGACAGTAAGTTTTAAATTTAGATTTTTGAGGAAAAATCTGAATTTCCCCAATGATGAGGAAAGTAGTTGGGAAGAGGTAAAAATCTGGAAAAGCTGAGGAAAAGCATAAAACAGCTTTAAAGAATCCCTAAATTGGGAAGCCTAGGCAAACAGGAAGAAAAGCATCCTGAGATTCTGGACGCAGAATTAGAAACATGCTTTGGGGAACAATAGCTTAAATAAGCTGCTCTTGTACGGATTAGGGGTTGATCTGTTCCAGGAGGTGATCTTAGCTCGGGGGTGAGTTCTGGGAGACAGAAGAACTCTAACGTTGGGAGGTTGGTCTACTGCACGAGTGGTATGTCTCTGAGTTAAATTGTCTTCCTGTTTATTATGGCATGAATTGGCTACATATAAAAAAAATATTTGTCTTTAAGGTATTAAATTTTAGTAGTCTACATTTAACAGAACTTAATCCTCAGGAAGTAACCTGATAATTCTGTATAGTTGTAGAGGAAGATCCTGTAAAGTAGAATTCCATAGAAAGTCTAAACCAAGATTGGTTTAAATCTGAGGAAAACTTGTTCTTTCAGGAAAAAGTTGTGAAATTGGTTTAATCTGCTTCTGTTTCCTAGCATAATTTTTATATAGCTACAAGAGAGACAGAAATTGAATTCACTGTAGTATACTATATTAACAGCAGGAAATGAATTAAAATTTATACTGTGTATGAAATAACAGAATGAGAGACTTTATAAACTGACCCTAGGGTCAGCCAACCATTCCATTATAATTCCAGAAAATTAAATGGTCTAAATCAACAAGGTTGTATATAAGCCACACTTAGTCTAGTGGAGAAAAGGAGTAAATATTTATAAAAAAATAAACAAAAGAGTTATCTGAGACAATGGCCTCATGAAACTACTCTAATATTATAGGACTGAAAATGATTATATAGAGTGCAAAAATTATGATTAAACAGTGGGAGGTATAGGAGAAAAGAGTCAATTATTTTCAACAGTATATATAGTAACATATATGTGACCACTATTTCCCTTGAAAAAGAGGAAAAAGGGCATGAATTCAAATCCCATAACCAGCTCTACAGAAACACCTACCACCAAACACATCGATAGACAAGAGCTGTATATAGATATAAGTAAATGGGAAGAAACTGGAAAATAGGAATATATATATATATACAACTGTGGAAAATAGCAGAATATAAATTCTAGCATTTTATACATATTAACCATATGTTTATAAATGAGAATGGACTCATAATTCCCCGCATGCCATTCATATGTCTAGACAGATAATGGTAAAACAAGTTCAATGTAACCATGAACAGACGAAACTGTAATGATGATACAAGTACCAGAGTGGAGATTTCTACCCGCAGACAAGAATGAACGAGGTACATCAGAAGAAGAGATAAAAATCACATATAACTATTTTGAAATTCTGATGAATGCAACTAAGAAATCTGGAGCAACATTAGTATTACTGAGAACCAAATATTGTTCAGACGAACAAACTAAACAAAGAAAAATTTCATGGTATGAAATCATATACACGAATCATACAGTCCATGTACATTTATACTGTGGCGTAGTATATCGAATTCGACCTACGAAAATAGGGAATACATATATGTCCAAAAAAATATCGAAATTCATGCTGAGCCTATCAGGCTGGGGTCTAAAACTCACAACCCCTATCTCAACAGAACGAAGTTAAAAGAGCGCCATCCAGGAGTGACAATGATAACAAGAAAAAAAAACAAAACCACGACTCTGATAGAGTCTCGTTCCTCAAGGAACAATGTGAAACTTCACAAGAAAACAACGTTTCGATGCCCACGAAACAACGCAACAGGAGAGGGGACGTAGTCCCATAAGTATACCGACCTGAACGGCCAAGAGACTGATTGTTAGCATCCATAACGATTGAAAGGATTACTAACTGCTTTCATAAGCATGCAAGAGCTCTCTGGTTACCTGTAGAAAACAAATTCAAACCCAAAATGGGAATTAGCCATTGTGCCATCGTGGGGAAACAAGTGAATGAAGAAAATACTTATGGTGTTAAAAACACTAACTGTGGAACGCAAATCTTAGGTGTGCCGAGCCCTGAAATCGAAAATTAAACAGAGAGGGATTAATACGAAACACCCTCGAATATAATATGGAGGAAGCAACAATTATATGCGGAGACTGGACAAACAAGACCCCACCTCATCAAGCTCCACTGAATAGTAGACGTCCGCCTGAAGAGATGCGAAGCACGCTACACAGGAGGCATAAAACAAATTAGTCTCATTTTATGAAATCGCCAGAGTAGGGTCGACGATAACCCTGAAATTGGAAACCAACCACACTTTGCGCTGAGAGTATAACTTGAAAATCGTAAAAAAAGATGCATTCACCTTACTGATGATTGAATATATATTCAGAACCGGCATATGGCCAGTTACGAGCAACTTTCTGAATCATTAAAAACTACAATAGGAACAAAAATGAGTGCGGAGGTAATTACCTGACCTTGTGTGGGTGAAACAGAGGCGCCATAATTCTTCTCTGCAATGGAGAATCGCGAACCCTCGGCAGAAGTAGAATTGTGCAGACGCAGAGGAGCACAACAAATTGATGAATGCGGAAAACCCCCTTAACTCTACACCCAAGGCTTATATAATTCTTCGAAAACCACCTGAACCCTAACCGGACTTGATCGCCATCGTCCACTTGGCAGGATCATAGCAGCTAAGTCACGGATCGAAGGGTAGCAGTGGAGAGTTAAGACCGTCGTATAACATTGATGGGGGTAGATCCGAATTGAATTCATATGTCCTGTGCATATACCGGCGTGAGTGTTGTACACCACGTAGGCTGAGCATGACAGCGACGTGGATTCACCACGTAAGCAAACAAAGGGGTATGGAGAGCCACTCAAACCATACGATACTCATTTAATTATCATGACACCTGACGTGGATAAAAATTTCACCACGGCGATGCACAGAGAAACCCAAATCAATTGTGACTATACGCTCTACATGAAGAATGATCCCAATGGCAAGTACCATATCTTAAATTGATTAAGAATCTTATGTACAATGATGTGTGGTCATATCAACCCAGGTGTATATACATGTTAATGCCAAATGCATGAAAAAGTCAATTCATAATATTATGTACATCACATTATATGAAAAATCAATATCCCTAAGTCTATACCCATATACATGGCGTAAAAATCGTAACGAGTGATAGTGGAAGGGTCGATAATGCACTTGGGGCAAAGGCTCATTTAACTCATGTTATATAATACATGTTCATGGTCCATATGGTTGATTTGAGATTCAATAATTAAATGAGATATGTGACCCTTAAGTCAAAGGTGAGTTCTCGAGGTTATGCGAGACCTGTATAAAGAATAAAGTCATATAAAATTATCCTCACACTTGGAGTAAAAACAACATAAGGTAAGAAGTAGTGGTAGAAGGTTTACTTGCGACATGATGTGATGATGAAAGGTATCACATTGAAAAAAAATTGAAATGTCATAATAAACCTATGCTTGAAAGCCTGAATTCGTGAAGGAAAAAAATTCTTTTTTCTGTGTGAAATTTGGAGGTGTGACAAGCAGATTGGGTGGAGTCGATGTTTGTCTAAATCGACAAAGAACACGTGACAATGCACGTGCCAATTTTGTGTACTATACAGATGAAGATATTGACAAAATAAATGTTGAAGATCTCCAAATATATGAAAAAAAATTTCGCAATGGTTTTCAAGACCTAATTCTTCATGAGGAAGAGGGCACAGGAATGGTATGTGTTAATGACCTTAGGGTTCAATTATTTTAACATGTATACATGTGTACAATTTGTAATAAATACATGTGTATGTACATGTATACATTTATTTGTATGTACATTAATCTAACAAAAATGTATCATTATATGTTAAAACACCATTTGCAGTTGTCACGCATGGTGAATGACAAAAATGTTAATATCACGTTCGGGACCTCTAGTTCAAACAATGTAGATGGGTCTCACCATCAAGATATGTTGGCAAATGTTAGTGTTTTTTAAGTGATATTTTTAAAATAAATAATTGTGCACACATGTACATGTATGTATATATAATGATAAAATGTTTTAATAGATTCCGATTCCGTCCGATGTTTTTGGGATGGCGGTACCTTCTTCTTCCTTGGGAGATGTACCTTCTACTTCCTTAGGAGATGAGCCACAAGTATGGACAATTTTTCACTTTTAAAATTTATGTTTAAGTTATATATATATATATATATATATATATATATCTCAATTTTTAATGGAACTTTTTGAGGTGTATATCTCAATTTTTAATGGAACTTTTTGAGGTGGAATATATATATATATATATCTTGAGTTATTTTAAATTTTTTGAATTTAGGTTCCTATAGAAGATTTCTTTAATCCACGGACTCTAGCAACGGAGATAGGAACATCCACACCATTTCAACCATTTGAACAAGTTGTCTAACTTTTTTTTTAATATTATTGAAAATAAGTTTATATATGTACACGTGCATTTTCATTTGAAATTTTTTAATATATATATGTGTGTGTGTGTGTGTGTGTGTGTGTGTGTGTGTGTGTGTGTATTGTACAGTTTGCCGTTGCAGATGTTCCCATGGGGGGGTGGGGTGGATGGAACTTGCAGCAGGTGAACAAATGGAGAGGGAACCTCATGAGGTATTGCATGATTTTTTATTTTTTATTTTTTATTTTTATTTTTATTTTTTTTATATTTTGTTTTTTACATGAAGTTATATATATATATTCTCACTCATTTTTAAAACATCAAATTTTAATGTTCAAGTACATGTGCATTGTGTACAGGTTTCCCATGCTTCGCATGATAGTGCGCGGATTGAGACCCTGATAGGAAAGACGCTACATCCATCTCTATTTTATGGACATGATTTGTAGATTTGATTTCAAGATTTAGATAGTCTTAAATTTACTTTTTTATATATTATCTAGATGCACTGTCATATATATATATATATATAACTTGATACTTGATACTTGTGAGATCTACAATTTTTGGACATATTTTATTACAGTGTTAATATAATTTGTTTTGTTCCAAAAAGTTAAGTTTTGGATGGTTTTAGTACTTTTGGCATGTGAATGTGAATTAATGTTGTTATATAATTTGTTTGGTTTTTAAAACTTTTAAGTTTTGGATAATTGAACTACTAGTAATGTTGTCATCTATAAATTAATGTTTTGCTTCTGAACTACATTTAGCATGTTATGTAATGATGTGTTATAATTTGTTTTGTTTTTAAAACTTAAGTTTTGGATGCTTGAAGTACATTTGGCATGTGAAGTAATGTTGTGATCTATAATTTTTGTTAAATTAAAAGTTAAGTTTTGGATGGTTTCAATCTACATTTGGCATGTGATATAATGTTAAATGTTTTTATTGGATAGTTGAACTATAATTGGCATGGCATGTGAAGTAATTTTATGTATGATATAATCAAAAAGTTTTTAAAACTCAAGTTTTGGATGGTTTCAATCTACATTTAGCATGTGATATTTAATGTTTTAATGTTGCACGATATATAATCAAAAAGTTTTTAAAACTTAAGTTTTGGATGGTTTCAATCTACATTTGGCACATGTGGTATAATGTTAAATGTTTTTATTGGATAGTTGAACTATAATTGGCATGGTATGTGAAGTAATGTTGCACGATATATAATCAAAAAGTTTTTAAAACTTAAGTTTTCGATGGTTTCAATCTACATTTGGCACATGTGATATAATATTAAATGTTTTTATTGGATAGTTGAACTACAATTGGATGGCATGTCAAGTAATGTTGTGATATAATCAAAAAGTTTTTAAAACCCAAGTTTTGGATGGTTAAAGTACATTAATCATGTGATGTAATATTGTGAATAATAAAAAAAAAATTAAAACTAAGTTTTGGATACCATTTCAATCTAAATTTAATGTAAATCCCTTCAATTTTGATTTTTTGTTAAATGTTTTAAATGTAAATCCATTTAATTTTGATTTAATGTTAAATTTTTTAAATGTTTTGCTATAATGTTAAATGTTTTGATCTAAGTTTTTGATGGTTTCAATCTACATTTGGCCTATGAAAGACCCCATGCGTAGACAATGGATGCGTTGCAAAAGGGGAGGTGGGGGTAGGGATGGAGGGGGCAGGAGTGTTGGCTCTCGCCCTCCTCTTTCCATCCATGACATAGGTAGCCACCCTCCTCCAACAAGCAATGAAGCACAATTTCACTTCACCAATGCTATGGTCAGACCGCGAATTATGGCGACCATTTCCATCTCTTTTCAGGAGGAGCCGCAAGATGAAGGTGCTTCTAGTTCCAGGAATCGGTGGAGAAATTCCACCATCCCAACCCATTAGCCCCAGGACACCAGGAAGTCAGCAACTCTTCCAGTCAAATTTGGCTCGACGAGCTCTAGCAGCAATGGCGCAAGTAGTGACAACTCCTCCCAGCACTCCAAGGGAGTAGATGATGATCCAGAGGACTACGGTTGTCCAATTTTGGAGGATAATCCTCCTACACATCGATAGCTAGCCTAACATCAGGTCCTCTTTAGATTTTTCCTAGTTATGGGCATCCCCTTTTCTATTTTTTTGATTCAGACCCCCTCTGGTGTTGGCTAGTTAGGAAATTGAGGAGATGGGTCTCACTATGTACATTATGTTCATTACAGTTATATATATGTAAATCCTTTAATTATGATTTAATGTTAAATGTTTTGATCTAAGTTTTGGATGGTTTCAATTTACATTTGGCCTAGATGGAAGACTCCCATGTGAAGTATTGTTTTGATTGAATCAAAAAGAGTAAAGAAGTAGTTGTATATGTAAATCCCTTTAATTTTGATTTAATGTTAAATGTTAAATGTTTTGATCTAAGTTTTGGATGGTTTCAATCTACATTTGGCCTAGATGGAAGATACTCCTATTTGAAGCATTGTTTTAATATATTCAAAAATATTAAAGTAGTTATATGTAAATCCCTTTAATTTTGATTTAATGTTAAATGTTAAATGTTTCAAGATATAACATGTTAAATGTTTTGATTTAAGTTTTGGATGGTTTCAATTTACATTTGGCCTAGATGGAAGACTCCCATGTGAAGTATTGTTTTGATTTAATCAAAAAGAGTAAAGAAGTAGTTATATGTAAATCCCTTTAATTTTGATTTAATGTTAGATGTTAAATGTTTTGATATAATATTAAATGTTTGAGCTAAGTTTTGGATGGTTTAAATCTACATTTGGCTTAGATAGAAGACTCCTATGTGACTTGTATTGTTTTGATTTAATCAAAAAGTTTTTAAAAATCAATTTTTGGATGGTTGAAGTACATTTGGCATCTTAAGATTTCTTTTGATCTCTACGTAGTCTTGTTTGAGTGAAAAAATTTCCAATAGGAAGAACATAGCTTTTCAATGCAACTAACCATGTATCAATTGAGCTCTAATTGAAAAAAGAGTTTAAAGAAGTATATATATGTAAATTATCCCTTTAATTTTGATTGGAAATATAAGAAGTACATATATGTTTGTTGAATTTGGGTCAATGTCATTAATGCAATCAAATAGGTAGCCTTGTTGATTTATAATTTGGTAAATTGATGACATTCAGTTAATTGCATTCTAGAACTTAGAACATATCCGACCATTGGACAGAAAAATTTTGTACTAGATTTTCAATCAGGAATAGAGATGTGGGTCAAATCCCACCAAAAGTCGGAGAAGTTCTCCGAGTCTCTTGTCTGAAAGGAATCTTCATACAGAGCTATACTGTGGATGATTTATTTACATTGCATGGATACCTTTTACCAAAAAAGCTCACAAGAAAAATTGGGCACATTTAGTTCATGTATATATCCAATACATGCAACATTTTTCATCAATGCACATAGAAAAACTACTTTCAGTTAAAATTGCATTCTAGAATATATATATTGAGTATATTTAAATCATTTTTCATCAATGCACATAGTAAAAATACTTGAACAATTAATTTCATTCTAGAACATATATATCCAATATGTAAGTAACATTTTTCATCAATGCACATTGAACATATCCGACCATTGGACAAACAAATTTTTTACTATATTTTCAATCACGAATAGAGATGTGGGTCAAAACCCACCAAAATTCGGAGAAGTGCTCCAAGTCTCTTGTTTGAAAGGAATCTTCATACAAAACTATATTGCGGATGATTTATTTACATTGTGGATACTTTTTACCAGAAAATCCAACTAGTTTTTCATCAATGCACATAGAAAAACTAGTTCCAGTTAATTGCATTCTAGAACATATATATTGAGTACGTGAATCATTTTTCATCAATGCACATAGTAAAAACACTTGAACAATTAATTTCATTCTAGAACACACACACACACACACACACATATATATCCATACATGTAACATTTTTCATCAATGCACATGTATAGAAAAGCTACTTTCAGTTGATACCAGAGCACGTGCATGTACCAAAACAATTTGTACATGTGCAAACACTTGCACAAATAACATAAGCAGCTCAATTTTTAGTTGAGTACTAGAAGTTATAAAACATATTTAATCCAAAGAGAATAAGTTGTTGGGAAATTCAATCAAAAAAACTCCAATGGGATGCTATCTTCAATAATCCGTTCATGATCAGATTTTGACATTTTCCATTTCTTAATTTTCTTTTTTTTCTTTGATTGAACCTCTATCAACTTTATGCGTGCTGCACACACCAAGTGAATATATTGACAACTTATGGAATCAGGTTCATAGTCTTCAAAGTAAACAAAGTCCCCAATTTGATTAGTTTGTTTGAAAAAATAACCTTTCAGTATAATAGATCCTCTGTCATATTGAAATCCGTGATCATTATAGTTTTGTAATAATTTCATTTTTCGTCTAATGCAATGCATCAAATAATACTTAACATTTTCATCATTGTAAATAGGTGCAATTACAGTAAAAACATCTCCTACACAATAAAACAAACTTAACAAAATTATACATATTTAAATTTATTTCTAGATCTTTAAATCATTAGAAAGAAATTAAAATGTTACCTTCTCTAACAAGATCAGAAACTCGATCACCATTGGACGATATTGTAGTTTCCTCTGATTGCATTTCTTCAAACATTGCAACAGACATTTTTCCCTTTGTATTTAGCTCTGTATGTTTCCAATCTTTTACATACATTTTGTTTTCGCAAATGTCATTGGATTTTGTGTTGTCTATGCAAACATCACAAAAGCAAGAATATTTTCTTTTATCCAATGCAAACACATTTCTGGATGGCTTTGTTTTAATTGAATGCAATTTTCGAGTCACTTTCATTGTTTCAACGTCATTTCCAATTGATCTATCTACGTCTTCGATCCCAATATGCCAAAAAAAAAATTTTATGGAAAATTAAAAGAAGAATTTGTAAATATGATATCAAAATACAATCAAAGATAATCATTACACGATAAATGTACAATGTTTAAAATTAGATTTCCAATAAAAATTAAATTGAATTTACCTTCGTACTTCCCTTGATGGGTTAGTCTCATGGCCTAGAGCAAGGATGCACCATTGAACAACTTCTTTAGCATTCACAAGTTAGCTTGCAGAGGGGTTCGTTTGATATCTTAGAAGTTCTTGTTTTATGCATGCTCCTACACTGTCATGTTCTCCATTTCCATGGCCAGCCTCAAAGAAATTCCAACAATTTTTAATGCAGGTTTTATTATGAAGACAACACAACCAATAGAATGATTGTGCAGATTTGAATTGACCTGCGCATCCGTTTGACCATATCCAATGTTCATTGAATGTTATTTCATGATTTTTCAAGGAATCATAAATTTTTCCAAAACAATGTTGTACAAAATATGTATCATGTGTACGATCATCACCGATATAAAAGTGATATTCTTTAATGATATGTCGATTTTCACTCGTGATTTTTATATGATCGAGGTTTTTTTTAGCATGTATATATAGAATATGGATGAGCATGGAGACTTGGTCAGAATGATAGTATTCACTCTGAATTTCTTTTTGTGGAACAAATGTGTAGTTTTCTACAAAATCAATCACTAACAAAATGGTCCCTGGTGGAAAAAATTCACGAGATTTTTTGAATTGCAAGTCTTTCCATCGAGCTCTATGGGAATGCTTGGTGTATTTGTAAATTTCTGCCTCAAACTTTCTCAAAAAGTATATCACAAAAATTTTGTCTTCTAGTAATTCAATTCTTTTAACACTATTTGCACCTTGAATCGATGTATCGATATATTCATATGTCTTCCATTTCACTTTCATGTTGGAAAATGATTGATCATTTATATCAGTATGATATTTGTTTTGAAATTCAGTCAAATTTCCACAATCATTGCATTTTTTACCACCAACAAATTTCTTTTTGTAAAATACTTCATCGCTTTCTCTTTCACATAGAATTTGAGATATGAAATCACGGATAGTGGAAGGTGGAGGTGAATCCTTCCACAATGTTCGACCAAAATGAAGGAAAGTGTCATAATATAACTCAAATTCCACATGATAACGGCAACAACAAGTGTCGCGTACGGTGATAGGTTTTACATACCATGGTTTTTGTTGAACAAAAGCATTGATTGAAACATGAATTTGATGATTATCTTCTTTGAACTTGTTGAACAACTCTATTTGAGTGGTTTCCAAGAAATATTTTTCATGTTCTTCGTACTGATTTCGTGTTATTCTTCTTTGCATCACATGCCTTGTAGTTGGAAAAACACGTGAATTGTTCTTCCAATATTCATATATTATTTTTTTAACATTTTCTCCAAGTCTATATTTGTATGGTTTCCTACAAATAGCTCTCCAACAAGCGAGTTTATCATTTACATCTACTTGAAGCCGAAATTTCCGATGTTTGTGCAAAGTTTTTTGCGAGGTTCCTAATGCTCGTGCCATAGATGTTACCAAATGATTCTCTTTAGTACTTGATGAAACCATTGCCATATGTATTCCTCTACATACAATTGAAACATTTTTCTCCCTTGATCTCTTAATTGAATTTATAGCACTACTTATATTTTGTATCACATCTTCCTTCATTTTTTTATCTTTGCTTGATTTTCGAATACCCAGTAGTGTCGTAACTTATTTTAATTTCCTTAATGATAGGATACCTTTCAACATTTGAGCTTGAACTATCACCCGCTCATTTAAAAAATACTTTTCAAAAATGTAGTTAACAGTTAATGTGATTCAATTTCTTCATTTGAATTTCTTTCAATATTTTAATCATGTTCAATCATTGGTTCAATATCTCTTTCACTTTCTCTTTCAAAATTTTGTATCTCATCATCAATGTTTTGAGGAATATCTTTGTCTGTTTACATTAAGCAAAATATTTTTCAAATTAGTTCATCAAATTAAAATTAAGCTTCACATTTTACACTAGGAAAATTTTAAATATATCAATAGATCATAATATTTAAATTTACATACTTGCTTCAATTTCTGCTTGAGGTTGATTTTCCCCTTCAATATTTGAGAGGTCTTCTATCTTTCTTTTGTGAGATTGTCTCGTCTCTTCTCTAAGTTCCTCAGGGTCTCTTTTTTTATCATATTTTCTTGCACAAGTCCTTTGATTTCCCATGATAATAGAGTATGAAGTTCAAAAAATTTCCTTCAAAAAATTAGACAATAACTAAATTAGAAAAAGCATCACAAAAGATTTAATTTAAAAAAAAAGTCATTTTAATTTTTTTGCAAAAAATACATACTCCAATTCAAAACACTTACTTTAAAAAATTCAACAAAAAAATGTCTTATAAAAATGAAACAAAGCTCAAAATATTTACTTCAACTCAAAACACGTACTCTAAAAAAATGTCACTTTAAAAAATACTTCAAAAAATACTTCCAGAAAATGTCTTTTCAAAATTAAGCCCAACTCCATACTTTCAAAAAAATTGAAGCACAAAAAAATCCCAAAAAAATGTATTACATACCTCCAAGAAATGTCCTTTGAATGTACATCCAAGAAAATTACTTAAACCCAAAACAATTCTTTGCAAAATCAGGCTGCCTCCAAGAAATGTCCTCCAAGAAAAGTATTTAAACACAAAACAATTCTTTGCAAAATCAGACCGTCTCCAAGAATTCGAAATTAAGCACAAATCCATAATTTAAAAAAAAAATGAACAAAAAACATCCAAAAAAATGTATCACATACCTCCAAGAAATGTCCTTTGAATGTACGTCCAAGAAAATTCCTTAAACCCAAAACATTTTTTTGAAAAATCAAACCGTCTCCAAGAAATGTCCCCCAAGAAAAGTCCTTAAACCCAAAAAAATTCTTTGCAAAATTAGTCTGCCTCCAAGAAATGCCCTTAAATCCAAACCTCCGAGAAAATTCTTTAAACCCAAACCAAGACCTTTATAAAAGCAAACCAAATGTGCAGAATGTGTGAAAATTATGAATGATTTCGCGACAATTTATATTTCCGCGAAATGTGTTTTAGGAGGGGCGCCGCGAAATTTTCCGGCCAACGGAAAATTAGATTAAAGTTTGACCGAAATTTGATTAAAATTTCGGTCGAACTTTGATTAAGAGTTCAGCCGAACTATTAAGTCGTTATACTTAATGGGTCATCGGTGCAAAAAATAGTTCGGCCAAACTTTTAATCAAAGTTCGGCCGAACTAACGCGTCACCAGTTATGTAGCTTGAAGTTTTTGTTTCTGCAACTTTGGACTGATTAAAATCCATGAAACATTCTTAATTAACTGTCAAAACCAAGACAAGAATTTTCAGAACTGAATCTACTTTCAGGAAATATAAATTTTATGGAATTTCATAAACATTTACAAATTTTAATTAATTTTCTAATAAAATGGGTGCAAACAATTTCTGAGGGTCATTGTGATTCAGTGAAATCAAAATTTTGTATCTCCCAAAATACATTGTAAAAAAAAATGAAAAAATTATGGGGAATTACATTTGTTCGTCGTTTCTAATGGGTAGCTTTTAGATTTCTAGTTTATAACTTATATGTTAAGAAATTTGTTGCGTCACGAAACATATCCAAAATATGAAATTTTTTCATATTGGACCAGTTCAAAAAATCGTAGTAATTATGATATGCATCCATTGGCTTTGTAAAGATGACGAAACCGAAGTAGGCTTTGTCTATATTGTTGTAACACATTTTGTTTTCTCAAAAACACAAATTTTCAAAGAATACAACATTGCGTATTAACATGACTTCTTATGAATCCTTTGATTGTTAAGAAACACACACTCAAAGAAATGCTAAGTTGACATATCAAATCTGCATAAAAAAGTTTCAAAAAATAAGTAATAGAAAGCTAACAAAGTTTCTAACAACTTTTATTTTTATCGCAAAATGAAATTCTAAACAGAAAAATTGTTATAGTTTGCAGAAAGTTGAATAACCGAAAAAAATGAAAGTTTTTTCTCAAAAAGGGCAAAAAATGTAACCCAACTTCACATTTTCACCCATGGTTGTAGTCATAAGAATATCAAAATGACCATATCAAAGCTTCTTTCATTGGGATGCTGATATGTCTCGTGTTTCATTCCATTTTATACCAGAGTGAGATTATCCTTTAAGAGTTGGAGAATTTGTTGTGATGCTAGATGCGGATCTTCCACTTCTAGAACCTTAAAATTGTCTCTTAAAGACGAAGTGATGGACAATTGATGATATCCATAAATTTCCATAAAATGGGTCATTTTTTTGTGGTATGGAAGGAAGTGTTATACCACCATTCTACTAGGGGTAACCACTTGATCCATAATTTTTGTTTATTAAATACAAATAAATGAAGATATCCTTTCAAACATTTATTTACTATCTCAATTTTCCCATCAAATTGAGGATAATAAGATGAGTTATGAGCTAATTGAGATGATGATTCACCCTACTTGTTGTGAGTTCTAACAAGATTGAAATGTTTCAAAACCTTGGCTTGAGTAGAATATAATGAATATCTCAGAATAAGTAATCAAGAACTAGCCAGTTCTTAGTAATGGGAAAAACGAAGGAACATGATAGTTATGTTGATGAGTTCTATGTTATATAGGGAAAAGAGAAGGACAGATTTCTGAACTCTCCTTCACTCATGGATCATAAAATAATGCTATGTATATATACATATGTCACTATAATGTATACATATGTGCTTGATATTTCTATGATGATTGAGATAATTACGGTGTATTAATTATGCGACAACAAAAATGAATGACTAATCAAGATTGATGTGATGAAGCTAATCAACAAAAAAAACTATATATATTATGCATATCTTATTTTTTCATGTAATGTATACATGAGTCATGAATCATAATTCTTCATAAAAATACACTATTGATTGGTTATTGATTGCATAGGTTTGCTTCAAGAATTTGTAGGAAACTATTATAAAATTAGAACTTTATTTTGGAAAATATAGTACTTAGAATGTTGTTTGGTGCTCCAAGATGAAAGGTCAAGGCGGTAGAAAAATTTATGTGGCTATGAAGGTATAAATTAGATAAGTAGCATGCATGGATGCAAAGCAAGTCCATGGAAAAGATTATGAAAAACATAACATATTTGTAACATGAATGGTGTACATGAACCTTACGTAGGTTGTGTATAGGTTTTATTACAATGAGAAAGGATTTATTACAAGAACCTAGAAGAGTGGCATATTGGGCTATAGAATAGGCTTAAACAAACATCTATTAGTTTATGACATCCTTCACATAGATAGGTGATAAGTTGATGATGAATTTAAACACAAATTGGTGGAAAATTAAGACAAGTAGTGTAAAATGATCATGCATAGGTTTTGTTATAGGCATATAGGTGGTGTAATGAATTCCCTAACAAAGAACAATGGATTGATAACCAATGATACCAGTTGGGCTACAGGCTAATGACAGGTATGTTAAAAAATATATAACATGTTGTCATAGGTAAGCGACAACTATATTACAAGTATAGCAGAATGTTATAGGTGGATTAGTCTCATGTAGGTGATGAGCCCCTTAAAGGTTGATGAAAAACTTGTCACGAGTAGATGACAAGTATACTTACTGGTTGTGACAAATTATTACAACTAGGATGATCACAGGTTGCTAATAGGATCCCCTACATATTTGTGATATATTTTTCGCCAATGGGTAGCAAGATTACTAAAAGTTTTATAACAAGGGATTAAATACATGTTGCTACAGGTTTCAACAAGTTGGTGACAGGTTAATTCCAGGTTATCAAAAATTTTGTTGTAGGTGGATGACAAGGTTATAATGGGTTATAAAATGTTTATAAGATGATTTATAAAAGATTTTTTTTATACGTTGTAACATTTATTTTCATAAGTCTTTAATGGTATACGACACCATTGTCTCTGGGAAAAACTAGTAGGTATTATGGCAGGACTAATCACTTGTTATGAATTTTTTTTTATTTTTTTTATGAGATGTCATAATAAGTGTGAAGAATGAAAGAACACGTTACTATTTATGAAAATGTATCAATGGAAATTATAGGTGTGATGGAAAGGGTAATAGGTTTTATAACAAATTTTAGCAGTTTGTAAGAGAATTGATATAGTTTTGTGAGGATAGGTTGATATATAAATTCAAACTGAGTAGTACGATTAAAGGAAATAAAAAATACAAGAAATATTATTGCATATATGAATTGCAGGTAGGAGTTGGATACAAAAATAATTATTGTTATTGAGGAATTTGATAACCAACTATGACTTTTGCATTACATAAAAATCATGTTTTCCATATCTTGCTCTATTTATGATTGTGCATTTCATTGATGTTTCTCTTTTTGAAGAAAAAAGGATACATACATACATACATATATATATATATATATATATATATATATATATATATATATATATATATATATATATATATATATATTTGTGTGTCTGCCATAATTGTAAGCACTAACTACCACTGATATTATTATTATTCATATAATGTTCTCTAGATGTCAGGACGATGGTACAAAGTTTGCACGCTAACCATCCATGAGGACATGGACTTACAATAAAAATATTTCAAGCTCAAGTTACTTTGAAGTAGCTCAGTTGGATTATGGATACATCATACACTAAGGATAATGTATAAAATAAGGGGAGGAAGAATGTAATACCCCTGCTTGTTTATGATGCAAATATATCTTCTTGTTATTTAGGTTGGTGAGGCAGATGTATATTACATGCCTACGTGCCAAGTTGTTTATGATATGTGGTGTGCCCATACAGACAAGTTATGTATTATCGGGCCAGAGTTCCTGGGCATATGTGCCAACATTTGTTAAGTGGTAGGAGGGCCATGACTCTAATACAATGTAAAAATTTGAATTATAATAAAATATGCTAGTTCTGAAGATTACTCCACGGTAAGAGTATGAGGGGAAGTGTGACTCCACAAACACAAGGAAATGGTGTTGGTATATATGTTGGTGTTGAGAACACATGGAGTGGCCCAACTATGTGCCACATGGAGGAAGGTATACATCTAGATAAAAGGTATATACATAGGTATATACGATGGAAGAGGGATATTTTATTATCAATATGATTATGGCTATGAGGATTGTTGCATAATAGGCCTAGAGGATGCCTGGAGCCTAGAAAACATAATCGTTGGGTTGACATCTTGGAAATTGGCCTAGAGGGTGATTGGAGCCCTAGAGAAACATGTTTTTGGGTTGGCACATTGGTAGTTGGCCCAGAAATTTCATAAAGCCCTAGACAACATGACCGTTGGGTTTGCACCTCGATTATGGACATATGGTTATTTTTGGTTAGTGTTGCCCGTGGAGGTGCAACCCTGGAATGGGGGTGCCCATTGTTTAGATTGATGAACCACGAGGTATATGGTAGGTTGGAACGTGGAGAGCCTATAATGAGTTTTTGTTCTTATAAATATAAGTATTCATTCTTATGTGTTGTGTTAATTTATGCTTAGGTGTAGTGTTGTGCTTGAAACCCTAGTTTCATGGTGTTGGGGAAATTAATTCCTCAATAAAAATTAACTAATTACCTAAACATTAATTATCAACCCGAGGAGTGTCTTTTTATATCAAGGCAACCAGAAAAATATATTCAAGAAACTACCAACAACTAACACTGGTTCCACATGATTGTGTTCTACACTATCAATCACATTCAATAAGAAATAAAATGTAAGACTTGAATAACAATGCTAAATCTAAAAAGTAGAAAATAAATGATAGGAAAAAGAATTATGCTAATCGCATGACTTGAATCAATACTAAATTAAACCACACATTGTTGAATTGAAAATTTAACCTATTGTACCTAAAAATTAAAATGCCAATTTAAAGCAGTAAATTAATAGAAATCTAGAAATTTCGGGAAACAAAAAATGAGGTAAATGCACCAACCAACAAATTACTAGAAATCAAAGGAAATTTACTTTAAGGAGAAGAAATTGAAATTCTAAGAAATAAGCACAAAACTAAAATACTTTAGATGTTCAAGGAAACACATAGTCCAAGGTAGTGGGCCCAGCTCCCAAAGAGTCAGTTCTGCCTTGAAAAATAATCAGATTAAATTACAAGTAGACAATTATGAAATTCCATTGATAGCTCCTTTCATTAAAAAATATAAATAGATACAATACAACTCTGAGTTCTACCTTTAATTCAATAATATCCCATTCTCTCTTCGATCTTTGTTTTCATTTAAACACATAGAGATAAAAGGGAAATTACATTCGAATTGATTACAAAATGATTTTCCCTTAAAATTTTGGATTTATTACCATTAGAGAAATTTTGAGGTCTAAAATGGGTCTCGTAAGAAAAACGTACAACCAAAATAAAATTTGTAAGAACCTATAAGATTCAAGATGATGATGTCAACAATGCAGGACGATTCACCATTTTTGGAGTAAAAAAGTAAAAATACTTTAAAAAATGACTACTTTTTCAACTCGCATTTTCAACTTATCTCCCTAAATTTTTACTAAAATTTTGAGCGAAAACACTTGTTGGATTCAAAATTTGATTTCTCATCCAAAGGGTACCCATGTTGCATAATTTTGATGGACCCTGCTACACAAAAAATGATAAATACATGAAAAAGATGATTACAATCATGATTTTCATCTATTTCTCATTTTTCATGTAGCATGGTCCATCGAAAGTATGTAACATGGGTACTCCTTGGATGAGGAATGAAATTATGCATCCAATGATTGTTGTCACTTGAAATTTGAGTAAACCCATAGGGAGTTAAGTTGAAAAAATAGTTTTTTATTTTTTCTCTCTAAAATTTGATGATGTAATGTAATATTATTTTATTATTTCCACTATTATTTTATAATTTCCTTAGGAGGCCCGTTTTAAACCTAAAAATTCCCTTAATGCAGAATATTAATAAGAAAGACGAGATATGAAATATCTCTCTATCAACATCCAACTAGAACCAAATCGAATCTGATTATGCATTTGAGGAAATTCGTAAACGAAAACAACATAAAATATGAGAAAATTACCTTCATAGAACCTTGTGTTTCTCTCAATCAGGACCAAATTTTGGAAAGCCTCTCATCGGAAAACTAATTTGGTCCATTCTACACAAAACAAGTGTCTCAGATTTTTGAGATCCATCCTTGTTTTCCACAAAAATCCAATGCAAAAATTTCACTTCTTTATCTAATGAATTTTTGAGTTAGCATATTTGACTAGGAGTTGGAGCTCAAGTTTGTAATCTGGATGAAAACTTGGTGGTTGAATCATGAGTATTGCTACAATAATATTTATAAACAATCATTGGAAAAATTATGCATAATAAACTTTAATATATGAAAAATTAAGGAGAATAAACATTACTAATACACAAGAGCACGAATAATTATAATATGGAATTATATAATAAATTATGATAAATAACATGATAAAAAAATGTGGAAATAGATGAAATAGATGTCAAGAAATAGTAATAATAATGACAATTTAGTGTCCCAACATCTCCCCCAAATTGAACATGTTGCATTTCCTCATGCAACCCAATGCCTCTATACCAACCAATCTATGATTCAATAACCAAGAAACTCACCCCAACTCAGGATATTGAGGGAACAAAAGGATTATTCCCCAAAGGTTTCTTTAAAACAATAGTTAGTGAATTCTAGAAATATTGGTGAAGTTGTAACACTTTACAATTGAATTTCAACCATATGCATATGAATTTTCCGTAAAATCTGATACACGTAACAAAAAACTTCATTAACCATTTTATCAAAAAATTGAGATGAGATTTTCTTGAAATTTTGAGGGAAAATTTCTACTATTTTAATGCTTCTCCACTCCGAAAATTAAAGCAATTTGATGAAAAAAATTTCAATATATTAGTGAAATGGTTGTAAGTGATAGTTCATGATTTATGGAGTTTTACAAACTGGTTTAGCTTGAATTTTTTTGGATTTGTTCATTTTAATGATACCTTCTTCCTACCCAAGAATCAAAAGAACCCAGCTCATGGTTTTAAAAATATGCATGAATCAATTTATGCATTATTAAGCTTGAAATTGTATGCCTTAAATGAGAAATAAAGGAGAAAAAATATATCATGTGTAGAAATTACTCCCCCAAACTGTAGAATTAGCATTCCCTCATGTTATACTTGAAAAAAAATTGAGGTGGTTGCTACAATTGTTGTCGAAATTTCAGCTTGGTGTATGGAATAATGGAGGTTTTGAGAATGAATAAGGATAGTAATGGATGATAAAGAGAATTAATGGCATAATCATGATAGGTAAAGCAATGAAAAGGACCCTCCCCCAAAATAAAAGATTTGATACTTTTTTAAAATTGAAGAGTGGTAAAGAAACGGAAAAAATGGTTTAAAAATATGAGTGAGTAATGCTTAGTGGTTTTTTATGACATTCTCATAAAATTTTAATAAATAAAAAAATTATGCTATTTTACCTCAAGTTCTACCTCCGTGAAAGTGTGGAATGACATGGATGGAATGATATTGTTGAAGCTGATGTAGGCTGATATGATGTTGAAAGTGATGCAGAAGGTGGAAGCTATTAAAGTTGAAAGAAATTAATCATAAAGTGTAGCAGGGTTTCCTTCCCCCAAATTTTTTAGTTTCCTTGTCATCAATATTTCTCTAACACATCTCATGAGTAGGCTTATTTAATAATTTATCACCTTGATAACCTCATTATATATAAAAGTGACATAATCATGTTGTGAATGCTATGAGATAATAATGGATAAAAAGGTAATATAAAAGATGGTAAAAATGATGAGAAAATGATGCATTCCCAAGGCTCATCAACATTGGTTTTTATGGGCACACAAATGGTGATACATGGGATGAATTAGTTATCACAGTCTTTGCTCCTCAAGGTATGACCAATTACCTAGTGTTCACAATCAGCATTAGGCCTCTTCATTCTTCCCCAAAATAATAGTAGTGTTATTAAGCTATGAATAAATGGTGACCGATTTGGAAAAAAAACTATATTTGGTTACATATATGAAACTTGTAGAATAAAGGAATGATAGATTAGATGATACAAAATGTGAAATCTCAAATATCTAAAATTTTCATCCCTAACATGTAAATTTAATATTTAGAACTCATTAACAGATATAAATTATAATAATCATCATCTAAGAATCGATTAAATATTATCCCATGAACCATGAGTTCGATCAAACCTTATATATGCAACAATATGTTTTATCGACAATCTATTTTGAGAAAAAAACATAACCAAGTAGATCATAGTATTGAATTAAGTTCTATACCATAGGCATGGCCACTGCTGCCAGTAGGCTTCCATAACCTCGAAAGAGATTCCTTGTTAACTCGTTGAGATGTTAATGTCCCATCTACTAGAAATAAATACATAGTTACAAGATAGTTTCAATTTACTTAGATGTCTACTGAATATCACTATTTTGGCTTGGTAACTAGTTAACAAAATTTACAATGATAGGAACGAACAAAAATAAACAAGTCAACTCGTGAGGAGACCTCTTGTCCTCCAGCTTTAAGACTGAAGACCATTACCCTAACTTGGTGACTAGTAGGGGTAATGTCACTTTATTAGGACCTATGATCATGGTAGTTTAGCTCGTGATGAGACCTCCTAACTTCCAGTTGAATATTTATGTTTAAAATTCAACTATGGTTATTGTTAATCAACAAAAAATTACTTAATAGATGGGGTGGGAGGTTAACTCGTAAATATATAGATATGGCGTAAAATGTTCTGTAGTAACTATTTTCAAATTGGATAATATTGATTCTCGAAAAATAATAACCTTAAAATGACTGTTGATAAATATATTTTTCTTTGTTAAGAATGGGGTTGAGGAATAGTTAATTTGATAGTGACAGAAATTTTTAAGTACAATTTTTTGGAAATCATCATTGAGCTGAGAGGCTCATTCTACAATCCAATCTAGTATGAGGACCATGTGTAAGTATGTCAAGTCCTCAAAAATTAATAAAAATAATTTTCACTAATGTGAGCCGAAACAAAAAAACAAAAATTAAATAACCATATAGATAAATATTTAAACATATATTAACAAAACAATTAACTAAGTTTGTTGATATTTCACTTTCATTCTACTTGATTTGTTGATAAATAAAATATTCTTGTGTCTATGTTAAAAAATATAAGTTTATATAACTTTAAGACATAAAGTAATAAAAAAAACTATTTTTTCTCTTATAAATATATCAATATAAAAATTATTTAATTATTTTGTATATATCAACAAACTAAGCTAATTTATATTTCTCTTATGTGTTGCTTGCTAATGTTTACCTTAGTAAAATATTTCAATGTGTGAAAGGGAAAAGTAATCAAAAGTAAAATATTGTAGTTACTTCTTAATAAGAAGAAAATGTGTAACTCATTCAATTTTTTAACTTAAAATATTAATAACTATAAAAATATTCAAAAATACAATTTAACCAATGAAAAATGACCAATATACATCTATTTTAGTAACCTATTTACCATGCACTAAATGTGATTAAATCTCTTGAGATGTAAATCCTTTTTCAAATTTTGTATTCTAAAAATAGGTTTGCATATAATGAGATTTAAACAAAGAAAAACTACCACCATAGAATTATCTTAATCATGTATTTACCAAGGACTAAACGAGATTAAATCTCTTGACATGTAATTTTTTTTAAAATTTTGTATTCTTAATAGATTGGTGGTTAAGATGGATCTATGTTGGTTCTACAATTCAATATGAGAGCCATGTGTAAGTATGTCAGGTACTCAACAAATAATAAAAATAATTTTCACTAATGTGAGCCAAAACAAAAGAAATAAAAATTAAATAAACATATCAATAAATATTTAAAAATATATTAACACAACAATTAACTTAGTTTGTTGATATTTCACTTTCATTCTACTTGATTTGTTGATATTTAAATTTCACTCTTCAAGTAATAAATAAAATATTTTGGTGTCACTTTCTCAAAAATTAATAAAAATAATCTTCATTAATGTGAACCAAAACTAAAAACAAAAATTAAATAACCATATAAATCAACATTTAAAAATATATTAACACAACAATTAACTAAGTTTGTTGATATTTCACTTTCATTCTACTTGATTGATTTTGATATTTCAATTTCACTCTTCGATTAATAAATAAAATATTTTGGTGTCTATGTTAAATAAAATAATATAATTTTATATAACTTTAAGAGATAAAGTAATAACAAAATATATATATATATATATATATATATATATATATATATATATATATATATATATATATATATATATATATATATATATATATATATATATATATATATATATATTAACGATAATGTATATATATGTTCTTTAATGTTTACCTTAGCAAAATATTTCAATGTTTGAAAGGGAAAGGTAATCAAAAGTAAAATAATGTAGTTACTTCTTAATAATAAGAAAATGTTTCAATTTTTAACATAAAATATTAATAACAATAAAAATATTGAAAAATATAATTTAAACAATGAAAAATGACCACTATACATCTATCTTAATCACCTATTTAACAAACATTAAATGGGATTAAATCTCTTGACATGTAAATCATTTTTCAAAAATTGTATTCTCAAAAGAGGTTTGCATATAATCATATTTAAACAAAGAATATATATATATATATATATATATATATATATATATATATATATATATATATATATATATATATATATATATATATATATATATATATATATATATATATATATATATATATATCATGTATTTACCAAGGAATAAATGTGAATAAATCTCTTGACATGTGATTTTATTTTATATATGTTGGTTCTACAATTCAAAATGAGGGCCATGTGTAAGTATGTGAGGTCCTCAAAAAACAATAAAAATAATTCTCACTAATGTGAGCAAATAAAACAAAAATTAAATAACCATATAAATAAATATTTAAAAATCTATTAACACAACCATTAACTTAGTTTGTTGATATTTCACTTTCATTATACTTGATTTGTTGATATTGCAATTTAGCTATTCGAGTAATAAATAAAATATTTGGGTGTCTATGTTAAATAATATAATTTTATATAAATTTAAGCGATAAAGTAATTTAAAAAAGACTTAATAAAATGTGTAACTCATTCAATTTTTAATATAAAATATTCAAAAATATAATTTAAACAATGAAAAATTGTCACTATACATCTATCTTCATAATGTATTTACCAAGCATTAAATGATATTAAATCTCTTGACATGTAATTTTTTTTTCAAATTTTGTATTCTAAAAAGAGGTTTTCATATAATGAGATTTAAAAAATGAAAAAATACCACTATAGATCTATCTTAATCATATATTTTTCTAGCACTTAATGGGATTAAATCTCTTGTCATGTAAAACGTTTTCCAAATTTTGTATTCTAAAAGTGGTTTCCATATAATGAAATTTGATCCCTCTCGGCTCTTGGTAGATCCGTGGTTAAGATGGATCTATGCTGGTAAATTTTAAAATATCGGGCACTTGAAAAGTTAAGAAGGTTGAAAGTTGACATGTTGAAATCATCTTTGTAGAATTACCCCTTAAATACAAGATGTTTTTTTATAGATAAACTAATATATACTCACTACCCAATAATTATGTCAAAGAGGACCTAGAAAATTAAAAGTATTTTCCATTCACCAAGAAGAAAAAAATGGAAAGACCTACAAGTGTTGAATCAAGAAAAGTGAGCAAAAGAATGAAAATGGAATAATAATAATAATTGTGACTTAGATAACAATGATCATGACTTAGGTAACAACAACCATGATTTAGATAAAAATAAATGAGATTGAGGTAACAACAACTGTAATTAAGGGAACAACAGTTATGACCTAGGAAATAACAACTGTAAGTGAGAGAATGACAACTATGACTTAGGAAAAAATAACTACAATTAAGGTAACATCAACTATAATTGAGGGAACAAATTTGTGACGTAGGAAACAATAGTCGTAACTGATGGAACGACAACTGTGACTTAGGAAACAACAACTGTGACTAAGGTAACAACAACTCTAATTGAGGGAATGAAAACTATGACTAAGGTAGCAACAATTATGATTCGAGATTTATTTATCCAATAATATAATTGTTGCATGTTACAAGCTCAAAAATACCCGTATCATTTATGAATTATCAAGCATAATTGTGAAAAACCCCCTCAAACTAACTCAATGGGCGATGGTAGTAACATGGAATTATGGTTTTACCACTAGTATACGCAATATCGAATTCCACTATCAAATCTTCAGTCCATTGATTGCGCCATGTTATGTTTCACTTTTAACTTCAATGCAGTTCTACCCCACATTTAGTATTCCACACAGATAGGCGTACATGCACCTAAGGCATTTGGTTCAAAATCCATTGGCGTTTTTGCAGCCAAACTAGTATGTTTAGGATTTAATCTATATGCTACATTATGTTACTATTTGCAAGGATGACATTGGAATTTGATGAGTATGGGAGGAAATTTATCATATTAAAGGAGAAAAAGCAGATGTTTAATTCAAAGAACATCTCTTAAGGTTAGTGGTTTTATGAAGTCTACTGATTGTATGTTCAAAAACTCGAAGGCATCTATTCTTATTGTAGTTGGAAATATTTATCTTCCTGAAGTAGTTGTTGTCCTCTCAATATATTCAAAACCTGGTGAGTCCATTCCCATATTTTATTTCATATTTAAAAGCATGAGACTATCATTCTAGTACAATTTAGGGTTTTATTTATACTATAAAAACTATCCCATCCTTGCTTCCAAAGATGAAGCGTAGATAAATATCAGAGATCACTTTTGTACTTTCCATTTGGAGCACCATCTAACACTTTGAACTATTTTTCTATGGAAACCAAATCCAAAATACTGAAATTTCCAGCACATTGTGATCCATATGGGTGGAGGTATCCTCTCCCTGATAAAATCCTCCAGCTTATTGAGTCCATTTTTAGCCTCTTCTGAGAAGAGTGGATGTAGATTGGACCCTTCTTGAGGGATAAGTTGAGGGTGCCTTTCATTGAGATATTTTTAGTGTAGGTTGCCGCAATGACCCCTTAGGCAAGTCTAGCCTTTGGTGAAGTGAAAGCTGAGGAAACACATGTGAGGATTTGAATTCTAGTTGGGCTCCATTATATTATAAAACCAGCTCCAAAAATTGAGTAAAAGAGAGATCAACGCCTTAGAAATCAACCACTTTGAGGGGGAAACCTCCAATACATTACATAAATGAATAATTCTTGGATGATAAATGAAAAAAATCATTCTATATAGGAGTCCATGGAATCACAGTATAATCCTAACTGACCTAACAATAATAATGTAAGGGCACAATAATAACAATATTGGGGTTACAAGGGTACACCAATAACAATAAGGGGGTTACACTAACAACAATAAGGGACTATACTAGTAATATAGGGACCTAACATGCCCCTCTCCTTCAAAAAAGTGTTTGATTCAGATTTATGCAGGAACAAAACAGAATAAACATATAACCATAAATAAAAATATGCAGCAGAAATAACACTTCATTTCATTAATATCAAAGAGCTGAAATTAGCTTACAGACAGAATGGAAATAAACTAGCGAGGGTGCTGGTAGCTTATCCCTGAGAAGAGATGTGGCAGCTACAGGCTTCTGAACTGTGTTACAATGAGGCTCAAGGACCTATTTATTATTTAGAAACAATGGAAAATCCTAAACATCCAAAAACGTAACCCTAGGAGATGAAGCACCAAAACTATGGGCCCTGTTTGGGTAAACTGTTGTTTCAACTTCTCGGGGACATAACTTTGGCATACGATCTCTATTTGATGCACACCATACCTCGTTAGAAAGATCTATCCAAAGAATACAACTTTCAGTGTGATGAACATGTGTCCATGGGCCCATGTTGCTCTCAGTTTTCCCAAAAAAGGTGGTTTAGGGCCTCAAAATGGCTCCAGAAGTTCAGAACCCGAAAAATTGCTAAAAATAGTAACTTGTGCCGAAACTAAAAAAATGAAAGAGATAATGGTGGGGCCCCAAGTGGAATTGGTGGGTGGATACCAATATCCACTTGGATAAATGTTGTCCTCAATGATTGAGTAGCTTTGGATGCTTCAAATATGTCATGAACTTGTTGGGATGTGCTAAATGTGCTCGATGAAGTTGTTTTCTTTGTCAACTTCAGACTGGAAATGAGCCAAATCGGCCTGAGTAGCCGCAAATGGCCTAGCTACGTCAATGGGACATAGTGATTGGAATTCCAAGCCCACCTGAAAGGGGATATGGCCGGTTGAGCTATGGAGAGCTCGGTTATAACTGTGTTATACATAGGGGAGGCTCTCATCCCATGTGGGTGGATGCTTTGATTTGTACATGCGTAGAATATGTAAAATCATCCTGTTGATGACCTCTGTCTGGCCATCATTTTGGCGATGGAAAGATGTGGACTTGGTGAGCTTGGTGTCTAGCATTGACCAAAGGCTGGACCAAAATGTGCTGAGGAACCTGCTATCCCAATCTGATATGATAAACTGTGGGATCCCAAAGTGCATCCACACTCATCCAAAGAAGATTTTAGCAGTGGCTTCTGCTATGATATTCTTCTTGCAGGCCACCATAATGGTCATCTTTGAGAATCTATTGATGACCATGAAAACACAGTCATTTCCATGCTTAGTAGAAGGCAGACCCGACATGTAATCCATGGAGATGGATTCCCAAGGTCAAATAGGGGTAGGTAGCAGATTATATAGGCCTTGTTTCTTGATGGTCGGTTTGGAAATGGTGCAAGAAGTGCAGGATTTGATGTACTTCCGGACATCTTGTCGAACGTTCGACCAATAGAAATACTTTTGCAGTACTGCCACTGTTTTCTCGACCCCGAAGTGCCCAATGAATCGACTATAGTGTGCTTCCCATATCATCTTGGCATGCTCGTTTGAAGGAAGACAAAGGTGTCCTAGGTGACATAACAATCCATCTTGGAGGTGAAAATTTGGAACTTGCGTACCCCCCAAGAGTGCCTTGTATGTGTGGCCGAATTCTGGATCGCTCTTGTAGAGAAGCAACCAACCAGAAGTCTTGTGCCAATAACAGTTGAGCACGGTGGTTAGAGCCATGATCGGTGGTCGACTGAGGAAGTCAGCAACGTTATTGGTGCTACCCTTCTTATACTTGATGTTCAAATGAAATTGTTGTAGATATGTGGACCACTTCTAATGGCGATCGTTCTGCAACTTCCCTTGTGTATGTATGAATTTCAGGGGTCGGTGGTCTGTGTGGATGATTGTTTCCTTCCCCAAAATGTAATTATTTTATTTTCGACAAGCCTATACAATGGAATACATTTATTTGTCGTAAGTGGGATACTTGCGAACTGTGTTGGACAATGTCTCACTATGATATGCCACTGGATGCCCCTGTTGATTAAGAAATGCCCCAATAACATAGTCAGAGGCATCTGCCTCAATCTCAAATGGTTGCTGCAAGTCTGGTAATGTGATCATTGGGGCAGAACATAGGCAATGTTTCAATTCTACGAATGCCTTCTGTTGAGATTCTGACCAAAATAATTTTTCTTTCACTCATCCCTTGGTGACTTGACTCAAGGGCCAAGTGATATGAGAGAATCTCAACATGAACCTGTGGTAGAAATTAGCAAGACCTAGAAAGTTGCGAAGTTCTGTTAGAGTGGTTGGGGTTGGCCAATCCTGAATGAATTAGATCTTGGTTGGATCCACATGCACCCAGATTTCATCAATAATGTATCCCAGATATTGAACCTGGGTCATGCCAAAAGTGCACTTCTCCAAATTGGCACACAACTTGTGTTGCCGTAGTGTTTGGAGGACTTGTCGGATGTGGTGGGATGCTCTTCCCAAGTCTGGCTGAAGATCAAAATTTCATCCAAGTACACCACTACAAATGAGCTAGTGAATGGCTGCAAGATGTTGTCCATAAACCTCATGAAGGTTGCAGGATCATTCGTCAACCTAAAAGGCATGACCAGCCATCTGAAAAGGCCCTCCTTGGCTTTGAAGGCAACCTTCCACACATTGGAGGGTTCGATTGGTACTTGATGATACCCAGACTTCAAGTTTATATTGCTAAAATATTTCACCCCTTTGAGTTGGTCCACAAGGTCATCAATCTGTGGGATTGGGTACCTATTCCAGATAGTGATATTTTTCAATGCCCGATAGTCAATACATAGTCTCCAAGTCCCATCCTTCTTTTGTACCAACACGATCAGGCTCCTATAGGGTGATGAAATTGGCCAGATGTGACCTTTCTGCAACAACTCTTGAATCTACTTCTTGATTTCATCACTCTCCAAAATAGAGGACCGATAGATTGGTCCATTGGGTAGCGGTGCACTGGGGGTCAGATCAATGGGGTGCTTGATCTAACAGTGCAGAGGCATCCCTGTGGGTGAGGTGAAGATGTCCCCATACTCCTCCACAACCTTGTCCATTTTTTTTTGTCGTGCAGAGGAGCCCCATCTGGAGGTCATGGCCACAGTATTCTTCTTTCCCTAGGGGCTGATCATCTGGAATTTTTTTTCCTGGTTTGGGAAATGAGCTTACTGCATTGTTTTGCATTAACCAAAGAGATAGCGGTAGGCAGTGGTACCTCTGGTATCCTATACAACTTATTTCCCAAAGTAACAATAACTTCCTGAGACTGGGACTCATACACAGCATGTCTCTTCCACAAGCATGGCTGGCCTAATAATACATCCGAAACATCAAGAGGAGAAATGTCACATAATACCTCATTCGTGAAGGGCTTGATGCTATAGGGAAGGCGGCACTGCTGGCTCACACAGAGATCCCGTCCTTGGTGAAGCCACCCGATGGTGTATGCATGTGGGTTTGGTGTGGTTGGCAAGCCTAACCACTTCACGATGTCAGCTAAAATGAGGCTCTTTTGGCTCCCATTGTCGAAAATTAACTGTATCGAGGAACTTTTTACCCACATCTAGGAGTGGAAGACACACTCCTCCTCCTCTTCATCTTCCGGTTCCTCCTTCTAGATCTTCACAGTGGCAACAATGGCATTGGGCTCTGCGTCAATAATCTATTTCCCTTTGTCATTCTCCTTGTCAGGTTTTGATTCAGATTCGGAGCATGCATCTGATTCACATGCCCTCATCTCGGCCACCAATGACTGCTTGGCCCGACACTCACTTGTGTTGTGAGTGGAGCTCTTATGGAACTCACACCATTTTCCCGTGTCCTTCCTTGGCTTCGTGGTGTATTTCTTTGTTTTTGGTTTTGGTAAGTTGTCTTGTGCAACCATGCCTTACCTTTGTTCTTTGTTCTGCATTTTGGGGGTACCTTTCCCTTGCTTTTGATTCGCAGATCCAAAGTCTCGCTTCTTCTATTTGAATTTATGCTCAATCTTGGCAGCATACCTGTATGTCTTACCAAGCGAGGAGATGACGAGGAGCTCCATTTCATCTTGAATTTATCTGTGTAGACAACTGTGATACTTTAGCACCAAATTTTTCTCCAAATCTTTGATACCCAACTTTTTCTGCAGGGTATGGAACTGATTCATCAGCTCATGCACATCTTGGTCCCTTTGTTGCTGCAACGTGGTGCATTGTATGTACTTGTCCTCATAGCTCTCCACGGGATGGTATTTTTCCCTGATGGTGACTCGAAAAGACTTCCAAGTGGGTACGACTGAGAACAGAGAGGGTTCTATCTCTTCCTTTTTCTCACAGTAGGTTTCCCACCAGTCCTTGACATGGGGGGTAGATTTGAGGAGTGCAAAAGTAATCTTCTCCCTGTCGGAGAAGTCATGAACTGAGAAATATCTTTCTAATAGATTCAACCATCTATCTATGGCATCTTCATCTATTTTACCTTCAAATTTGGGAATGCCAAATTTTACTTGTACCTTAAAGGATTCGCGCCTCCAGAGTGGCTGTTGGATGCAGATGCGCCGCCGGTGGGCAGTCGTTGAAGGATCTGGGTAGAGTTATCCATCATCGTGTTCCTTTGTTTTTCGAGGGCCTCCTCAAGAAATATTTTGACATGATATCTTGCTCCCTCATCTTTCTTTTGTATGCCATAGTACCAGGAAGCTCCAATTTGTATGCCATAGTACCAATATTTAGCAACACCTTGTAAGGACCATAGTACTTTGGCGATAATTCATTATCCTTCATAGATTTCTTGAGGGACATTTGTTTGTATGGTTGTAGCCATAAAAATTCCTACATCAAAACTTCTCTCGCTACAATGTTGATCTACCTATTGTTTCATTCGATTTTGTGCCAAATTTAGGTTATCCTTTAAGAATTGGAGAAATTATTGTTGATGCTTGATGTGATCTTCCACTGCTTGAACCTTAGAATTTTATTTGAAATATGATGTGATGGACGGTGGATGATATCCATAAAGTGCCATAAATGGAGTCATTTTTGCTGCAGAATGGAAGGACGTGTTATACCACCATTCAGCGAAAGGTAACAACTTGACCCATTGTGTTTGCTTATCATATACAAAACAACGAAGATACCCTTCCAAAAATTTATTCACTATCTCAGTTTGACCATCGGATAGAGGATGATAAGATGAGCTATGAGCTAGTTGAGTACCCAAAAAAGAAAATAATTCTGTCCAAAAATTTCCAGTAAAAATGGGATCTTTGTCACTTACAATAATCTTTGGGTTTCCATGTAGCTTTTAAATTGTTTCCATAAATGCAGTAGCAACTGTACTTGATTTAAATGGATGAGATAATGCAAAAAAGTGTGCATACTAGGTAAGTCTATCAATTACCACCATTATGACACCCTTTCCTTCAAACTTAGGTAAACATGTGATAAAATCCATTGAAATCTCCACGCAATGTTGACCTGGAATTGATAAAGGTTGTAGAAGACCTAGGGTCTTAATTGTCTAAACTTTATTTTGCTATCAAACCAAACATTCCTCCACAAAATTTTGAATATCTGATTTGAGGCCATCCCAAAAAAATTCTTTCTTCACCCTGTGGTAAGTTTTTACATATCTCGAATGTCCTCCTAAAGGAGAAGTGTGCAATTCCAAAAGAATCTTTTGTTTTATATGGAAATTCTTACAAATATATAAGCGATATTTATACCATAAGGAATCATTTTTCCAACTAAATGTATCATACATACTAGGTTATTGCTGCAAATTTTGAATGAGTTTCCACACTTCTTTGTCCTTCTTCCATTCATCTCTTGCTTCGGTTATCCAATCTGGTTGGATAATAGAAATGGCACAAAGAAATGCTTCCACCTCTTTATCCTTTCTTGAAAATGCATCTGCGACAACATTTAGCTTCCTTTTTTTGTTGATGATTTCAAAGTCATAACCCAACATCTTTGTGACCCATTTTTTTTTCTCTTCTAAATATAGTCTTTGTTCCAAAAAGTGTTTAAGACTATCATGATCTGTTTTTACCTTGAAGTGTCTTCCCATTAGGTAAGGTCACCATTTCTTTAGAGCATGTAGTATTGCCAACATTTCCTTCTCATAAATAGATTTCCATAAATACTTTCTTTTTATTGGACAACTTTAAAAAGAAATGGGTCTTCCTTCTCGCATTAAAACAACAACAATTCCATTTCCTGAGGCATCACATTCCACAATAAATTTTTTTGTGAAGTCTGGCATAGCTAAGACCGATTCTAGGCATATTTCCCCTTTAAGATGTTCAAAGGAATTAGTTTCTTCAAGAGTACATGAAAATGCATCTTTATTCAATAATTTTGTTAGAGGTGCTGCTATTCTCCCATAATTTTTAACAAACTTGCGATAATACCTTGTTAACCCGAGAAATTCTCACAACTGCTTTATGATTGTGGGGAATTTCCATTCCTTAATGGCTTTACTTTTTTTAGGGTCTACCTTAACAACCTGATGAGATACAATATGACCTAGATATTCCACCTCTTGTACTCCAAAGAAACATTTGGATGTTTTTGCATATACTTGTTTCTCCTCCAATAGTTTGAGCACCCTGTCAACATGTTGAACATGATCCTTCCAAGATATGTTGTAGATTAGTATATCATCAAAAAATACTAGAACAAATTTTCTAAGGAAGAGTTTGAAAATGGAACTCATCAACCCTTGAAATGTAGAAGGTGCATTGGTAAGGCAGAAATGCATGATCGAAAATTCATAATGACCCTCATGAGTTTGAAATTTTGTTTTTAGAATATCGTCCATCTTCATTCTAATTTGATGATATCCTGAACGAATATCCAACTTGGTAAAATAAATTGCTCCATGTAATTCATCCAATAATTCATCAATCACAGGAATGGGAAATTTATCTTTAATAGTGAGCTTATTGAGCTCCCTATAATCCAGACACATGCGCCATGATCCATCCTTCTTGTGCACCAATACTACTGGAGCAGAGAAAGAACTTTGACTAGGTTGAATTATAACAACCTCTAACATTTCTGCAATCATAGTTTCAGTTTTGCTTTTTTTGACATAAGGATATCTATAAGGCCTGATGTTTGGACGAATACTTCCTAGAATCAAATGAATAGCATGATCATGATCATGAATAGGTGGGAGTCCTTTGGGAGTTTCGAAGACCTTGGAATGATTGTCCAAGACTTTTTGGAGATCTAGAGAAATAGATGATTTTGATGTTGCAACTTCTAGTGAGCATAATTGTGCAATTACGCCTCATTGTTAGTTCTTCAGAATATTTGTCATGAAATTAGAGCTTATTATCTTTCTCGGCTTCCCTGCGATACCCCGTAATTCAACTTCCTTTCCTTCTAAAAACAAATTCAAGAAAAGTTCCTAAAAATAAAAGCTATTGTCCCCAAAGATTGTAACCATTGTACTCCTATTACGACATCAAAACCTCCCATTGGAATGGAAAGAGTTGGACTATTCAATAAATATTCCCCCATGGTTAGCTTGATATTATGAAATTTTCTAGAGCAACTTATACTTCCTCCATTTGCAGCCATCAGTTGACATTCTGGTGCTGGGTATAGGAAACAATTCAATTCCTTGGCCACCATACAATGAATGAAATTATGGGCACTACCCGAATCAATCAACATTATTACCTTTTTCTTCTTGATATTTCCTCCTATCTTGAGAGTTTGAGGAGTGGTAATACTTGCTAATGCATTACACGATATAGTCAGACTCATTTCTTCTTCTTCTATGGCTAGTTCCTGGTGTATATCCTTTTCTTTTGAAGTTTCTTGTTCATTTTCTTCCTCCTCTTCACAATCTATGTAAAATAATTTCTTCTCAGCACACTTATGACCTTTAGTGTATTTGCTATCACAACTCTAGGAAAGCCATTTTTCTCTTTTTTCTTCCAATTGTTGTGGTATCAACCTTGTAGGTTGTGGAAGTCTAGGAGTAGCAACACTTCCATCTTTATAGATGTGAGTGGTAGGCTTTCTTGTCACCATAATTTTACATTCAATTTTTCTTGTCAACCTGAATGCCTTCTCTAATGAATCAGGTTCCCAAATGTGAACTTCATGTTGGAGTTATCCTTTAAAGTCCCTATGAAGACATCAATTCTGTGTTCCTATGGAATATCAGTTACCCTTATATTCAATTTTTGGAAGTCCTGAATGTGCTCCACCACTGAACCCTTTTGTTTCAGATTTATCAATTGGCTAAAGAAGGTGTTGCTCTTTGTATCCTCATAATGTGCTATCATTTCCTCTGTAAAAATTGACCAAGTGACAATTTTTTTACGGGAGAAAAGCCATCGATACCATACAAATGTATTTTTTTCTAAATGTAAATTTGCAATGCATACCTTTTGTGTGTTTTTCACATTATTGAAATCAAAATATTTCTCCATCTGTAGTATCCATGTTTTGGGATCCTTTCAATCAAACTTCCTCATATCCATATTTGAAATATGGTGGTTCTTACATCCAACATTAGAGTTCATAAAATCACGAGTAAAATTTTTTTTTTTCTCATCACAAGTTTCCTCTACTATCTTTTCGCCATTAGGAAACATTTCTTGTTTCAACTTTGTCAAACCTCCCATGTCTTATTTTAGATCATTCTTCATGTTTTCCATGTTGTCTTTCATTTTTTCTTCCATGTCATCCATCTTAGCTTCCATGCGTTTCTTCAAACCATCCATCTTACTTTCCACGTCTTTCTTCAAAACTTCCATTTCATTTTTTGTTGCTCTTTGCGAGAGCGAAATTTGGTGCACTTGCTCTTGTAATTTTGACACATCATGTTGCAGTTCTTCATCTTCACGAGTCATAGTAGAGACTTCTAAAGGATTAATGGGTGTTGAATTATTTTTAGGGGTAATTTTAGAACCCAATACTGATATCTATTTTACAATCTACCCTTGGAATCAATTCAAACTGATTTTTCACACAAGACTTATGCAATTCAAAAACAAAATACAAACCTTTTTCTTTCTTTTAAGGAGCTCGATAATGAAACTGAATTGTCTATGTAATTCGGGATATTAAATATCTGAAATTAGGCCCTATAGTAGCCCTCTGAAGATTTTTTCAAATACCATAGGTCTGAATTGATTTGGATTCTTCAAGTCAAAGTTATGCCCAATCTCCCACAATGGCCTCATTATGGAGTGGTTCGGTAGAGCAAACTTGCACGTCATGCCACGTGTCATTTTTTCCTCCTTCGGCTTTGAAATTGATACACAGGAAACTACAATCCATGTACTTGTAGCCAATTTTTACATAATTCCAATCTAATGCTCAGAGAGAGAGAGATAACGATTTTATCACGGTTATGTCTTTGAGATGAAATTTGTGAGCCTGAAAACACCATAACTTCCATAGATGATATATCCAAAAATATTGGGAACCAAGATCTGAAATATTTAAATGACATTCCTTAGGATTTCAACTTCGCTCTGTAAAAATTTTTATCTTATGAAACTTAGTATAAAAAATGTTATAGTGAAATTTCCACGATGAACTATTTTAGGTGAAATTTGGGAGCCTGAGAAAACCCTAACTTCCACAGATCATATCTCCTAAAATATTGCGAAACAAGATTGGAAATTTTTATATGAAGTTACTCAGGATTTTGGCTTCTCTCTCTAAAAATTTCATCTTCCGAACCTTCGTATAAAAAAATTTATAGCTAAAATACCATGATGACCTGTTTGGAGCAGCGATACCCTAGAATCTAAAGCTCTGATACCAAATGTTATGAAACCAGCTCCAAAAATGGAAGGAAAGAGAGATAAGCGCCTTAAAAGTCATCCACTTCAAGGGGGAAATCTCCAATACATTACATAAATGAAAAATTCTTGGATGATACAAATGACAAAACTTCCTTCTATATATAGGAGTCCATGGGATCACAATATAATTCTAGCCGACCTAACAATAATAATGTAAGGGCACAATAATAACAATATTGGGGTTACAGGGGTACAACAATAACAATAAGGGGTTTACACTAACAACAATAAGCCACTATACTAGTAATATAGGGACCTAACACATTCCTATTAATTCTAAAGGGTCTTCATGCCATTCACAAGCTTTCCAATTATGACATGGAATATTTCTATCGATTGTAAGTGCATGGCGATTATATTTAAACAATCTTATTCAATATTGACAATTGCATGGTGCTAATTTTTGGTTACTTGAATATAATTCCTTCTTGATTTCAACTCTAAGAGGTATCCAAAATCATAGGAAGATCATGAAGAACAATATGAAATTTTATTTCATAAATATCAACTTCTTGTGGATTCATTTGAGCCACTTGCTTATGTATAAATTGATGTTTTATAGGGAGGAATTCCTGTAGATATTTCAACTGGTCCATGAATTTTGCGAGAGTGGTTTTCATTAATATGAAGAGAATTTTTTATCCTGCAGATGATCTCTTTTTATGATGCCCCAAATTATTGTTGAATATTTTTCCCCAACCCTAGTGAGTTGGAAATTTATTATTCTATTTTTTTTTAACCCACTAAATTTTTCTATTTATTTCTATACAAGATGTTTGAAATATGATGTAAAAGTGTCATTTCATTTTTATGGACTCTGTAAAATCATTAGGTAGATATTGAGCTTCATAAATTTTAGTGCAATATGTAGCCATGAAGGCGTTCATGTCCAAGATGTGGTTATGAAAGCATTGTTTTCCTTCCACAATTTGTCCTCAATTATTAGGTAAATATTGAATTTGAAAATTTTTAGTCTAGGACATAGTTTTGAAAGAATTCATGTCCTTTAACAAGATATCCTCTATTATTGTTTAATGTTTCTTTATTAGCTTGTGTCTTATAATTTTTTTGGATAAATATGTTCCACTCTATGATATTTCCTTATTAATGAATAATTTTTCAATTTGTCACATCATTTGACAAAGTATTGTCTGTGATCCAAAATTAGTGTTCCAATATGTGTGTCAAATACAAATAAATTACTCACAAATGTGCTCTTTTGTATATATTGACCTCTCTTCTCAACACATCCTAGGTTTGTAACTATCTGGTCACTCAAATATCTGATCATTTGGTTCCTTCCAACTGCAACATATGGAGTGAATCAAAGTCATCTATCCTATTTCAAATTTGTGGTCATCTTATTGGTTTGGCATTTCGACATAAGGTGAAAATTGACATGGTCCTAGCTCAAACATTACTTCAAATAATTGGTTGGTCTGTATATCTCCTAGTAATATACACAAGATGCAGATTCATAATTTTATTTGAGTTTCAAGGAACAATTGGAAATGGATTCAGATATTGTAGACTCGGATCTACTGGGACTCATGTTTGTGACAAAATTTTAAGAACATGGTTCCCAAAAGTGCATGGAACCTTGTCAAGGAGGGAGGTACTTGGTTTTAAATAATAAATAGTATGAATTGACATTGATATGTTGAAATGTTGATTTATTGTAATTTTGTGACCCCAGTTGTAGAGCAAGTCAAAAACTTTTCCCAGGGGTTTTCTATTTTTTCTTGTGAATTCAACACTACAATTTCTTCGAGCTTTAGAACCTAAAGATATGGATGTAATTTTGTTTGTTAAGGGTAAATATTTATTTGTATAAGATTGGAAAGACCATATGGAGTATCATGAATACATTGAAGTTAATGATCAAATTATTTGGTTCTAGTAGGTATTATCACTTTTTATTTTTTTATCATTTGTAATGTAAGTGAAAAGTCATGGACTTCCTATGTATATACAAGGGGAAATTTATTTTACTTTGATGGAAATATTGGGATTCCAATATTCCACTATGATAATATTCTTTTCATTAATATATTGGAATAAATTTTGATTATTTTATTTTTGTATGCCATAAGTTCATTGTATGTTGTAATATTTTATGAAATATATCATTAATTTGGCTTGGATTTGGTTAGACATAGGGCACCTATAAAATTATTCTAATTAGGTGCCCACACTCTCCCTACTCTCTTGGTTACAATTTTTCCTCTATTTGGATATGGTTGTTTATGTTCCTCCATTGTTGTCTCATTCTTTACTTAATGCTAGGTTTTTCCTCCTTGGGATAGCCTTCTTGTAGGCCTAGGTTTTGATATGTTGTTGTTTCATTTATGTTTATTAGATTACTAGTTTTATAGTTCACTTCATTTATTATTTATTTCTCTCCTTGGTGGGGCCTCTTTCCCACACACCCCATCTTGCTGTATGGTATTTTCATGATGAGTCTAATCTCTAGTCCGCTTGACCTATTTTGTCTTTATGGGATATTAATATAGATTTAAATTTCAATTTTTACATGTTTTGGTAGTTCACATTGGAAATGTGTGTAACAGGGAACAATCTTGGTGATTTGGGCATGGTACAAATTGTCATCTCTCTCAAGATGACAAATTGTAGAAATCAATAAGATTTATTTATCTTAATCAATAGGAAACCAAGTTGTTGTGTTTACCCTTTTATTTTTACATGTTTGACCATCCTTGTTCTGATGATTTATCTAGGTCAATAAGTTCTTCTAAGACGACCTTTATTGGAGAGCCTTTCAATTTTTTCAATCATATTCTTAAATGTTTGTTTCACGAGATTTTATAACCTAGGGTGGTGAACCTACAAAAGTTCTCTTCCACATTATAAACTGCTATATTCAACCTTTTTTCTTTCAACGAAACTATTTTCAGCTGCTGAAAATGGTTCCAGCAGAATGAGGACCATTTTCCATAGTTTAAAATGGTTCTTTTACTTGGAAAATTAAATTAAAATAAAAATAAAATTATAAAACCATAGGAATTTTGAAGGGAAAGGGGTGGAGCACATGGATTTTGTGCGACCCGTGGGATTATAAACTGAGTAGTTCCACTACTACCTTTGCATTAAGAGTATAAACTAGATATTCAAGTTAAAACATCCCTCTTAAAACATCACAATGATATTGCATTATATATAACATGGAGTTTTTTCCTCTTCCGTTATATATAATGTGGAGTATTTGGAGGAGTGACAACTCTTTAATATTTTAGAACATTAATCCTAATATTACGAGTCAGTGCATTAGGATTGTATCATTTTACTTATATGTGAGGTTTGGAGGAAATTGATCATTAGTGAGACATATCGTTCCTTTGTTTTTCTAATATAATATTCTATTCGGGTTTTTTGATGGAGTTGCAAAGGAGGTGATGTGTGGATGTGATGCATACATATCCTTTTTATTAGGTACAATGTATTGTTTTAGTTGGAATGGCGACAAGGGGTCTAATACCTGCACACAGTTCTTTCTCTCTTGGGATTATTATATTGTGCTTGAAGGTTTGATATTGAGATGCTGAAGGTATTCAGTGACTCCAAAATGAGGGTGGATTTGGAAGCAAAAAACAAATCTTTCAATATAGCTCTTTTATACATCTGGATGAGGAGGATCCCAATGATTATTAAAAAATTTAGGGAGGTGACTTTTTCTGATACACACCGAGAAGTCAACACTGTTGTTGACCAGTTGTCAAAATATGGTCTCAAGCTGCCATTTGGTGAGGTATACTATACATACTTTGTAAAAAAAACATAAAATTAAGAGGTTAATTCTCCCATATATGATTCCTTCAGTGCTTCACATTTGATGGTTTCATTCTGGAGGTGGTTTTTGTTGACACGACTTGTGATCTTGGTTTTTGCACTTCTTTATATCTGGGAGGATATTCTTTTAGGGAAATTTCCTCAAGGATGCTATTGATCTCTCTTGGATCAGTTTTATGCTTTGGGGCTTCTATTTTTTATGTATATATTTATCTTCTAGATAATGTACATGTTTCTATGTTAGGTTTGTAACTCATAATATTTTATCATATCTAATTTGTTGGCCTCAGATACTATCTTTATAACTGTCTAATCTTAGATTAGATTTTTTGACGATTTTTGTAGATTTCTAAGATGTTACTATTCCGTAGGAAATATATCGATACTTATATGCCGACATATTGAGTTATGGACTATGTAAACAATGAGTTATTGCACCAAGAGACGCTCTCTGACCCAGTATGATAGAGATGTTGTAATGTAATGTTTAACATTTTGACCAAGTCAAATTACATAAAACTAAAAATAAAATAAATTTTAAAAGATAAAATTAAATATAAAAATTAATGTATTGTAATGTAAATAAAAATAAAAATAACCCTATAAGAATAAACTAATAATAATAATAATAATAAAGTATTCCATGGTATTGACGCGCAGTATGGTATTCATGTGGAATACAACTTATTTAAAGGGGGAGAATTAAACCAACCTAGATCCATATTAAATCCAGATTTACCAAGGGCCGAGAGGGCTCAAATATCTTGATTTAAAAACCTCTTTTATAGTGAAAACATATTTGATCCCTCTCAAAACTTGGTATATCAGAAGTTAAAATGGATCTAAAAATATTGTTGGTTACTTATAGTTGAAAAAAAACAATTGTAAAGAGAGCACTAACAATGCCCTTTTTGGATCATTTTATGTCTAGTAACCTTAGCACGATATACTCTACCCCTAGATCTTAACCCTCTTCATAAATACACCAAAATAAGGCCCACATATTATACCTAGTTTAACAATGATGATATGGGTGGCCTCAGAATTTAATTTATCCTTTGTTGTGGTTTAAACTAAAGTCCTTGTGGACTGTATATGAAGCTTAGACATATTGCATTGAATATCTTCATTGTTTGGACTATTGAAGCAATAGCCAAGCCTCACGAGGTAGGAAATATGAGTGCAAGAATATGGGGTTCGAAACCCAAAACGCGAGATTTTGTGTGAGTCAGGTGCATAAACTCTTGTAACCCCAATATTTGGTTTGCATTGAATTTTATATCTTATCATCAACAACCGCCACGGGGAATACACTTAGGAGAATTTGGGTCTTATTATAACAACCTCATGTCCATGGGGTCATACCTAACCACATACCCTCCTTTATACTATTTCCTTCGAGCTGCCATGGCTCCAATATGCAGTGAACAACTTCTTGACACCTGCAAAAGCTTTAGGGAAAACAAACTGACCTTTGCCACTAATAAATTTTACCTTAAGACAGCTAGATAGACCACCAAAAAACCATACCAATGCTTATATAACAATAGCAGCCCACAAGGAGGATATGGGAACAAATTTGTGACATCAAATTGAAAAGAAAAAGTGGAAAGAGAACAAATTCACTAAAAAACTATATGATGCATGTATTTTACAAATGGTGGATAACGACAACATCGATGAATCATGAACCAATATTCTCTGACCACCTCTAACCATACATTTTTTGATACTTTGTATGTTTCCCTACCGTTAACATAAAAAACCGACTTTCGTAGCAAAAACTGTGTTGGAGAAGACATATTTGCTATGGAAGTGTCAGGAACCTCCGTAGAAAATCCTGACCTGTTTGGACTAGATTTGCTGCAAAAGTGTGTAAAACTATTAAAATCACAATGATGACCAGATCAACTCGTGGAAAATGAAAATTTGGATTTTCACTTGATAATGACTCACATAAATACTTATAATGACATTTAAAAATCACTAAAGAACCTTTATACATGTGATTATTTTGTAAATAAAAAGGATTAAAAACCCTATTAAACCCTAACTAACCTAACCATATTGACTGAAAAAACCTAATTGTTATCTTTTATAACATAACCTTTTATACCTACCATAGAGCCTATTCAGTCAACGACTTTGCTCCAAGAATGGAAATTCGACAAATTTTGCAATATTACAGTTTATTCCACCACTTGGCGCACTCTCATCGTTGTTGGAAAAAAACAGGGGACTTGGTCACATTTCCTTATGTTGGGAAAAATTTAAAGAGTTTAATAGTTAATTCAAATATGCCTTTCCCTCCCATTGAGGTTGGGAAATTTGAGCCTCCCTTGGTTTGGTCTACTTCAAAATAATACATCATGAATCTTTGATGCCAATAGAAATATCAATTGTAGGTTCTGCAACTCAGAAGTGGCAGTCACCTCCTCATGTCAGGGACATATATTGGAAGACCACTCTCGACAAGGAGGAGTTCCAAGCTCGTCAACTCCTTTTAGGTACCAAACTCCTACAACAAGTCTCATAGTTAACTAAGTTCTCTGTTATGTAAAATTTAGTCATGTCAACATCTTCTCAATTTTTTCGCACTCATCAATAGCAATCGAAGGGAAGTTGTTATTTTTGAAAATAACATTTTTGTAGCCATGATATGAACTGTCAATATTTCTTTCTAGATACTCTAGTTAAGGCAAACTTGTGTAATATTAAGAAGCTCTATATTTTTTTGGGGGATGGTTTTCTAGTAGGAAAACCCATAACATGAGGAAAAACACAATGTATATTTTTGGCACCATAATATAAAGTTGAACCTTAACACAAAAAAAAACATTTGAGCTTGTGCTATGATAGATTTACCTTCAAAAAACATTTTGATCACCTTATTTACTTATTTCAAATTGTTCGTTCATGCATTTATGGGTCCAATTTTTTCTATTTTAGTTGGATCCATATTCTCTAGAAAATTATCGTTAGAGACAATGATGTTGTCTCTTCCAATTAATTTCTATGTTTTTCTATATGCGGTAGGAACTTGTTGCGGGTTGGATGTTTTCCCCGCATAAAAAAAATATAAATTTTTATTTTGTACTTGACATGTATGTACATTAAAAATTATTAAAATATATCATAATGATGGATTTGAAATATGATTTAATTTAAATATTACAATTTATTCAAAATTTAAAACATTAATTGGCTTACTATCGATATTCTCGTTGACAAGTTCCTCGACATCTCTCATTTCCTCATCATTTCCATGCAAACCCACATCTCTTTCAAACTCTCTAATTTGTACCTCCACATCTCCTTCAATCTCTCTATTTTGTACCCCCACGTCTTCTTCAAGCTCTTTATTTGGTACTTCCACATCTCCTCCAATATCTCTATTTATATTCACACATTTGTTTTGACCTCTCTATTTTCTCTTAGTGCTCTCCTCTTTGCTTTTAGTTTCTCAATCTTTTCCTTTAAATCAGTTCTAATGTGATCATTATTTCTTTTACAATTCTTTTGGTTTCTCATGTTCTTAAATTTAGAAATCTAAAATATAGTTCTAAAACAACACAAGTAAGTTCAAGCTTTTAATATTACAAATAATTCAAGACAAATTTAAAATTTTCAAAGCGCAATTTATTATAGTAATTCATATTTTTTTTTATTTTTTTTATATCTTCTCTTTTAAAAGAAAAAAAATTCAAAAAAAAAATTCAAAATATATTTTTCCTTAGGAAAAGATTAATTTTTAATTTCCATAATAAGGCTCCTTCTCCCCTCCCCAAAAGAGTCCCTCAAAAAGTCCTTTTCCAATATATAGATATGCATCATATCTTTTTTCATTATATCTATATATAATCTCTATTTTCCCCTTACAAAAAATACCACATTTGTACATTTACATAAAAACACATTTGAAATATCCTTTTCCATAGGGAAAAATTTAATATTTATACAACTCTCAGCCGAAAGAACTATACATTGAAATGGACGTCAATTGCTAAAATAATTGGGTCGGTTGGAGGAAACTTTCTATGCCCTACCTCTCAGCTGAGAGTTTTCTTCGGGCCGACCTCTTAGACGAAAGTTTATAAAATTCTCGGCCTAGAGAATTGGAAAGGAAATATTATTTGTACAAAATCTTGGCCGAGAGTATGGGAATGGAAAGATTCTCTAGTCATACTCTCTAACGAGAGTTTTAATTTTTCTCAAGTGAGAATTTTTGCAGATTTAACCTCGTGCATTTAACACATACTAAATTTGAAAAAAACTCTCAATCGACCGGAAGTTTCCAGCTAATGAAAATTAGAAACATTTCGCTGATTTTAAGAAAATAGATACTTCATCAGAGTTGAATCGTTGCCAAATTTAGGGGTTAGCTGATGCCTTTGGTACCATTAAAATAAATTATGAATCTAGTTTCAAATGATATAAATTTTATTTAATTTTTATTAAGAAATGGTATTTATTAATAATTTTATACTAAAATGTGTTATTGTAGATTTTGAGACTTCCAAAAAATATCTGAAATGAAAGATCAATAACTTCAAAATTGAAACATCAAATTATTTGAAAATTCACTTGATATTTTCTCTCTATGTCATCTTCAAAATGGTATTTTCAAGTGACTTATTGATGATCACATTAAAATGAAAATTTATGGATATCCAAAAGTGTTGAAAAATCACAATTTTTTTTGTCTCATTCTATTTCATTTAATGATTAAACATAGCGATTGAATCTAAAAATTCACCAAAAATAGCTCAAGTTAGAGTGCAATCTGTGTAGATTATGATGATATAATTTTTTTTCCCAAAATTAATTACCATTTCTACAAACCATGGTGAATACTTAAGTCGCTTATTATAGTTTCTTGAAATTTTCAAGTATATACATTGAGTATCCACCAAAATTCTCCAAATATATGTCCAAAAAAAAGAGAGTACTAAAGTAAGACATATCTATGTAAATCTTGTTTTTGTTGTAAAGATAAATTCTCAAAAAAAATATACTTTTATAACGAAATAAATTGAAAATACATAAAAATTCACAATTTTGTAGGTAAAAAACAAACTAAAAGTATTCCCATTTTCATATTTTCACCCTAATTCTTATTTATTATTAACCTAACTTATTTTATCCACTGCTTTTAGTATTATTTTGACCACTTCCTTCTAAGAGAGTCAAAAATAATCTAGATAGAAAAATTTTCTACTTTCAAATTTTAAAACCTCTCACTTTCCATTAATTTGTATATCATCATACTCAAAAAACTTTACCATTTCTTTTGTTGATATAGATATTAGTATTTGTTCATTACCTTTACCTTCTCTAGAGATTGACCTCTCTTCTCAACACATCCTAGGTTTGAAAATATCTAATCATTTGGTTCCTTCCAACTGCAAAATATGGAGTGAATCGAGGTCGTCTATCCTATTTTAAATTTGTGCTCATGTTATTAGTTTGGCATTTCTACATTTGGTGGAAATTGACGTGGTCATAGCTTAAACATTTCTTCAAACAAATGGATTGTCTCCATATCTCCTAGGAATATGCACAAGATGCAGATCCATAATTGTGTTCGATTTGCAAGGAAATATTGGAAATGGATTTAGATATTGTAGACTCGGATCTATTAGGACTCATGTTTGTGAAATTTTTTTAAGAACAGGGTTCCCAAAAGGGCATGGAACTTTGTCAAGGAGGCAAGGACTTGGTTGTAAATACTAAATTGTATGAATTGACATTGATATGTTAAAAAGTTGATTTAATGTCATTTTATGACCCTATTTGCAGAGCAAGTTAAATTATTTTCCCATGGGTTTTTTAATTTTCTTGGGAATTCAACATTACAATTTCTTTGAGCATTAGAACCTTAAGATATGGATCTAATGTTGTATGGGAAGGGTCAATAATTATGTGTACAAGATTGGAAAGACCATATGGAGTATCATGAATACATTGAAGTTGATGATCAAATTATTTGGTTCTAGTAGGTATTATCACTTTCGATTTTGTTTTTCATTTGTAATGTAAGTAAAAATTCATGGATTTCCTATGTATGTACAAGGGGAAATTCATTTTACTTTGCTGGAAATCTTAGGATTCCACATTCCACATTGAGTAAATTGTTTCATTAATATCTTGGAATAAATTTTGATTTTGATTTTTTATTTTATTTTGATTTATTTATTTATTTTTGTATGCCATAAGTTCGTTTTATGTTGTAATATTTTATGAAATATATCGTTAATTTGGCTTCGAGTTGGTTAGACATAGGGAACCTATAAAGTTATTCTAGTTAGGTTCCCACACTCTCCCTACTCTCTTGGTTGCAATTTTACTTCTATTTGGATATGGTTGTTTATGTTCCCCCATTATTGTCTCATTCTTTGCTTAATGCTAGGTTTTTCCTCCTTGGGATAACCTTCTTGTAGGCCTAGGTTTTGATATGTTGTCGTTTCATTTATGTTTATTACATTACCAGTTTGCTAGTTCACTTCAGTTACTATTTATTTCTCATCTTGGTGGGGCCTCTTTCCCACACACCCCACCTTTCTATATGGTATTTTTATGATGGGTATAATCTCTAGTCCACTTGACCTATTTCGTCTTTAGGGGATATTAATATAATTTAAATTTCAAATTTTCCATTGTTTGGTAGCTTACATTGGCAATGTGTGTAATAGGGAACAATCTTGGTGATTTGGTCATGGTCCAAATTGTCATTTCTCTCAAGATGACAAATTGTAGAAGTTAATAAGATTTATTTATCTTAATCAATAGTATACCAAGTTGTTGTGTTTACCCCTTTAATTTTACATGTTTCACAATTCTTGTTCTAATGAGCTATCTAGGTCAATATGTTCTTCTAAGAAGACCTTTCTTGGAGAGTTTCAATTTTTTCAATCATAAGTTTAAATGTTTGTTTCACCAGATTTGCTAACCTAGGATGGTGAACCTACAAAATTGCTCTTCCACGCTATAAACTGCTATATTCAACCTTTAACTATTTTCAGCTGTTGAAAATGGTTCAAGCAGAATGAGGACCATTTCCCATGGTTGAAAATGGTTCTTTTACTTGGAAAATTAAATAATTAGAAAAACAAATGAATTTTGAAGGGAAGGGGTGAAGCACATGGCCTCTGTGCGACCAGTGGGATTATAAACTGAGTATTTCCACTACTACCTTTGCATTAGAGTATAAACTAGATATTCAAGTAAAAACATTTCCCTTAAAACATCACATCGATATTGGATTATATATAACATGGAGTTTGGTCCTCTTCCATTATATATAATGTTGAGTATTTGGAGGAGTCACAGCTCTTTAATATTTGAGAACATTAATCCTAGTATTAGGAGTGCATTAGGATTGTAGCATTTTACATAGAAGCGAGGTTTGGAGGAAAATGATCATCGGTGAGACCTATCGCTCCTTTCTCTTTCTCATATAATATTCCATGTGGGTTTTTTTGATAGAATCGCAAAGGAGGTGATATGCAGAGGTGGTGCATACATATCCTTTTTACTGGGTACAATGTATCATTTTACATGGAATGGCGGCAAGGGGTCTAATACTCGCACAAAAGATATTTCTCTCTGGGAGTTATTATATTATTCTCGAGGGTTTGATATTGAGATGCTGAACATATTCGGTGACTCCTAGACGAGGGTGGATTTGGAAACAAAAAAACACATCTTTCAATCTAGCTTTTTTATACATATGGATGAGAAGGATCCCAATGATTATTAAAAAATTGATGGACGTGATTTTTTCTCATACACTGGGAGGTCAACATTGTTGTTGACAAGCTACAAAAGATGGTGTCAGGCTGCCATTTGGTGAGATATACTATACATACTATGTAAACACCAATATACAACGAATAGGTTAATTCTCTTATATATGATTAATTCGGTGCTTCACATTCTATGATTTCATTCTACAGGTGGCTTTTATTGACACAGTTTATGATCTCGGTTTTTTCACTTCTTTACGTCAGGTAGGATATTCTTTCAGGGACATTGACACAAGGATGCTACTAATCTCTCTTGGATCGGTTCTATGCTTTGGGGCTTCTAGTTTGATGGATATATTTATCTTCTGGATAATGTACATGTTTATATGTTAGGTTTTCAACTCATAATATTTTAGCATATCTAATTTTTTGGCCTCAGATATTATATTTATAACTCTTCGATCTTTGATCACATGTTTTGACATTTTTTTTTTTCTAGATTTCTGAAATGTAACTATTCTCTAAGAAATATATGGATAATTATATGGTGATATATTGACTTATGGACTACGTAAACAATGAGTTATTGCATCAAGAGATGCTCTCAGACCTAGTATAATAGAGATGTAGTAATCTAATGTTTAACATTTTGACTATGTCAAATTACATAAAAATAAAGGTAAAATAAAATTTAAAAGATAAAATTAAATATAAACATTAATGTAATGTAAAAAAAAAAACCCTTTAAAAATTAAAATGTATTCCATGGTATTGACCTCCGGTATGGTGTTCATGTGGAATATAATTTATTTAAAAGAGGGGAATTAAGCCAACCTAAATCCATCTTAACTCCAGATTTACCAAGGGTCTAGAGAGATCAAATCTCTTGATTTGAAAACATCTTTTAGAGTGAAAAGAGATTTGATCCCTCTCAAAACTTGGTAGATCCGAAGTTAAAATGGATCTAAAAAATAATGTTGGTTATTTATAGTTTAAAAACAAACTATTGTAAAAAAAGCACTAACAATGTCCTTTTTGGATAATTTTGATGTCTAGTAACCTTAACAAGACATACTCTACCCCTAGATATGAACCCTCCTCATGGAAATACGCCAAAATAAGGTCCACTTATTATACCTAGTTTAACAACGACGATATGTGGTTTAAACTGAAGGCCTTGTGGACTGTATATGAAGCTCAGACATATTGCATTGAATATCTTCATTGTATGGACTATTGAAGCACTAGCCAGGGCTCACGAGGTAGGAAATCTGAGCACAAGCATATGGGGTTCGAAACCCATAACCCGAGATTTTGTTTGAATCAGGTATAGAAACTAAATTCATTGCACAGTAACCCTAATCCTTCATTTAAATGGAAGCTTCATTACAAAATAACCTTAATTGGCCATCGAAAATGGAAGCTTCATTGCACAATAACCTTAATCATTCATGTAAAATGGAAGATCCAATTCAGAGTAACCTTGATCCTTTATCCTTTTATTCTTCCTTATGGAATTCCATGGTGCCCCCTTCCATGAAGCCGCCATTTCACTCGCCATTGCCACAATGGATTGGATATCTATCATTATGTTGGCTTCCAATTCATGCATGCATAGATCGTTGATCAGTTCAACTCATAAGCTTTAGCATTTTTGCAGAACCATACCCACTCCTGGAATAACTAGGAAATGTAAATCTGTGATGCCTTCCATCAATGTGAGTTTGACGACCACTGTATCGGATGACGGTATACAAAGGCGTACAAGTGGTTATCAGACTGTCCTCTGGAATGATGATATAATACAATTTATATCAACGCCTTATGGGGTAATTCACTTTACATTTTTTTTCTGCACAATCCATATTCGTTTAGATCACATTCAATAAATTTTCCACTAGTTTATTGTATTTAATGGATATGGTTCGGAACCTTCTTACTGCGAACCTGCTGATATACTTGTTGGGGAAGTAAAGGAGATGTTCAGTTCACTTACACTCACTCCTATCACTGATCTCCTTAAACACCTTTCGATAGTCGATAACGTTGAACATATGGGGATCAATAGACATTTCAAAAATTAGATAAAATCAACGCTCAATTATGTTTACAGGTCACTCACCATAACCCTAACATCATTATCTATTACGTTTTATATGTGGAATACATGTGATTATAACGATAAATTATTTTGGTTTGTGATTATAGTGATAATGTGCTCAAACTATCTTATGGGGCCGACATAGATGCCATAACGTTTTTCCATTGGGCCGGCTTGAAACTTGGCAGAAAGCACAACCCCCTCACATTTAATTTTCTTGTTTATTTGCTTAACAAAGTAAAAATATTTGAGGTGATGTGGATTTGCATCAAGGTAACAATAAAATAGGGGATCATGTCCATGGAAACATTTGGGAATTATGTGCAGGCCGGTAAAGTTGAGGAGGCGAGGATAACATTTGTGGTGATGGAGCAGTATGGATTATGATAGGATTTCATTGCACTAAATTTTCTTCTTAGTGCATTGTGCAAGCATAAGTAGGTGAAAGCAGTGGTGGAATTCCTCGATAGAATGAATGTGGGGATCGCCTCAGATGCTGACACGTATGTGTTTCTACTGGAGGGATGGGAGATTATAGGTAATGTGACTAATTCCGTATCAGATATCTGCCGAACAACATATCAACTTATAATTCCTTCTTGAGATTTCTCGTAAAGTGATCTCCGTTTGAAGTGGCATCAAGGTATCTGGTCACGATGAGTGATAGGAAGTGTTTTTCCAATCTAGATTTCTTATGAAATACACTTCAAATTCTTTACCAACATAAGAACACAAGGATGCTTATGGCCTTTGGGAGTTTACAAGGAAAAATGGTATTGTCCCTGATTTTCCCACTAATAATACAATGATTGGCATGTCTTGGAGTGCAATCCTGACCCAAGTAGATTTTGTTGACCGTATGTTGGATGAGATGGTTTTTAATGGTGTCTTTCCTGATTTTAAGACTCACAATACCATTTTTGAATGTCTTATCAATACCCGCAAGGTGGAGGAGGCATCAATAATTTTTTGAGAAATGAATAAGAATGAATTTTGTTCTCTCCATGATAATTATCTTATGGAAATAAAAATGTATCTTGAAGAAGATGATCCAGATATGGCTGTGATGATGTGGAAACATTATACAAAAGGCCATTTTATCAAAATCAGATTGTGCTTCTATATTAATTGATTTGTTTTGTGAGTTAGGAAGAGCATTACAAGAAGTGGAGTATTCTATGGAGGCAATTGCTAGAGGAGTGCAATTATCTATTGAAACTACGAAAAAGTGTAAGAAAGAATGGATTCAAGAAGGTAAGCAAGATGCATATGAAAAACTTGAAGAAAAAATGAAAAGAAAAAATGAAAAGTATTTAAATTTAGACAAAATAATCACTATTTAAAATTTTCATGTTAGTCCCCTTAAGGGGGAGCTACCTTCCTTCAAGATAAGCCAATGTTTACAATGTTGGTTGCCATTTCTTGTTGTGATGATGTGGTTATGAGTGAATTTCAAAAACCTCTACAACGTTGACTAAGGCAGTATAAATGGAGCTCAACAATGGAATAAGCTTCTCTTAGTTTTTCCTACAGATTGGTTCCTTTTTTGGTAGCTATTTGTGCTATACAATGTTTAACTCTGTGTCACACGGTTTATATCAATTAAAAAACATCTTGGAATTTTTTGCAATTCATTTTATGCTTTTTCTTATTTTCTATTTTATTGATTTCAATTTTTAACTTTTGTATGTTGAACTATAGATTAGGAGGAGGTTAATCTCTTGAGGAAGAGTAAAGAAATTTTGGATGTTTTATGTGTGGAAGTTTTTCTTGAAGTTTCTAGTGCTTGACATTTCTCCTCCTACTGTTGGTCCGACCATTTGCTTAATGAGAAGATTGTTGGAGAAATAATGTAGTGTATATCTTGGTTCTATCTCTAGGTAACCAACTTCCTACTGGAGAGGGTTTGACACACACATGTGAATAGATCCTCCAACATTATCATAATATAGGCTATAACTCTTTCTTGAATTCCACAATTTCACTGTTTGTATCTATTTGTGGATTTTGGGATTGAATATCATTCCCAAGCTCGAAGCCACAACTATTCATTATAGGTTCTTCCTTCAACTTCTTTTTCGTAGCCTAATTTGTATTTCCTTTTCTAGAGGGTTCATTATTTTTGTGTCAATAATTCCAATAGACTTCTCTATAGAGGTGATAGAATATATTCACCAAGAATTTGATATGATACCAAAATTTTTTTTGGAATATGCTTTACAAGGTAGTTAAGAGAACACTTGGTGAAAAAATGCTCTCATAATGAGATTCATTTTGCAAGACTAATAAAATGGAAATAGGAAGGGATGTATCATTTCACATTAATTGATATTCTTCTTTCTTCCATACTAAACTTTCCTCTTGGTCTTGATTCACAATCACAAATCCTTTGAGAGAGGTGAGATAAGAGTTTTGATGGCTACCTACATCCACTCCTAGAAAAAGGTCTTCCAAATTATCATCATGGAATTTGAGGGTGTTGGTCTGCCAAAATTTTCCCTCGACAATAGTTAGCGTTAATGCTTGCCCCTCAACTGATCCAATCTTGAATTGCATAACTCCCAAATAAAATTAGGAGGCCCAAAACTCATTTCTACAAATGGTGTTGTTCATCTAACTATCTTTGATGATTTAAAATGTGTCTTGGCCATCTTGAAGTGGCTTATATATATTCCTCCACATATAGGAATAAATATTCCTATTGTGAATCCCTTATATCCTCTAGATAGACTAGTTGAATATGCTCCAAATAATTCTTGTGATCCTTGCACAACTATTCATGGTGTAGAAGATAATGGTAGGTGGCTTGGCGACATCTTTGACAAAGACTGATTCATAGAGACATTAGAAGCATGGGAAAAAACATTTATTGTTGGGCGAGCGAATCTTGGGGGCATCCCTGTGGGTGTTATTGTTGTTGAGACCAAACAATGGTGAGTGATTCTTGCAGACCTTGGTCAACTTGATTATACTCAGATAGTAGTACCTCAAGTAGGTCAGGGTTGGTTTCTCGATTTAGCATGTAAAACAGCACAAACCCTACTAGATTTTAACAAGGAAAAGCTTCCTTTGTTTATCTTGGCGAACTGGAGAGGGTTTTCTATTGGTCGAAGGGATCTTTTTGAAGGAATTCTTCAAGTTGGATCTACCATTGTGGAGAATATATGCACACACATACAACCTATGTTTGATTACATACCAAAAGTAAGGGAACTATGGGGAGGAGCATGGATGGTAGTTGATAGCAAGATTAATTCAGATGAAGTTGAAACATATGTAGAAAAAACAAACAAAGGTGGCATACTAGAACTAGAGGATGAAGGCATAGGTTTAACCCGAATCTCATTTCACTTATGATTAAGTTACAAGAAGCCAAGAATGATCATGCTAGGGCTGAAGTAATACGGAAACAAATTAAGGCTTGGAAAAAACATAGGCTTCCTTTTTATAACCAAATTTCCATCAGATTCGTGGAGTTGCATGACACATCCTTCTAATTCGTGGAGTTGAATGACACATCCTTATCCAAATGTTATTAATATAACTCTTGTAAACTTTCCTCGTATAACAAATCTTTCAGTGAGTGATCAAACATCTGATATTGAAGTCCAGATTAGAGCAATGATTTTGTCATACATCTAGCATGAAACATGCATAACTCTAGGAGTTTCACTTGCAAATTAAAATTTGTCAAATTATGATGCCCTTCATATGGAAATAATTTTTGATCGTGATGGTAAGTACATTTGTAGGGTGTTGAGATGGAAAATGGGATTTGAGTTTAGTTGTTTCCATTTTTACATTTAGGCTTTGATGGAAGTTTTAATTTATTATATTTTTAGTAAATTGGGATATTCTAATTTTTTAACATAAATCTTCATGGCAAAGCATCGAACTATAGGTGTGTTTACAAAGGTAAAATTATTACAAAAGCTAGCTAAATATATTATAGTATTATAGTACTTATGTATGGAGTTTTGAAAGTGATGTGATTTTAATGTAATTTTCCAGCTGGATCTTATGGACCGAGGAACAGATGCAACTAATTTCCTTTTAGGAAATGTAATACCCCTATGCCTGGATTATATTGGAGTTGTCAATTGTAGTCAAGAGGTATGTCTAATGACTATCAAGTATCTAATTTTTTTCTAGAAAATAACTTTTGTATTTTTTAGGCTTACACACTTGCAATCATACATAATATGCTTTGAAAGTTTTGTATCAAGACACTATTAACCTATGCAATGCATTATCTACAGCTTTAACTCTCTCCTATTTATTTTGGTCTAGCTAATAGTCATTTAACTATTATAGCTCTACTCCCTTTTCATTTGTCACATTTTAAATTCCTTTTACCATAAACTCATATGAGGTTGGGCATCACAAGGACCTAACTTGCAAAAAGTGCACTATTGACAAAAACACAAACACAAATTGGAAGGCTAGTAGGACAGGTAATGAATGTGCATAATTTAACCAAGTTGATTTAAGATTAGGAGGTGATATTTTTGCTATTGATTAACTTAGTGAAAAAGTATTTAATGTGGATGAATAGTATGAGTAACAAGGTACATAAAAGCATTTAAGGCATGATCGATACAATTTATAGTCTTCTAAAAAACCTAAATGTTCTGCTTGTGTCATTAAACTTGACATGAAACTCGTTTGAATTGTACAATGTGGAAATGACTTCAAAGGGGAAATCATTAACTTTTTAGGAATTACTGCATATGGTTGAAAGCAAAAGAGAATATCTTTTTATTCAACCATTTTATTGAAAAGCAACACCACCTCAGAGTGATGGAAAAGGAACTATGTAACCTCGTATATCTATTTATTTACAAAGTAGAGGCACCAAGACTTCAGCTTAATAAGTACTTAACCATCCTTAATTGTGTTCAATTTTTCCATACTTGAACAAATGAATTTTTTCAAGCATTTGATGCATGCAACTAGGATTTGGCATAGAACTAGATTTTCATAATTGTTAGATGTTGCATTTACTTTATTTTTCACAAAATTTTAATGATATAGAAACTAATGTGTTGATAATCTTATTGAAAGAGTGCACTCATACTCACCATGTATTCAAAAAACACAACTTCAAACAAGCAAGCAATATTATGTTGCCTCTATTGGGCTCTCTACTCAACTTACACACCAAATCATACATTTTTCACTTGAAAATTTTGGAAAATAAGATTTCAAATCTAGCTTACGTTCTCCTTCATAGTATGTACATGTTTCTATGATCTGATTCTTTTTATGCCCTTCTTTTGAAGAAATCAACTGAAAATTGACCCAATTGTTTACATCAGTTAGGTTGAAAGGGTCATGGAAGTGCATGTGTTCATGAAACCATCCTCATTAGATGTCTCATCCATGAGAAACATGAGTTTCAATCAATATTATACAATGGCTAGTATTGAAGTGTTCTCCTCTAGCCCACTAATTCCATTGGATGCACCATTCTCTACATGTAATGGAGGTGGTCTCGATGGGAATGGATTTTTACACATGGGACGTTTAGAAGGGTTTCTAGGATCTATTGAGAATTTTCTCGTGACTAGGATGATAACAAAGTTGAATACAAAGTTTCCAAATAACCAAGGTATGGAGTATTTTTTTAATATTTGAATTTATTTGGAAGTTAAAATTTGATTTATGTGGATATTCAAAAGATGATTTTTATAGGAAAAACTAACTAGGTTGAGGTATCAATTTCCCTTCCACAAAGTTTTGCTGGTCATGCATTTTTTTTCATCAAGTATGGATAATTTTATGAGCCCAACCTTCTAAAATCCATGTAATTCTTCATGGAATTTCATATATGTATCACTTATTATTTTCTTGAATTATTGCAAGAGAATTTAATAATTTATGTTTTGGAAATATAAGAATTATATAATACTCCCTGTAGGTGAGGGCATAATTGTGGAACCCATGACAAAAACTGTTTATAACTCATACTGAGACAAGGTATAATGACTTGAAATTTCATTTCCTTATGTAGATATGAAGTAAAAAAGGATAAAGTTTGTAGAGATACATGTATGATACAAAATAGGGAAATTTAGGAGATTATAAATTTGTCAGCTTTCATGGGCATAGTTAATTGTTAGTCATTAAGTTGTCATTTTCAGAACTAGTAGTGTCTTTACAAACCATCCAACTTTCCTAGTTCAATGACATCTTTGTTTATAAAGGGTCTATATGATTATATCCTCATGCATCATTCCAAATAATGAACAAAGAACCATGTGCTATCATTTGTGAAAAAATGGTAGGAAAGAACCCCCGAATTCCATATGTAATTAATTGAAGCACCATACTTAAGATCGATAAGATTATTCATTTCCTTCAATGCCTAGAGAGAAATATGGATGTATTCATATGGTTTGGGATATGCATAAAGAGAATTATGCTTTTAAGGTTACTTTGTGCAAATAATCAAATTTCATTGTTTCTTGTTCGAGGAAGATCCTCTTAAAATCCTTGTTATGCCTTATTTTGCACAAAGTCATTATTGATATATAAATATAAGAGAACCCTTGCAATGTTACATTCAAAATTCATTTTTTTTCTAATTGTGGGATTATCCCTGTGTTTATCTTATCCATCTTGAAATGACTATCTCCATGCAGTGAGTTGAATCTTTATGGTGGTAAGTTTAGGCCTGTACATATCTTCCACCAAATTATCAACCTCTCGTTGATTTTGTGGTGTTTTAAAAACGTCACCATAACATAATTTTAAAAAAACCATCTAGATTGAAATGCTACAAACAGGAGTAGAAACATATTTCTTGAAAAGAAGATAATTTTTATGGAATACAAAACTATTAGTTGTCACATATTGTGTATGATAGTCCTCTATTTACCATAATTCTATTGTAATACTCATTTTATTTTACAAAAGAGTTAGTGATTATGGTCCTTTTTGATGATATGCTAGGAAATGTAGTTGACTCCAAAATTTTCCATCCAACAAAATTTGAATTTTACCTCTACAACGATGTTGGTATTGAGGTACCATTGATATTGAATTTTCCATTTGTTTGGATAATAGGTTGATATATTCTGAGAGTAAGATGTTATTATGTTTTCCAATGTAGCCGAAATTAACATGTTGATTTGAAGATTAGCCATCTCTATTTATGTTGTTTATAGGGAACTAGTAGATGTGCCCATTATCATGTTCTTTAGGATGAAAACATATTCATAGCTGATGGACTATAGTCTTTAATCAATAGCATTTGTTTCACATAGATCTCTACCTCATCCTCTTCACCCCTAATGCATTGTGTAAATTAGATGACCTATTTCGAAAATCTTATAATTCGTTTTTAGTGTGTTTCTTATCAGTTTGGACTTTTACTTTGCTTATTTTTTTTTAGTTTTATATTGAAAATTTTATAGTTTCAGGTTGCAAAATTCATGTTTAAGCAGTAGGATAAGAGTTGGAAGTTCTATAAGGAAAATATAAATAGATATGTAGTTGCACTTGGTTTTAACGTAAATCTTAATTAATTTTGAAATACTATTATTTCTTGAGAAATAATTGTTTTTTAGTTTCGAAAAAATGGTGTTTGTCATCATCTAGTTGAAAAATGGGAGTTGGTTTTTTTTCTTAAATTGAAACAAATTTAGAAAAAAATTGATGCCCTCTATATTTTATTAGGTTCCTATTGACTTGTATCGATTAGTTTGTGGCATATATGCGAGATGTACATGCTTAATTTCTATAGGTAGGTCTCCAATGCTAAATCATAAATATATACTTGGTTCATATATTTTGGGGCCATCCTTGACATATATTTTATTTGCAAGCATATTATTCCCATCTGGCTACATTTCGGGCTCAGTTTTATATGGAGCCAAAAACATCAAAAAATGGTTCCTTATGTAGTGGTGTTCCTATTAGTCACATAAGTGCAACTTGTTCAGGTTCTCAAATCACTCGTGTACCTACAGGAACAAGTGTCCACCCTTACTAGATTTGAAATAAAAGGTCAAGAGATTTATGTTTTACTGTTAGATTTTGTACACATATGTTTGACATTTTTAAGCTCTATATATCCCATCCCTTTGTTGGGTTAAGTAAGAAATTCAGTGACAAACTAGGTGCATCACTATGATGATTTCAAATTGTAAATTTCTAGATTTCAAAATATTAAGATCACACTTAGTCACTACCTTTTCACCTCTTGTAATATTTGACATTTTTTAAAATTTTATGTGGCCATTTTAATTAGAGAGATAATTAAAATTTAGTGTGAACATTTTTATTGTGTGTTTTCATATTATATGTGTATGAATATTGTGTGATACTTTTTAATATAGTCACAAATTCAAACTAATTCATTTATGTTGATTAATAATGAACACACAAAAATCAATATAAAACTACTGAATTAGTAGCTTATATTGATTAATAATGAATATAAATAAAATGAATATACAATGACTAAATTATTCGTTTACAATGATTATTAATGAAAGTAAATGAAATGAATATAAACTACTAAATTAGTAATTTATGTAAAGAATATGAAATTACCAAAAAATGGTAAATGACTATTGTAAATTTTAAATTTATTATTACAAATGAGGACTAAATTTTGCATATATACGACTATTAGTAGCTAATTTATAGTATCTTGTAACATGACCAAAATTTAGTCATATTTCTTTGGTCATTAATTAGTTTCAAACGATGACTAAAATTTTCATATACATGACTATTAGTAGTTAATTTACACCATATTATAACATGACTAACATTTTGGTCATATTTCTTTGGTCATTAATTGGTTTTCTCGGGTGATCATATAGTAGTATATTTTTTTGTGTATTTCGTCATTAATTGTGGAAATTAATGACTAAATTAATGACAAATTTTATGAATAAATATACCACAACACTGTTACCGATGAAATAGATAACCTGACCTTAAAACGGGAACTCTAGCCCAAAAAGACTCAAAAAACATGAAAAAACACCAAAAAAAAAAAAAACGTGTATTCCAAAACACACTTTCTTTTTTTTTTAATGTCAAATTTAAACATTTTATAAAATTATGCTAAAAACAATTTTTTTGCTTCAAAAATGGATTGAAAAAACACCCTCAAAACAAAACCAGTTGATGCTGGAATAACAAAAAAAAATTGCGTCATACTTTTGACATTTCTAAAAATAGAAGTAACATTTTTTAATTTTTAAAATTCAAACATTAAAAAAAAACCTAAAATTTAAGAAAAAAAATAAATCTAAAAAATAAAAACATTTAAAAGCTTAAAATTTAAAAATATATAGATATAAAAATATATAAAAAAAAAAAAACAAAAAAAAAAAAAAAATTCAAACATTAAAAAACCTAAAACTTAAGAAAAAAATAAATAAAAAAAACAATTTTTTTTTAAAAATTAAAATTTAAAAATATATTGGAATTAAAACATAAAAATAAAAACAGAATAAAAATATTAAATTTAAAAAAAAAAAAACAAGTAAAAAAAAGGACATTATAAAAAATAAAATGTGGAAATTAAATTTAAAAAAGAAAAAGAAAATGTTTATTAAATTAAAAACAAAAAAAAATAAATTTTAAAACAAAAAATTAAATTTTAATAAATAAATAAATAAATTTTGAAATAAAAAATAAATTTTAAATTTAAAAGAAAAAAAAACATTGTTAAAATAAAAAGTTAAAAAACTTTAAAAATCAACTAAAAATGGAAAATTGAAAAAAAAAAAAAAAACATTAACTTAAAAAAAAATTAAAAAGGAAATTAATTTAAAAAAATTAAGTTTAATTAAAAAAAATCCAATTTTAAATACACAATTTTAATTGAAATAAAAAAAAATACAAAATTTTTATGTAATTAACAAAAACAAATAATAAAAAAATAAAACATTTAAAAAACAATATTAAATTCAAATAAATTTTAAAAAAAAATACAAAATTTATTAAATTTTATAAAATTAAATTAAAAAACTAAACACAAAATTTAATAATAAAGAAAAATTATTGGAAAATTTTAAAAAAAATCAATTAAATTAAAAAAAATACAAAATTTGATAAAAATTACTAGAAAAAAGATTAAAAACCAAAAAAATAATTAAATTTAAAAAAAAAAAAAAAACAAAATTAAAAAAAACAAAACAAATTAAATTTTAAATATAAAAATTAAATTAAAAACAAATAGCTTTAAATCTTTTGAAATAAATTAATTAATTAAGTAAAAAAAAAAATGAAAAGAAAAAAAATAAATAAATAAAAAAAAATAAAAAAATTCAGTCATGGCCCGCTCAACAGCCGGCCTCCGCCGCCACCTAAGCGGAAGGCCAATTCCGGGTGGCAGCCGAGGCCAGTCGGGGAGGTTGCAACAGAAGCATAAGCAGTTGACTCAGTAGCTAAAGAACCGTTTGGTGTAAAATGTTTATATCGATTAAGCAGAAGATCTAGCTTATCTTTAATGAAGGAGGACCAAGAGTGAAATCATAAGTCACAGCAGCATAGAGCAAACGCAGGAGCATATCCCGCTGATCCAGCATTCCGACCAGTGGCCTGGACCTGCTTTTATGATGATTTCAGGGTGTAGGCATTGCAAATGAACCATTTTACAGTGAACACCTCTACCTCACAACTTTGCAATTCATTCTATTCCATACGAACCATTTTACAGTTAACACCTCTACGTCACAATCTCTACGTCACAATGAATACGTGATGATCAGATTTAAAAAATAAAAAAGCCAATGCTGACTATGTTACAGTTGAGTGTAATTTGAATTTAGATTTTGGAGTATTTTTTTCATTCATTTATTTTTATTTTAGATTTATTTTTTTTAATTTAATTTATTTTAAATTGAATTTGTTTTTTTTTTCTAATTTTGTTTTTATATTTAATATTTTAGATTAATTATTTTTTAAAATTTAAAATTTAAAATTTATTTATTAAATTTTTTAAATTTTAATTTAATTTCATTTTTTTTTAATTTTTTAGTTTATTTAGTTTTTCATTTTTAAAATTTATAAATGGTTTCATTTAAGAAAAACACTAAATTTATGTATATTTGTTTTTAAATTATTTGCACGTGGTTTTTTTCATTTTTTTTTGTTTTTTAATGATAGTTTTTTTAATTTTAATTTTCCTTTTCAATTTTAAATTTTGTTTTTTTTTTTTAATTTGATTTTTTTTGTTAATTTTAATATTTGTATTTTTTCTTTTCTTATTATTATTATTTTTTTTAATTAAAATTTTTAAATTTAATTTAATTTTTTTTTAAAGTTTTTGTATCTAAATTTTAATTTTGTCATTTTAATTATTTTTTAATTTTCTATTTTTTTTTTTTAATTATATGGTATTTTTTAATAACTTAGAAAAAAACGTTTTTTTTTTTTTTCAATTTTTGTTTTTTTCTTTAAATTATGTGTTTTTTTTTCAAATTTTGTCATTTGTTTTGATATAATTTTCGAATATTTTTGTTTTGTCTTTTGTTTTTTTAATTTATTTTTGTTTAAATTTTTTATTTTTACAAGTTAATTTGTTTTTTTTACATTTTTATTGGTTTTATTATTGTATTTATATATATTTTTTTATCTAAGTTTTGTGTTTTATTACCAACATGAAATCACCACTCTAAAAAAAAAGGTTGATGCTACATCAATATGTTTCAAAATTAGCATGAAAATCACCGCACTAAAAAAGAAAAGTTGATGCTACATCAATACGTTTCAAAATTAGCATGAAAATCACTAACATTTTAAAACAAATATTCATACTTCATAAATAAAAATATTAGAGTGTCAAAAATGTGCACAAAAAAAATGGTGACTTTACATCACCACTTTTCAAAATCTGGTGCTTTTTATGCTATCAAAAAAAAGTAGGTAACAGTGCGGTTACCTATTTCATCGATAACAGTGTTCTACTAGATGATAAAACTGAGACAACCAATTAATGATTAAGCTAAAATCGACTAAAAGTTATTCATGTTATAAGATACTATAAATTAGCTATTATTGGTCACCAACTGAAAATTGGTCGTTTATATGAAAAATTGAGTCATTTTTTTATTAACTAATTAGCCATTTTTTACTAGTGTAAGTTATAAAAACTGAGATTTTGGGTTTAGAAATGTTGTTTCCTAAGGGAACAACATTCTGTTTCCTGAGGGAACAAAAATCTATTAATGGTTAATGAATAGAAACGAAACATCTTTTGGAAAAATTATTTGGTGGAAATGACTTGGGTCTTCAAACAGAAATCAATTCTTCATTTCTCTTGTTATGAATTTATCTAGTAACGAAAAACTCGCCATGTTGTCTTTTTTCATGTTGGTAGACATTAATGGGAAATTTGTAGAAAACTATTATAATCTAAGACATTTTAGATAATGGCACCTAAAAATACTCAACATCATCTGATATTAATTTTCTTCATATATGCTTGGATGAAATGCCTTTATTTCATTTACATTGCCTTTAAAATCATTTTTTCATAAATGGACTTCTTTCATCCTTCTAGGAGTTACAAAATATGAGCATCTAGCTGCAATAAAACATAAAAAAATGGAAGAAGAAATGTGTGTGGCTCTCTTAATATAAGAAACATGTAAGAAAATAATAATTAATTACTTTGTAAAAAAAATCCACAGAAATATAAACAAAGTAAAGTTCATTTATTTCCTGCGGGAGGGCAGCGACCAACCATACTAACCAACAATGTTTTAATCATAACTTCTTTGTTGGTTGTCCAATTTTGAGTGATTCCAAATCCAAATGAAATATAATTTAGAGGTTTATCTCCAATAGAAACAAGTTTTAAAAATTCCATGATATTTTGTGCCAAATTTACTCAAAACAACCCGCATAAAAAATCTATTTTCTATTTCTTAGCTTAGACAAACAATTGGTATTTTAAGAAAAAAAATTTGTTTGATGACAGATTGAACTGATTGAAATTGTATATTAAATTTTATATATATATATATATATATATATATATATATATATATATATATATATATATATATCCAATAGAAACATGTTTGTAAGACAAGAAGAATTGATGGGTTAAAGACGCCATTGAACAAAGTTTTAAGAATGCTGATTTAATATAGGGAGTCAATATTTTGGTCATAAATTTCTCATTATATATTGAAATCGAGTCATTCAAATTGATTTGTAAACTATATTCATAGAGGAATATATCATAGAAACATGTTTGCAATATCTAGTCATTTATGCCTCCAAAAACCGACTTCCCCAAATCTATTCCTAATTTGTTGACTAGACACACTCTCAAAGTTTTGGTCATAACATTTTCGTTTCAAATCCAAATTGAGCGATTCAATTTGGGTTAGAAATTAAAAATCAAGGGATACTTATGAAAAAAATAGGTTTAAAAAATATGCCCATCTATTCCCTCAAAATGTGAATGTCCCCACTATTTTTTTAGAAGTTGCATTAAGCTCGCACACCATAAGATATGATAATCAAGAAATTTTTCCAAAGGAAACTGTTTTTTCAAAAATTTCATTAAGCATGTATGCCATAAGATGTGATCAGAATGGATATGGGTGTTTTCAGGAATTTTATTTCCAATCTAATACATCTACATACACAAATAAATTCAAATATTGATCATAGATGCTCATTTTCACAATGTGTCGCAACAAGAACTATTGTTTTTACATATAAATAAATTTATTTATTTATCTCTTTACATATTATATTTTCTATGCTAAACTTATCTTCTTTGAAAAATAAAATATTCTTACGTGTAAGAGCGATTCCAATGGAGAAATTTTTGAAATAAGGCCTCAAGTATGTACATACCTTAATTTGAATAATGCTTGTTAATTAATACTAGGGTATGAGAGACCAAATTCCCTTGAAATGATGATTCCCAAGATTTCCAAAGTATGGAGTGATGCTATGAGAAAATGATGTAGTGAAACCAAGCTGCAATATGGAATTTACTTTCTTTATTTCCCATTATTGTCATATTATGAAATTCTTCCATGAATTCTGTAATTTTTGGATTTGAAGCCTTCCTAGACGTAATATAAGTTTCTTATATTGGGGCAACTGAAATAGAATGGGTGGGAAGGGTGGGTAAGTGTTGCAGTTCGACACTGTAAGAATATTGTACTAGTATATTGTTGTTAGGGTGTGGAATGTATTGAATAGGAATTTGTGTAGGACATGAAGTATTTTTATGATGTAGGTGTTCGTTCTGGATGATTTTGATAGGAAAACAAGATGTTATTAATGACTAATTGAATAGTATGGATGATATTTTTGTGCTACAAGATGAGAGAGAGTAGTAATGTAATGATAAGATGAGCCATGCCAAACTTGTGGACAAGATTGGTGGGGGTTATATTGAGGTTGGCATGGATTCCTTAACACAAGAGTAATCCATGATGGATAATGCAAGTAATAAAATCGAGAAGAAGTGTTTTGAACCATACATGTAGGCCATGATTCCCATGGTTGTGAGCTTGTTGCAACTTCTTGATCTCTTTGATATGATTCTTTCATCCTAGGTGAGGAGGAGCAACTACCGATGGGGTGTTTCTTTCAACACCGAGGAAAAAAAACTTCTTTAATTTTTTCTTGATATTTCTTAACCTACAAAATGTCTAATTTTGAAACTAGAGAGCTAATAATACAAATTTTAAAATTCTCAAATAAATCATTAATTTCAACTCCTGTAACTCCTATTCTTTTATTAGATTTCAAAAATTGAGAAAAAAATTCTCTATAAATCTTACCAAACTTGGAGATTCCTCTTAAATACCTTACGCATAATTCACAAATGTAATCATATGATAGTTTAAAAACATCACCTTTTCCCATCATATTTAAGAGTTATAAAAAATCATCTTTGATTTCACTGAGTAGGAGTGTTTTCAATATCTCTTTTCTCAAATTCTTATGCTTTGATTTCTGAAGGTTGTATTGAAATCACTCCACATAGTCCTCCAAGCTCTCATATTCCCCTTGTATCATACTAAAAATATCTTCACTAGCCTTGTAATAGTCTTGTTACTTCTTCAAGAATACATTCCTCATGTCTTCCCATGTTTGGATGCAGTTCCCACTAAGGTTCATAAACCATCAAAGAGTTGCTCCTTTTAGAGTAAGAGGAAAAATTTCAACCTTTGATCATTAGTACAATAATTATATCCCTTAAAAAGTAATTCAAACTAAAATAATAATATATCTAGGTATTCGTTTTCCAAACAATGAAAATTTGGTAGAGGATATGGGGGAATGATGTGCATTTATTTTTCTCATCCTAGATCTCTGGTAGGGAATTCTAAAGTAGAAATGTGTGTCGTTTATTCCCAAAATAGAAGATGTTCTTCATGTGCTACTTTGAGGAGCCTTCTTCAAATTTTAATGTAAATTGGTTAGTGGAATGGGTGGTGCTTACATCACCACTTAAGTGGAATAATAAAAAAATTTCAAGTTCCTACCTCTAATGTTCCTACTTTTAATCATGCATGTTATATGACCTAATTCTAAATACTGAGGGTAGCTATGTCACTGGTTTCCTAGGATGTGTGTGTAGGTTATTACCTTCCATATTCAATATCCAACCCTCATGAAATTAGGTATGTATCTACAACCAATCATTAGTATGGTAGCACTCTTTTGACAACCTCCTCGACGATGACACAAAAATGTTGGGGAAATTAATTTCTTAATAAAAAAAAATAACCACCTAAAAATTAATTATCAACCCGAGGAGCATATTTTTATTTCAAGGAAATCAAAAATATATATGAAAGAAACTACCAACAGTTAACACTAGTTCTACATGATTTTGTTCTTGAAGAGCTTTTTGGATTATCCACGGTATTAAAGAATATTTGTCGAAGTTTTGAATCCAATATCAATGCTAAATTTAGAGAAAAGTAAATTACAAGAAAAATAATTATGATAATCATACTAATTGAATCAATACTAAATTAAAACAAACCTCATTGAATTGAAAATTTAACCTATTGCACCAACATAATTCAAATGTTAATCTAGAGGAGCAAATTACTAGAAATTTAGAAATTTTAGGAAGCAACAAATTACTTGAAAAAAAGAAGAAAAACAATTAAAATTCAATGAAACAAGCACATGAATAAACTAATTTAGATGTTCAAGGCATCACCCCATCCAAGGTAGTGAGTTCAAGTTCCCAAGAATCAATTTTGCCTTGAAAAATAATTCAAATCAAATTACAAGTAGACAATTCTGAAATTTCATTGATAATTCCTTTCATTAAAACTCGGAAATATATTTAATATAGCTCTAAGCTCTGTCTCTAATTCAATAATTGTTTATTATCTCTCTTTGATGTTTTTTTTAATTTAAATACACAAAGAGCAAAGGAAAATTACAATTGAGTTAATTACAAAATTATTTCCCCTTACAATTATGGATTGATTATAGAATATTAATAAGAAATATGAGATATTAAATATCTCTCCATCAACATTCAGTTAAAAGAAAATTGAATCTCATTGTGCATTTGAGGAAAATTGCAAACTGACCATAATAGAAAATCTAGGAAAATTGTCTTCAGAGAACCTTGTGTTTATCTTAATCCAAACCAAATTTTGGAAAACTGCATATTGGAAAATTAATTTGGTGTGTTCTACACAAAAACCTTGTCTCATATTTTTTAGATCCATTCTCATTTTCCCAAAAAATCCAATGCAAAATTGTCACTTCTTTTTCCAACAAATTTCACTCCTTAGACTGAAAGAAGCATCAAGAAGGCACTATCAACCTCCAAAATCCAACCCATACCATATCAGTGGCAGTAAATTTATAGGTTGAGTGTGGTAGTTTAGGATCTACCATTTTAGGCCTGAGATCCATATATGATGGGTGGATGAGCTCAAGGAATAATAGATAGGTCCATTAGAGTAGGATCATATATGAATTTGAGATCTCTATCCATGGTAAGTAGTTAAAACTACCATGGAAGCTTTTGGAAGGAGAGGCTTTGAAAATATTTTATAATTTCCTAAAATTATAGAATTAATGCAATGATTTAATTATGCAAGATGCACTGGAGTTCACCCTCAGAGAAGGAGAGACTACACTACAATGCATTTGCTCAGTTATGTAAAGTGCACTAGGCCCAAAAATATGGTTTTTCAGTAGATAGATCCATAAATTTGATATTTTTGGAGAATTTGTGCTTAAGGATTTGCAAATGGATAATGAAAAAGTGTTCATGGATATTGATTGATTAGATTTTTAGGCATTTTTGGTTGATGTGACAAAATGGCCCGTAACAACTTTCATACCTAAACATAAATCAAATCACCCTGTAAAGGACATAATTATAATCCTTTCAATAACCCTAGCTCTAATACCATGATAAGATCGCATGATGTGCAATGGTGTTGTGGTGGTGTTTGAAAACACCAATAAAAAATGAAAAACATATTCCAACGAAAATCCCAAAGAGCACAATACATTTTTGTGCATTGTGCATGTTGAATGATATTAGAGCCTCATTAGTAAAGAGGTTTAGGGTTTATTCCTAGTATACCAAAGAGTAGGATAAAAATATCCAATAAAGTGATTGGCAATTAATGAAGGAGTGATAAAGAAACCCCAAATATACAAAATATACTTCAAGTTGGGTTTACATTAAATATTCTCACAAATGGTTAGGGATTTACCTTGTTGATATATATTGCTGCAAGTTGCTTTCCTTGATTAGGTTGATGTTGGAAAGGGTTTGTATATGAAAAAATTACTATAGTTTTAGATTTTTTTTCTAAAGGATCAACTTCATCGCCATCTCATAGTCCCAATTTGAAGTTGGCATTCGAAAAAGGAATTCTTAAAGATGAGAGGAAAATCAGTCTTGTGGCAATTTGTTTCACATGACATCTCTACTGAATATATTCCATTATTATCAACCAATTGGCTTTCATTTTTTGACTCTCAATAGTTATTCACACAAGGATTACTACTAGAGAATAAAGATGAGTTCATTAGTATGATGGCTCTAGACCAACAATTGATGAGGATGATATTGAGGTCATTGGCCAACATGTAGGATATCCTTCCACTAATGAAAAGTAACTTGAGCCAATATTTTTGGAAATTTCTAAGGTGTAAAGAGAAGTAAAAAGATAAAGAATAATTTAATTGTTGATGAGTCTTCCTATAGTTCTAAAAATCACCTATATCTAGCTCCATCTCAGCAACTTTATGAGTATGGAAGCACAAGAGTAGATGTTAAAGATGTAGAGAAAGAGAAAAATGATAGAAAGTGACTAATATTACTAGAGAACATAATCAAATTTTCTCTAACCTTTGTATTATAGATGTCATAGACCATGACATAATTTGTGAAGTTGTTGAATTTAATGAGAATTATCATAGCTTTACTGGAAATTCCATGTAATGTCGATATAGTAGATGGGAGGTAGCTAATTATGAAAACTACATTTTTTCTCAATATTTATGCATTAAATACAAATGTACGCCACTAATATCAATGAAATAGTTTGCATTTGTTGAGTCTTAGAGGTCTTCACACAAGGCTACGCAATAGATATCCGAGAATCAAGATGAGATCATTAATATGATGGCTTTAGAACCAACAATTAATGAGTATGATATAGCGATAATTAGCCAACATGTAGTGTCTCCTTCCACTAATGAACAATAGGTTGAAAAAATAGTTGTGAAAACTTATAAGCCCTTAAGAGAAGTAAAAAGATACAAAATAAGTTAATGTTTAGCGAGTCTTCCTATAGTGCTAAAAAACAAACAAATCTAGCTCCATATCTACAACTTGATGAGTATGGAAGCACAAGATTAGAGGAAGGGTATGTAGATGAAAGAGGAAAATGATGGAAAGTGACTAATAAGACTAGAGACCATAACAAAAAAAATTCTAACCCTTTTTTAGAGATGCCATATCACACCCAATAATTTGTGAATTTTTTGAATTTGTCAATAGGTGAATCAGAATTATCTATGTCACCTCCATTTTGACTGGTGGAACTTCTTATTCCTACCTTTCCAACCTCATCACGATGAATTTTTTCTAGTGTCTTTGTCAGCCATTTTGGGGGAATTTTTTGAGATGGCCCAGGCTGCTCATTTGACTCAGTTGGAATCAAATCAAGATTCAATCTCTCAATTCTATCAATCACATCGTTCAAGGTGTCATCCATGGTTGGTTCCTCATGTGTAGGAGAGATTTCTTTGGAAGATGATTCCATTGATTGATTTAGTATAAGAATCCCCGCTTGAAGACATGGAATCTGATTATCAAATTCTTGAATGGAATTTGCATGTGTGAATATATCCAGATGATCAAGTTGCCACTCAACAACATTGTGAGTCTTGGAAGATTCAAGGAATATGACATATATTGCTACTACAACCTTATTGACTTCATCATAGAGATGATATCCTTTAGAGGTATTGGAACACCCCAAGAAGATACATTTTCGACTTCTAGCACCAAGTTTATTCCTTTGTACCTTAGGTATCAAATCATAACAAGTGGAACCAAAGACTATGAAATGCTTTACCGAAATAATGTGGCCATGCCACATTTCATAAGGATTTTTGTTTCTAATTGAATTTGAAGGAAACCTATTCTTTATTTATACAACACATAGAAATACATCATCATAAAACATCAATTTTACATTCTTAAAAAACATCATGGAGCAAACCATATTAAAATTGTCCCGTTCATTCTTCCAGGTACACCGTTCTATTGGGGATTATAAGGCATAGTTGTTTGATGTTTGATCCCATGTTGACAAAGATAGTTTTCAAAGTTGTTTGAAGTGTATTCTTTGCCATTATCAGTGTGCAAAGAGCCAATATGAGTTTGTGCATCATTTTCAATCCATACATAAAAATTCTTGAATGTTTGAAAAGAATCAGATTTTTTCTTCAATAAGTAAACACAACACCTTATGGTGTAATCATCAATAAATGTCATCGTATGTTTATTTCCATTTGCAGAAGAAACAGGCATGGGGCCACATAAATTTGAATGAATAAGCTGAATTTTTCCAAGAATTAAATGAAACATCAAACAAGTCTTCAGTTACTCCATTGTTACAATGTGCTACAACATAATGAGTGGATTCAGGTGCTTTACCTTTGTCTATGTCATGAGTTTTACCTTTTTATTGATTTATTTTCTGCTCAATTTTATCTCAAGGAAACTTACATGTAGATGCATCATTCCAGTATTTATTGCAGCGTATGCAATGAGGATCAAATTTTTCAGTTTCAGTTTGTCTGCCACCCCTGCCTCTGAAATTTATTCTTCCTCTTCCTCTTCAGCCACCTATTCCTTTGGAAGAATCTTGAGCATGACTCTTTTCTCTATGTGAAAAACATACAGCCTCTTCAGAAGACAGGGGGGTTTTCATCTTTCCAAAAGCCTTCTCTCTTTCAACAAACTTTTTCTCAAGGGAATCAAAGGTTATTTTCACGAGGTTTCCACTTGCTTGAAATGACTCAAGGTAATGTGAGTAAGTGGGATACAATGCCTTAACATATCTAATGAGATGTATGTCAACTTCTACACCAATATTCTTAATGTCCTGCATGATAGATCTTAATTCTAAAGCTAAAGCAAGAGGGTAATAAATTTTCAATTCAAGGCTGAAAAACTTAATCATTAAGTGAACAATTTCAAGTTCTGAATGTGAGTCATAGAGTCCTTTTAGTTTTCTCATGGATTCATAGGAATTTGAAAACAGTGTAATATGGTGACTCACCTCTTCATTTACGGTTGCTGCAATCAAGGCATAGGCCTTGCAGTTCTTGTTTTCCCAAATGGTGATCTCCTTGTCTGAAGTAGGATTTGTTGGTGGATGGTCTCCTTCTCCTTCATAAATTCCTCTCCATAGCTCATTGAAAATGAGAGTGTGTTTGATTTTTCGAGACCATTTAGGATAGTTCCCTTTTCCGTAGAGAACAACTCCCACAATATATATGAGAGAATGCATTATTTTGTAAAAAAAAAACCACTTGCTGCCACGGTAAAAAAAACTCAATTCTGGTTTAAATACTGCACTTCAAAAAAATAAAATTTCTGTATAAAATACTTTGGGAAAAAAAAAAAGGTATTATCTGAGGGAGGGTTTATTTGGGGAAGGTATTTACTGGGTAGGAATTTTTTGGGGAACTTATTTACTGGGGGAGGAATTTTTTGGGAAGGTATTTACTGGGGAGGCATTTTGGGGGGAGGGCGAGCTGTAAAAAAGATATGGAGAGGAGGTTGACGATGCGGAGGAAGCACAGGCAGAGGGAGGACGCCGACGGTGGGAGGGGAGGGACTGGGTAGGGGAGGGGAGGGAAGGGATGGGGTATCGTGTATGGGGATGGGGCATGAAGAAGGGGGTGGGGAGAGAGATGAGTGACAGGGTGTGAAGCAGGGGGGTGGGGAGAACGAATGGAGTGCGAGGGAATGGGGTGGGGAGAGCGACATGTGACAGAAGAGAATGGGTAGAGAAGAGGGAGTGTGAGGGGGAAGGGAGTGGGCTTTGTGAGGAATGGTGAGGCGAGGGAATGAGAGGTTGTGAGGATTCGAGAGGTAGCGTGAGGGGAGTGAGCTGCCAGGGGAATGAATGTCAATGGAGAAGAATTTGTATAGTGGTGTGCAAAAGCAGAATTTTCTAAAACAAATGATATATGTTGTGAAAGCAGAATGCGTAATTTTCAGAATTGTAGAAGGAACAGTTCTTCCAGGAGAAACCAAAATGTAGCAGAAATTATGAATGCCAGGAGGGACCATAATGTATTAGAAAAAAATCTGAATGTGCAGTGATATTTTGCAAAATTTCAGAACATAAACAAGAGGGAGTTACACCAAGGGCATGAATGCCAAAAAAGGGACTAGATTTGATACCATGTCAGACTAGGAGGTAACTCCGCAAAAATGAATATGAATTATATGGATATTGTGTGTGTACTTATACATGGAAGTGAGAATATTGGGATTCACTTCCCAATATTTCTTGGCCTTCCTTATTTACTGATTTACAAGAATATACAATCTCACCCAATCCTTATTAGGTGTCAACGGAATTTAATGAGAATTATAATAATTTTACTGGAAATTCCATGGAATGTTTTTATAATAGATGGAGGGAGATGATTATTAAATTTTTTTTTCTCAATATTTATGATTTAAATCTAAATGTATGCCACTACTATCAATGGATTCATTTTCATTTGTTGAGTCTCAAGAGGTTTTCACACAAGACTACCTAGTAAGGAATCAAGATGAGTTCACTAGTTCGATGGCTCTAGAACCAACAATTAAAGAGGATGATATGGAGATCATTGGCCAACATGTAGGGTCTACTTCCACTACTGAGCAATAGCTTGAACCAATATTTGTGGAAACTTGTAAGGTCTAAAGAGAAGTAAAAATAAAAAGAATAAGTTAATAGTCGATGAGTCTTCCTATAGTGCTAAAAAACACCCAGATCCATCTCCACCTATACAAATTGATGAGTATGGAAAATAACAAGAGCAGAGAAAAACGATAAATAAAAGAGGAAATGATGGAAAGTGACTAATAAGACTAGAGAACATAATTAAAATTACGATAACCTTTAGTTTAAAGATTTCATAACCCATCCATTAATTTGTGAAGTTGTTGAATTTAATGAGCATTATAATAACTCAAAGGAATTTCTATGCAATTTTTTTATAATAGATGAAGGTATATTATTAAGTGAAAACTCCATTTTTTATCAATATTTATGCTTTTTAATCCAAGTGTATGCGATCGCTATCAATGAATTGGTTTGAATTTGTTGAGTCTCAAGAGGTTTTACACAAGGCTACCCATTAGAGAATAAATATAATTCCATTAGTATGGTGGCTTCTAAAACCAAAAATAAGATGAGGAAGGATATGGAGATCACAAAATATGTAGGATATACCCACCAACAAACAAAGCTCAAACCAATAGTTGTGGAAACTTATAAGGTCTAAAGAGAAGTAAAAATAAGAAGAATAAGTTAATGGTTGATGAGTCTTCCTATAGTGATAAAAAACACCCAGATCCATCTCCACCTATACAAATTGATGAATATGGAAGAAGAGGAGTAGAGGAAGAGGATGTGGAGAAAAAAGGAAAATTGATGGAAAGTGACTAGTATTACTAGAGAACATACTAAGAAATTATCTAACGTTTGTTTTAGATATGTCATAGACCATCCAATAATTTGTGAATTTGTTGAATTTAATGAGCATTATAATAACTCTATTCTATAAAAATATGTCAAATATGTCATGAAAAAAATCAGGTTCTCTGCATGTTGTGGCAACATCACATTTCCATTTTTTTAAATGATGGGAGATTCATCTTAAACCGCTTTTTAGCATTTTTATTCTTTCATTTTAAATAATAAAAATATTTAAATCCATTTAACTCTAATTCTTTTTGAATTTCAATCTTCAAGATTAATATTAACAACTAGTCTTCTTGTATATAGGAACAATGGCATCGAACACCCCCAACGATGACCCCTTTTCAGGAGGACCCATGTCAAGTTTTAACATACATATATGCCATTATGAGGGATATATTGGGCATACTTTAGGTACACACTTGATTTCCAGTAAACATGTTTAACACTATGCTATAATTGTAATGTTCAACATGTGAATAATCTCCTTTAACACATGTTTAAGGTGAAAAAATATAATTTTGATAGGTGCATGGGTTGATCTTGAGGTTGGTGGTAATTATTTGAGTAATACTCCTTTGAGAACCAAGGAACTATCTGATAGATTTTGTTCAAGTAAAATCTAAATATAAATCTTGAAGTGAGATGTTTAATGCATGAAAATTTATCACACACGTCCCATACTTGTGATTAACAATTTGATGTAAATTATACATGTTTCTGTGATATATATATATATATATATATATATATATATTTGTAGGGCTTCATTCACGAATATACATGTTTCATAGGGGTCTACTGCATATGTTACAGGTACACGTTCAATTGTTAGTTAACATGCTGAAGTCTAGAGAGTATATAAATTTAATGTTTAACATGTGAATAATGTGAAAACATATCGCCATCCATAGGTGAATAGACTGAGCATGAGGTTGGATATGTCGACTCTCAGTGACTTGTCCAAGAGCATTCAGGTGAAATATGAACATAAATATTCTTCAATATATGTTTAATGTTAAAATTTATCTCATCCCTCATACTTACGCGTGATTGGAAATTTTATGTTTTGTACACGGCATTATAGCCTTGAGTTTATTTCCTCATAAGGGGACAATAGTCCTTCGAATGATGACTCAAAGAATGAGAGAGTTGCAAAATAATTAGAGAGTTTGTGGAGAAACGCCTTCATGATCTCCTTTTCCATGCCTCATCTCAAATAAATTCCATGTATGATGGATGTCATTCTTTTTTTTTATGAAGGAGAGATGAATAGATGAATGGTCTTGATGATTTAAATTGACTAGCACAACCATCTAACCATACCCAATTTTCTTTAAAAGTGATATGTCATTCCAATAAATCTTATAAATAATATTAAAACAATGTTTAACAAAATATGTATCACATGTATGATCATAACTGATGTAGAAATGACACTCCTCAATCACTTCACGATTATTTTCATTACTATCAAAACCATCGATACACCATCGATACAATGATGTGCATGCCTATACAAATTTTTCATGAGTATAAATACCTAGTATGAATGATAATATTCACTTTGTATATATGTTTGTGGAGCGAACATGTAGTTCTCAGTAAAATTGACAACCAATAATATTATTCCTTTTGGGAACAAATCACGTGATTGTTTGAATTATAAGTCCTGCCATTTTTCTATATCATAGAACTTAACATATTTTTATATATTCTCCCTAAAATTATCCATAAAAGATGTCACAAAAATTTCATCTTCAATTAAATTAATCTTTCTTGATGTTAACATTGAATTTTCAACAACGATGTACATAACATTTTCATATCTTCTCCACTTAACAACGACATTTGACAATTGAAAATCATTTAGATCAATGGGATACTTGGCATCAGAGAGTACCAAATGAGAAAATTATTTGCATTGTCTTCCACCAACACATTATTTCTTATAAAATAATTGGTCATTTTCTTGATCAGATAATATCTTACATAAAAATTCATAAAAACTTGAAGAAGAAGGATCATTAGACGAATATTTTATGCCAAATTTTAGAAATTCCTCATAAAATAATTGGAATTTTACATGGTATCAAAAAAATTTGTCATGAATAGTCACATTCTTGATATACCATGGTTTACGCTTCACAAATGTGCTAAATTAATTCTCCACATATATATTACTCTCCATAAAATTATGAAATAACTCCACTTGAATGACCTATTTTATATTTTTGGCATGATTTTCATCATCCCCTCTAGATATACGATGCCATACAACATCCTTTTCATGGTAAAAAAGGAGAATTCAAATTCAAAAGATCTTTCACGCTATCTCTCACATTATTTGGAAGTCTATCTTGATAGGATTGCCTATTAATATTAACCCAACTAGAAATCTCATCATTCTCACATCATTCTCATCTACTTGAATCCTAAATTTTTTATGCCTCCATATAATTTTTCTTAATGTTTTGTATATTATTTCTACCACTGATATCAACCGATGTGATGTCATTCATTTTTCAACAATACCTATTAACAATGCTCTACGATAATTTTTTCAAACTCGATATCATTTTTTTTTAGTAAGTGTTACATGTAATGAAGGTAGTTCTAATTTCTTTTATACCTATTTTTTTTTTTTTTTCTGATTTGTATCTAATACCTTTTGAATCTCTAATGCTAAGTAATTGAATTAAATCATAGATTTGTACTTTAAACATATACTATGAACATTATTAAAATTTATTATAATATTGACTTTGAAATACAATTTAATATAAATATTACAATTTATTCAAAATTTAAAACATTGATTATCTCACCAGTGTTATCGATATTCTCATTGACAAGTTCCTCAACATCTCTCATTTCCTCATTATTTCCATGTAAATACACATATATTTCAAAATCTCTATTTTATTGTTAGTGTAAAATATTTTGGCAAGTGTACCAAAAGACCTAACTTAAGATACATATGAATTATATCCATAACAAAAAAAATGTTTTCTTAACCCTTTAGATCTGCAATAGAAAAATAAAAAAAAATCCTGCAGAAACGCAAATCTATGTAGCAAAAGAAATTAAAAAAGAAGAAGAAATAATAACTGATGTAAAAGTAACTCCAAATGACCAATACACTAGGAAATTTTAAAGAATGATTTTAATATTATATAACACCTCGTGAAGGAAAAAAATAAAGTGTTACAAGTCCCCCTCAAATGAGATTGGTTGTTGGTTGTCCTTAATGCTTAAACTTCGTGAGCCTTTTCTCTCTCAATGAAATCAAAATCTGAAATATGAGATGAACTAAAGTCGGAGATCAAATGGCAAAATAAAATGGTAGCAACAATGAGAATGATAAAATTCAAGAATGAATGGAAAAACCCTCCCATTTATAAAAAAATATTGAGTTATCCTAAAAAATGGAGAATAATAAAAATATTATTAACCATAATCTAGATCTAACCACTTGGAATATTTTATTATATTTTGTTGGAGGGAAAATATATTTAAATTGGTTAAATACCTTTATTTAGAAAAAATAAACAAATAGATGATTTATTTATCATTTCAATAATGTGATTAAAGAATAATAAACAAATAATGATTCGTTTAATTATTCCTAGGTGATTTAGTCAAATTTAGCAAATAAATTTAACTAAATAATGATTTAATTAATTATTCCTAGATAAAATAAGAAAAATAATGATTTATGTAATTATTTCTCATAAATGGGTCAAATATGATAAGGAATATTAGTTAAATAGTGCTTTACTTAATTATTCCTAGAGGAAATAAAATAAATAATGATTTATTTAATTATTCCCCATGGGGTTTCTTATTTTAACCAAAAATAACTTAATAAAATATGGTTTATTAAATTATTTCGTATAGTGAAAGAAATTTTATGATGGTAAAATTGGTCTTACATGGTGTACTCTGATCCACCTAGTTAGAAATGGTTAAGTGATAATTTTTTGGTGATAACTTTTATACCTCCACAACTCCTTCAGACTATCTATTTTGTACCCCAAAATCTTGTTCCAATTCTCTATTTGGTACCTCCATGTCTCATTCAGGCTCTATATTTGATATCTCCACATTTATTTTAGCCTCTCTATTTTCCCTTAGTTCTCTCCTCTTTGCTTGAAGTTTCTCATTTTGTTCCTTTAAATCAGTTCTAATGTGATCACACTTTCATTTACAATTTCTTTGGCTTCCCACCTTCAAAAATTTAGAAATATAAAATTGAATTCCAAAACAACACAAGTTAGTTCAAGCTTTTAATACTAAAAATGTTTCAAGGCAAATTCAAATATCTCAAAGCATAATTTTTTTGTGGTGATTCATAATTTAATCTAAAATAAATTTCAATATATCTTCTTCTTTAGAAAAAAGACATTCAAAATACCTTTTTTCATAGGAAAAAATTAATTATTAAATTCCATATAAAAAAAATAACAATATTCAGTTTTCATAGAAAAAATAAAATAAGGTTCCTTCCCAAGCCCCCCAAAAAGGTATTTTTCCCATATATATATATATATATATATATATATATATTATTCTCTTTTTTTACCTTATAAAAAAACAATATTTGTATGTAACACCATGTTCCCACATCTACCCAAGTAACCAAAAAACTGGAGTAAACATGCGACGAGAGGCTACTATAATGAGATTCAACCTCCTAGGCGACCTTAAGGAAGTGGAACCAATGAAACCACAACATACAAATTTTTACAACAACACCAACACCTCCAGGAGGTAACCCAACCTTTCATGCCTCTTACCCTTGGGTCACACTGACATTTTTACCTCTTTGAGCCATATCTGTAGGCATAACACTCCATGCAAATAACTAAGAGGCTATATCCCCAGTAATAACACTGCATGCATATGACCATGTCCCAAAAAATAGAGTTTTATGCCCGCGTATTCCGGATTTGAGCCATCTTTTCAAGCGTAGAACCCAGTTCTTTGCCGAGAAGTTTGTGAAATATTAAGGTATGATAAATAACAAAAATAAAATGATACGGAAGCAATCACATCAATAATAAATCATCGAGCCCTTTCCTATCCATGACAAACATTTTTTCAAACATGTCGCAAACATTGAGACTACGAGTGCAAACAACAGATCTGAACATAGGGGTCTCATACTTATATGAGAATTGATAAGAAGCATTTCTCCCTTACATCATTAGCTGCAATACAATCTATTTGACCATAGATACATTGTGCATTAATTTAAAAGTAAAAAAATGGATAGAACCATACATCGTCTCTGATAAAATACATGCTTATAACTAGCGTAATAACAATATAAATACAGTGGATAGAAAAAAATAGAATCCACGTAATAACCAATACATTTATACCAAAACCAAAAAGATATATT